>CAUYUJ010004058.1:449024-488791 GCA_963575745.1 Prorocentrum cordatum | reverse complement strand
AGGAGGAAGAAGAGGAGGAGGAGGAGGAGGAGGAGGAGGAGGAGGAGGAATAAGCAGAGAAGGAAGAGCAGGAGGAGGGCGAGCAGAAGGGCCAGAGGCCTTTCGGAGGCCTAATGGGGCGTCTTGGGGGTCTCGTCGCGGTCTCAGGGGCCTCTTCGGGCGTCTTGGGTGCATCGGGGGGGCCTCGTGGGGCCTGTCGGGGGGCCGCTTGGGGGCCTTTCTGGGTGCGTTTTGGGGGCCTCTTGGGGCCGCTTTGGCGCCTCTTGGGGCCTCTTGGGGGCCTTGGAGGCCTTCTTGCGAACACCTTGGAGAATATCGATCAAAGAGGGAGGGGGGTCCTTAATTAGCCTCGCCATTCTGGGCGTCCCAAAGCCGCCTCTTAGTGCCCGCCCTGGGCGCTCCTGGGGCGCTCTTGGGCGGTCTCGGATTCTAAAGCGAGCTGAGGGGCGTAAGGGGCGGAAGCGAACGTGCGCCCGCGGCCGCGTCGGCTCAAGCGGCCGGCCGCCAAAATATGACTGTGCCTCATCGCGAGGCACACAATCGCTATCGAGACCAAAAGGATCTTCCTATTGTTTAAGATGGCGCATCCTCTCCTACTAGGACTATCGTTACTACGGTACAACAGAGCTGGAGCTTGGCTTCGCCTAAGGCGAAGTTGCTGGCAGGGCCTCCCAGCCCCCTTCAAACTTGGGAGCGGAGCTGGCCTATGGTGGTCAGCCCTTGCTCTACTCCTCACCATCCACGGCACTATCTGGTGGACTACGGATAAGGTGGAACATCAGGGTGCAGTGGGTTTGCGCGGAAGAATGTATATAACTACACAATGTCGCAAGAACACTTGCAGCGATACCTCTGCTCAAGCGGAGGTCGCTTACTTACATCGAATATATAATGCATGGAAACATGCGATATGATATACTGCCGCCTCCACCCCCACGCAGACTTACAACTACCCGACGGAAATCCCAGACGACTACATCCGACCACGACCTACGAGGCCATTGGATTGGTGTTACTATCTTTGGGCTCACCTGGGTCGCCATCGGGTGTGCGGTAGGACATATGCGTGGCGGAGACGACGCAAGAACGACCGGTCCTCACTGGGACCCAGCAGGTCAAGTACCCTTTCGCGAATTCGTCCGCGAAGGACATGCCTGGATCAACGTGGCCACAGGCAATATGACGCCTTCCTATAGGCTGCAGCTCTGCAGCGAGGTCTGGGAGGTCTCGCACGGACCATAGCCATGAGAGTCCTTCCAGCAGTTATCAATTTTGGCGTCAACATAGGTGGCCGCCAAACTGACGGCGCCACCCACATCATGTTCTTTTTAAGCGCGAAGTTCGAGAATTTAGACGAGGAACGCCAACTCAACTCTGGTACCGCTCTCACGGACTTCCGAGTCCATGCGGGAGAACGTATCGACCATACGTTATCACGTTTTGAGATAGCCCGCTATGACGCGGAAGCAGCCGGCCTCTCATCCCCCGTTTCCAAATCTTAGCAGTGATTCTATTCAGAAACTCTTGGAGTGTTGACATCGCGTGCACGGCAACTCCTGCAGCCTCTAAACCACCGCATGCCGAGAGACCAACAACAATTTGACTCGGCCGTCTGGAACCAAGGCCCATCTGATTTTGTTGCCAGGAGTCCCATACTACCGAGCAGGCTGGACTTACATAGTACCAGTGGCTTGGAAGTGCTCCCGCTGGTGTCTGCAGCTGGGGAGGTTGCGTCATCGCTGAGCGTGAGTACTTGGCCCCTAGCCTCTAGAGCGCCTTGAAGGCCTAATTCTTTTGGATCAAGAGCGCAGACAGGGGACATGGGGAGGGGAGGAGGAGGAGGAGGAGGAGGAGGAGGAGGAGGAGGAGGAGGAGGAGGAGGAGGAGGAGGAGGAGGAGGAGGAGGAGGAGGAGGAGGAGCAGGAGGAGGAGGAGGAAGAGGAGGAGGAGGAGGAGGAGGAGGAGGAGGAGAGGAGGAGGAGGAGGAGGAGGAGGAGGAGGAAGGAAAAGGAGGAGGAGGACGAGGAGGATGAGGAGGACGAGGAGGAGGTGGAGGAGGGGCAGGAGGAGGATTATGACGGTGAGGAGGAGGGACAGGCTGAGGAGGGGGAGGAGTAGGAGGGGGTTGAGGGGTGAATTGCTAGAGACATTTTGTTTGGAGTCCACACGGGCTAACATTTTCGAGGGACTGTGGCCTCGATGAGAGGGGGGCGGCGCATGGAGGGCTGTTGAAAGATTTCAGAGGCCCTACCAGACAGCACTTGGCATTCTGGCGCGCATCGACGTGCCAGAGGGGCGCGGTGCTGCATTTTCGGATGTCCGCAGCGCTATTTTCCACAGACTCGTTACCTTGCATCAGCAGACACTTCAACATCGGGCCTCGAGCGCGGAGGTGCGGCGCCGAATGGGGAAATAGCAGTGGAGTCCCAGGAGGCTTACAGACACAGCATGCCAGGACATCATCTTTGTAGCTCGCGCGTTCTTGCACCCACAATGTTTGCACAACCTTTCTGTTCCGTCCTGCCGTCTCAGCGGATGGTCCGCTTCTCGTCTCACACCTCCTCCCTCATCCCGCCTTCATCTCCCTCCTCCATGCTCCCCCCCTCCCTCCTCATTTCTCCCTCCTCCTTTCTCCCTCCTCCCCAGCCATTCGGCTGAATGACAGGATCCAAGGCTCGGAATAGAAGAATTAGGATGGGCCGGCGGACCTGGCATCAGAATAGCAGCTAGGCCTAGAATATAAGAATTTGAATGGACCGGGGATGAATGCAATTTGAGTGGGCAGGCGGGCCTGGCACAAGATTGACCCCAAACCGTGTTTTCGTGCAAGTCATGGAGTGCAACCTCGGTGGTTCTATCAACGTGGTGCAATCTCGATGGTGTAATCCATGAGGTGCAATTGATTTAGTACAGCACATTGCAAAGCAATGCACAGCAACGTGCAGCAACGCAAAGCAATGCACTAAATCAATGTAGAGCAATCTGCGAATGCAACGCAAGGCAACGCGATGACAGCAATGCAAATCAATGTGATTGCAATGCAATGCGATTCAATGCAATGCAATGCAATGCAATGCAATGCAATGCAATGCAGTGCAATGCAATGCAATGCAATGCAATGCAATGCAATGCAATGCAATGCAATGCAATGCAATGCAATGCAATGCAATGCAATGCAATGCAATGCAATGCGATGCAAAACAATTCAATACAAATGCAATGCGCACCAGCGTCACCCCCGCTCGCCCGCCCGACCCTCCTTCCTCCTCGCGAGTGCCGCCGCGTGCTGGCGCAGGTGAGGGTCGAATTTGATTCGACGGATCCGATTCGATATGGATCTCTGTCCTGCCGCCTCGATCCAGTTCGCTTTCTATGTGCCGACGATCCGATGCTTCCTGCTGCTCGCATGGCGCTGCTGTGCATCCTGACGCGCCCGATCCGATTCGATTTCGACTCCATGCCGAGGCAGCCAGATCCGACGCACACTACGATTCGATCCCATTTGCCGATTCCATGCCGAGCGGTCTTCTCTTTCCTCATCTCGAGTGCCGCCTCGTGCTGGCCCAGGTGATGGAGCTCCGACAGAATGTGCTCGTGATGCAGTTCATCGGGGAGGACCGGGGCCTGGAAGGGGGGGGGTGCCGAAGGGGGCCACACGCGAACCCTACCCCCACCCCCCACGATTTCTGAGGGGGAGGGTGGGGTTCACTACGTCCGGGAGCTCCCGAGCGAACGGAACCCCACCTCTCCCCCTCAGAAGTCGTGGGGGGTAGGGGCAGGGTTCGCATGTAGCCCCCCTGCCCAGGAGTCCCCGGGAGGCCCGGATGGCCTGCAGAGCGCCCCATCGGCGCCCGGCATGGCGCGAAACGCCGTGGACTACTCGGGGCGGGGACACGGATGCGACTTGCTCGCAGGTCTGGGCCTGCACGCGGCCGGCAGCCAGAAGTCTGCGCGGCCCTGCCAGCCTCCTCCCGCGCCCCTCTCCCCTCGGGGCGGGAGGAGGACGGAGGAAGAAGGAGGAGCGGGAGAGCAGGAGGAGGAGCAGGAGGAGGAGGAGGAGGAGGAGGAGGAGGAGGAGGAGGAGGAGGAGGAGGAGGAGGAGGAGGAAGAGGAGGAGGAGGAGATGAAGATTAACAACCAGACCACAAATCTCACCGATATGCACCCCTGTCGGCGCTCTGTGCGCCTTCTCTGTCTGGGGGCGCTGGGGGTACCGTCAGGCCACACGGCCTTGCCCTTCGATGAGGGGACCTCCCAACGCTGAATGTTACTCAAGGCTTCTTTTCCTGCTGGGGTAGGGTGCCCCTTACACTGAACCACGATCCCCGCCCCCAGCCTACCGCCCGAGGGGGTCTTGGAACCGAGGCACCAACACCTCCAACAGAAAATCTGGCCATACAGGAATGCATCGTTGTGAGACTCGTGGACTTCCCTGTCCCCGATTCTAAACCGAGGGGGGAGGCGGACGGGCCTACCTTGCGACTCTACTCGGTGGTACTGGGTTCCCGGGCAACTGCCATTGCGGAGCCAGTCCCAAACCAAAAACTTTCCTGGGCCACTCTGGCAGTGGCTACACACCCAGGAGGGGCCTACCTTGGAAAGCTGGTGCCCCGAGGATCTCTCGAGCTCCTTCCTTACGCGCCAGGCAGCGGGCGCAAGGTTGACCATACGCGGGCGGCTTTTGCGCTCATACTCAGCACTAGCGGCAGCGGTATCAACAATAGCTAGCCTCCTCTTGACTAGCCACACTTTGAATTCCGCACGCGCAAGATCTCTGACCTCTGGGTCAATATCTTCTGTCACACGTTGAACTCCTATCTGGGCGAATTTATCTGCAAGGTTGCCTCGCGAAACACATGGGGTTTGGACCAGGGAGGCTAGCGAAACTTTCTCAAGGTGCGAATTACACTTGCTGAGCATCACCGTCGACCTTGAGCTTCAGAAATTACACGACTCCATCCCGAAGTTTCCGAGAAACCATGCCATCCATCGTACACGATTTGACTGTCCGTGTAGAGCCACACAGGCCCCTTGGTAAGTTTCAAGGCCCACCAGGGTGCCTCAATCGCGGCACACGGGACCGTCCGGGCTCCGTCGATTCCCCCGCTTGCTCCTGGCCGAGGGGATTCGGGGTCATCTTCTTCCACACTGGCCGCGGACTGGGCAAGGGAGACACCCCAGCCCGCACGCGCAATGCGCGCGTCGCTGCTCGAGGCCGAGCCGTCCAGGAAGGCCAGCTTGCACTCGACTCGGTTCTCGACGTGCACCTTGCCCTCGAGTGAGACAGTCGGGCCGGCCCAGTCGATGTAGAACGGCAAGCAAGGTGTGTCCCATGAAGGAGGGGGCGGTACAGTATTCCATGTGGATGGTGGTAGCCCTCTTAGCCACAGCTCCACGTTGTTCCCGTTGGTGATGTCCCGAACAGCTTCCGCATAGCTTGGCGCTCTGACGGATCCAAGGGTGATCTTGTGCGCACGTGTGAGGGCAACTCCATTCTCTGTGGGCCATCGTCTCTTTGTGACCCGTCGAGCATCGGGTGCATACTCCATTGCATTCGTAACCTTCAGCGCGGCAACGTTCTTCAGTCCACATAGTATTACACAACATTGCTTCGAGTGCTCCAGCTTCCCGATGGGAATCCGTTCGTCGTATTCTCTGGAGCGTTCTCAGAGCCGTCGTGATGTCTGGTGTAGACCCCCACTGACCTCCATGTCGATCTTTGGCTGCTTGATGCCACAACTCCTGGATGACGTCGGCAGTAATGTGGGCCATGAGCTGGGTATTGTCGTCTGACTGCTGGTAGGCTTTACCTGCTGCTGGTAGCTGTTCTTGTCGGTCTGGTGACTGGAGTAGCAGTCCCGCTGTCAGCCTCCACAGGCATGGCAGAATGTCCAGCTCCGATACCTTCCTCGTGTTCATGAATATCTATTGTAGGGACGCCACCATTCGATACATTTATGAACTCGGTGCCCTCTTCCAGTAAACTGCGCAGTGGTTCATTGTTGCCCCCATTCGTCATCGTTGAGAGAAACGCCTCGCACTACTCCTTCCAGTTGCTATCATCTCTGGTATAGCTGAGGTGGTTGTCGAACCGTTGCGCTGCCCATTCTCGTAGGTCTGCTCTCATGTCCGCGTAGTCCTGGGCAGCCTGCATTCTCTGTTGGTTTGGATGCGATGGTGGTAGTCCCATGGCTGAGGGATCTGCCTGACCTCGTCTAGCAGGCGTGGCGACGCATGGGCCTGGGGAGCTATCCAGAGCAGCCCCAGGACTTTCAGATCTTTTTCGAACACCCATGAGTTCGGCCTGCACTGCCTTGTCTCTCTGCTGCTCACTGGCGTTGATGCTTGGCGCTGGTATAGGACACCCATGTGGTACAGGACTTCCTGTATGCATCGGGTATCCAGCTTGAGCAGGACCCCCCGTTGGTAGGGGACATTCAGCTGGTACAGGACACCCATCTGGTACAGGACACCCAGCTTGTGCAGAGCACCCACCTAATGCATTCGTCAACTCCGTCTCGTTGGCCTTCTGGTCGCTGGATGCTGCTGATGCTTGGGGCTCTCTGTATGTATCCGTCGTTCGCCAAACGTTCTGCTTTGACTCAGTCCAGGTGTCTGGCTCGCTGAGCTGCCATCCCAGCTCCGACAGGCCTTGTATAAGTGCTGCCATTGGTCCAGTCACCGCATTCCACCGTCCGCGGGGTCTTGCTTTTTGTAGGCGCTGAACAGCCGCATGCCATCCAGCTCCAAGCTTGTCCTGGTACCCTGGGACTCTCTTCCAAAGCTTGATCCACTCTGCCACTTGGCGCCTTAGTCCCACTGCTTGGGGGTCCTTTTCGAAGTAGTGGAGCAGCATGACCATGGAGGTACTTCCCCCTCCTGTAGTGCAGCCCAGCATGTCGGCTGCTTCAGCGCGTGCGCGTCGTGCTGCACTCGGCGACTTGCCGAGGGCTGGCAGATCATAAGATGACTTCGCCACGACGTTGACCATGTTCAAAGTTGCCCAATTCCTTCGACGTTTGCCAGTCCCTTTGAAGACACGGGCTCGTCGTACTCGCACCTTAGCTGCTTTGCGTCTAGCCTGTGCAATGGTTGTTTTCCTTCGCCGTCTTCGAGCCATGTCGATGCCAAGGTCGCGCACGTAGTCTGCACTTCGTACTGTGGTACCTAGCTGAAGTGCCGCCCATGATTCTGCTTTCTCTATGCTCGGATGCGATGCCAATACTGCCGGTTTATCTGACATCTCGAGCTTGCTTTCGATGCATTCTTTGATGAGCTCGATGGCGACCATAGTGAGCTCATGCTTCACCTGCTTGTACGAGCCGTCTGCCCTCGCAGTGACGTCGTCCACATACTGTCGTGGAAGTGAGCGTGGAAATACAATGTGTGCACGGTCCAAAACTTCATACAAGAAAGCCCTCGTTCCAATGTTTGCATTGTTGCAGCCTGGGACTATGCTGTTCCCAGGCATGATAGGCGTCGCAAAAGCGCTTGCCGCACGTACAGCACGCGGTGCGAGGTAGATCAGGCAATTCAGGCAACGTTCCACTGCTGGGAAATCTAACTTCAAGGCTCGATCTATCAGAAGCGGGATGCTGATAGAGTCGTAGAACTTTTTGATGTCCAGGTATATGCATCCCCAGGCTGGGGTGCCATCCCACGCACTGCTTTCATCCATGGCCATTCTGAACAGAGCTGCCTGGAGTGCCGACGACTTGGCCACCGCCGCATCCCAGAACGCCGCCTTTGCACTGCTCCATTCTGCCATGCCTGGCTGTCGTACACGTCCCCACAGTCGAACTGGGAGCGGTATCAGGCCGATGGGCCTTTCGTCACCAGCTTTCATGTTGGAGCCTTTGCGCAGTAACTCATACCAAATGTGTAACCATTGATGGGGCCATGAGAAGGTCTGTTCGCATGCAGTGAGTAAATCAGCAAGCTCTTGCTTAGCCTGGGGAGCCAATTTCTTTAAATGCTGCACCTTCCACACGTCGGAGCCCTGGCCTGAAGAGTTCGGCGTAGCCCGTAGTGCTCCCTCCAACTGGTCCAACGTAATGGGTTCAAGTAGTGGTAGGTCCTCTTGGGCCAAGGCGCGAAGTCTGGCCATCTGCTTGATGCTTTCGTCATGTTCATGATGTTTGGTCCATCTCATTGTCCATTGGCGCGCCCTGTTCTCCACGGCATGCTGCAAATTGGCGATGACTCCTTTGCCATCAGGGTCAATGCAGAGTTCAGAAAGGGATAAGATCTCTGGCCTTTTCAAGTGTGCATGCGCGTCTTTCATGTTTCCATCCATGGCCCTCTTTGCCCAACGCTGGATGCTGATCTTTGCTTTGTGCCATGCCCTCTTGCCATGTCGTTCAGCACTCTGCGCCACTTGTCGTAGTGCCTCAGGCCAGGAGGAGGAGGAGGAGGAGGAGGAGGAGGAGGAGGAGATGGAGGAGGAGGAGATGAAGGAGGAGGAGGAGGAGCAGGAGGAGGAGGAGGAAGCGGGGGAGGGGGAGGGGGAGGGGGAGGGGGAGGAGGAGGAGGAGGAGGGAGGAGGAGAGGAGGAAGAGGAGGAGGAGTAGCAGGAGGAGGAGGAGGAGGGGAGGAGGAGGAGGAGGAGGACGAGGAGGAGAAGGAGGAGGAGAAGGAGGAGGAGTAGGAGGACGGATAACGGAGAACGGAGAAGGAGGAGGAGGAGGAGGAGGAGGAGGAGGAGGAGGAGGAGGAGGAGGAGGAGGAGGAGGAGGAGGACATGGGGGATAGGGAGGATGAGGAGGAGGAGGACCAGTGTAAACTCAAGGCTCACCAACGATGTTGCAATAAGCCTTTCCTCCAAGTTCCCTCTTCATAAGCTCCTACAAGCGTTCAGTGTCACTGAGGGAAGTTGTCCGTTGGAAGACAGCCGTTGTTGTTGTTGTAGTTGTTGTAGTTGTTGTAGTTGTAGTTGTAGTTGTTGTTGTTGTTGTTGTTGTTGTTGTTGTTGTTGTTGTTGTTGTTGTTGTTGTTGTTGTTGTTGTTGTTGTTGTAGTAGTAGTAGTAGTAGTAGTAGTAGTAGTAGTAGTAGTAGTCATAATAGTAGTAGTAGTAGTAGTTGTTGTTGTTGTTGCTGTTACTTGCGACGCTTGCTGGCGCCGGTGTACACGGAGTAATCGAACTCGATCACTCCGTGTATCCGATACACGGAGTAATCGAGTTCGATTGCTCCGTGTATCCCATATGCAGGTTCCATAGGAATCCACTTTGGATCTGCATCGGATACATGGCGTAATCGAGTGCGATTACTCCGTGTATCCAATATACAGGTTCCACTAGGATTCCAATTCGAATCTGCCTCGGGTACACGGATTAATCGAATGCGATTATTCCGTGTATCCGATACACGGAGTAATCGAGTGCGATTACTCCGTGTATCCCATAAGCAGATTCCAATAGGAATCCACTTTGGATCTGTATCGGATACACGGGGTAATCGAGTGCGATTACTCCGTACATCCAGAATGCAGGTTCCAATAGGAATCCAATTGGAATCTGCCTCGGATACACGAAGTAATCGAGTGCGATTACTCTGTGTATCCCATATGCAGGTTCCAATAGGAATCCAACTCGAATCTGCCTCGGATACACGGAATACTCGAGTGCGATTACTCCGTGTATCCCGTATGCAGGCTCCAATAGGAATCCAAGTCGAATCTGCCTCGGATTCACGGAGTAATCGAGTGCGATTTTTCCGTGTATCCAACATGCAGGTTCCAATAATAATCTAATTAGAATCTGCCTCGGATACACGGAATAATCGCGTGCGATTACTCCGTGTATCCAAAATGCAGGTTCCAATATGAATCCAATTACAATCTGCTTCGGATACACGGAGTAATCGAGTGCGATTACTCCGAGTATCCAATATGCAGGTTCCAATAGGAAACCAGGGAGCCGTGGAGAAGCACTGAGAGGTTCTGAGAGAGCTGTGAAGAGGCTCTGAGAGAGCAGTGGAGAGGCTCTGAGAGAGATGTGGGAAGGCTCTGATAGAGCCGTGGCGAGGCTCTGCGAGAGCAGTGGAGAGGGTCTGAGATAGCCGCGGAGATTTTCTGAGAGAGCCGTGGAAAGGGAGAGGCTCTCAGAGACGCGGAGTGGCTCTGCGAGAGCCGTGGAGAGGCTTTGCGAGAGCCGTGGAGAGGTTCCGAGGGAGCCGCGCGGAGGTTCTGAGAGTGCCGTGAAGAAAGAGCCGTGGGTAGTCTCTGAAAGAGTCGATGCTTTTCTCCGAGAGAACCGTGGAGAGGTTCTGAGAGAGCCGTGGGGAGGGGGGGAGAGGCTTTGAGAGAGTTGTGGAGAGGCTCAGAGAGAGCCGTGGAGAGGCTCTGCGGGGGCCGTGGAGAGGTTCCGAGAGAGCATTGCGGAGGTTTTGGGAGAGCCGTGAAGAGGCTCTGAGAAAGCTGTGGAGAGGCTCTGAGGGAGCCGTGGGGAGGCTTTGCGAGAGCCGTGGATATTCTCCGGGAGAGCTGCGCGGAGGCTCCGAGAGAGCCGTGCGTAGTCTCTGAGTTGTGGAGTGGCTCTGGGAGAGCTGTGGAGAGGCTCTGCGAGGGCCGTGGAGAGGCTCCGAGGGAGCCGCGGGGAGGCTCCGAGAAGGCCGTGGAGAGGGAGAGGCTCTGAGAGAGTTGTGGAGTGGCTCTGCGAGAGCCGTGGAGAGTCGCAGAAAGGTTCCGAGAGCCGCGCGGAGGCTCTGAGAGTGCTGTGGGGAGGCTCTGAGAGAGCTGCGGGGAGGCTCTGAGAGAGCTGCGGGGAGGCTCTGAGAGAGCCGTGGAGAGGCTTTGCGAGAGCCGTGGGGCGGTTCCGAGAGGGCCGTGCGGAGGGTCTGAGATAGCCGTGGAGAGGCTCTGAGAGAGCCGTGGAGCGCCTCCGAAAGAGCCGTGGGTAGTCTCTGCGAGAGCCGTGGATATTCTCCGAGAGAGCGGTGGATAGTCTCTGGGAGAGCCGTGGGTTGTCTCTGAGAGAGCCGTGGATGTCTTTGGGAGAGCCGCGAACAGTCTCAGAGATAGCCGCGAAGAGTTTATGATAGAGCCGTGGAGAGACTCTGAGAGAGACGTGGAGAGGTTCCGAGAGAGCCGTGGAGAGGGAGAGGCTTTCACAGAGCCGTGGAGTGGCTCTGCGAGAGCCGTGGAGTGGCTCTGCGAGAGCCGTGGAGAGGCTCCGCGAGAGCCGCGTGGAGGCTTTGGGAGAGCCGTGAGCTCCGGGAGAGCCGTGCAGAGGCTCTGAGAGAAATCTGGAGAGGTTCCAAGAGAGCCGTGGAGAGGCTCTAAGAGAGCCGTGGGCAGTCTTTCCACGGCCCTCCCTGAGAGGACGTGTCCGACCAGGACGGCGAAAACGACGACGAGAACGACGATGAGTTTAATGTTGTTCGGTATTATTTGCCCAGGTGTCCTTCATTGTGTATACGCCAGCCCTTCGATGCCCGTCAATTTCGTCTCGTCTGCTCAGAGGATGCGGGCTCTCGCATTCATGGCGCGCGCGTGGGCATATAGCAACTACGCCGCAAATTTATGGTAACATATAGCAACTGGAAAACATTAAGCTGGGTTGGAATGGTGCTATCGCCGTCGCGCTGGCCGTTGGGTTCGCACCGTGTTCCCTTTCTTCTTTTGCCGCACTTGGCCGAGTAGTTGAGCTGATTGGAATGGTGCTCTGGCCGCGGCGCTGGCCTCTGGGGTTGCATCATCATCCTTCCTCCCATCGTTCTCCCCTCCCCGGAGGATCCTAGGCGCCCGCCTGGCCGCCGAGTCCCTTGCCGGGCCACGCCGAACTGAACCGGGAACCGTGGCCATGTCGACGTGTGCGTCGTCATCATGTGGGGTTCATCGGTACTGTATGCCCTCGGCGTTTCAATTCCCGCATGGTTGCCTGATGGCGTTTCGCTTGCGCGTGTCTTCGTTTGCTTGCGCGTTCACGTCGGAATGGTGCTCTCGCCGTTAGCTGGCCATTTTTTGTTATATTCTGGAGGCTCACGCCATTCCGCCGACCACCACGAAGCTTTAGAATCTGATGATCGTGTTTTTGTCGATACGTGTCTGGGCAGGACTGCCGCATGGCCAGTCACAGGCGCTCCCCGCCCCCATCCATGGCGCGATATCGTCTATGGCGTGGTCAGTACGCACTCCCGAGATGTTCAGCAGAACCTGCTCTGGCTGATTGCCGGAGTGATCCCTGCTATGCCCGAGGGAGGGCACGGGGTCCGCGAGGGGCATTACCGGGGCGAGTCTGGACACGTCGCCTTTTTTCCGACCGGGCAAGTAGATTGCAAGCGGTAGTGGCGATCTGGAGAATCAGGCTGGAGAGTTCCGATTCGGAAATCGAATTCGGAAGTCGGAGATCTGATTTCGGATATCCGGGTTCCGGGTTCCGGTTCCAGGTTCCGGATTGGCCTCCGAATTCGGATATCCGGATTCCAGGTTCGGGGTTCCAGTTTCAGGTTCCGGATTTGATCTCCGAATTCGGATGTCCGGATTCGGGGTTCCGGGTTCCGGGTTCGAGGTTTCGGATTGGACTTCCGAATTCGGATATCCGGTTTCCGGGTTTTGGGTTCCAGGTTCCGGATTGGACCTCCGAATTCGGATTGTTATCCGGATTCAAGGTTCCGGGCAGGTTGCGGATTGGATTTGCGAGCTCGGATATCCGGATTGCGGGTTCCGGGTTCCAGATTCCGGATTTGACCTCCGAATTCGGATGTGCGGATTCGTCGTTCCAGGTTCCGGATTTCAGGTTTTGGGTTGGGCTTCCGAATTCGGATATCTGGATTCCGGTTTCCGGATTCCGGGTTCCAGGTTCCGGATTGGACCTCCCAATTCGGATACGCGGATTCGTGGTTCCGGGTTCCGATTCCAGGTTTTGGGCTGGGCTTCCGGATTCGGATATCTGGATTTTGGGTCTGGGCTCTGGGGGCCCAAGAGGGGGAGAACACGAACCGACAATTCGAGCTTTCCGCCCCAAGAGGCTTCAAAGAGGCCCCAAGAGGCCCCCAACAGAGCCCTAGAGGCCCAAGGGCCCACGAGGCCCCAAATGGGGCCCCAAAAAGACACCCCACGAGCACCCCAAATGGCCCCCCAGAGGCCTCCAAAATTGCCTTCAAGTAGCCCCCGGGAAGCCTCCCACGAATCCCAAACGAACTTCCAAGGGGCCTCTAATCCACAACCCAGGCACGGTGGCAGGATGGGCCGAAGGCCACTATCGAGAACGTGAACCGAGAACCTGAGATCTTCGCCCCAGGAGACCCTCAGGAGGGGTCAAGGGGTCCCCAAGAAGCTTGGCGACATATCATCAGTCGACCTGTCGATGAGAGCGGAGGAGGAGGCATGAGGAAGAGGCGGTATGAAACAGAGAATGTTGATTTCATTATTCATGACCGCCGTGTTGTCTCAATGCGGTCAGCACTCGACCGGCTAGAACCTAAGCGCGCGCGAAGCGCGCGCCATGGTATATATATATATATATGTATATATATATATATATATATATTTACCCAAGAGGTAAAGCACGAACATTTCGGAAGGAATGTGCGTGGGGCCCCATCGATCACGATTTTTGTAGGAAAACCATTTTTTTTTCAATTGGTTCTTTGGATATGGGATTTTCGTTTTTGTTATGTTTTGCTCGTCTTGTGATCCCAGCTCAGAAACAAAATATAATCCAAGAAGTAAAATGCCAACATTTTGGAATGATTGCGCGTGGGGCCCCATCGGCCCCGATTCCTGGTGGGAAACCACTGGCTTTCTAACCGGTTCTCTGGATTTGGGATTTTCGTATATTTTGTTTCCGTCTTGCGATCCCGGCTCAGAGACAAAATAGAATCCAAGAGGTAAAATGCCAACGTTTTGGAAGGAATGCCCGCGTGGCCCCATCGGCTTCTATTCCTATTGGAAAACCGATGGCTTTTTGACCGGCTCTCTGGATTTTGGATTCTTGTGTACCTAATTGTTGTTTCGTCTGACGATCCCGGCTCGGAGACCGAATCGAGTCCAAGAGGTAGAGCACGAACATTTCGAAAGGAATGCGCGTGGGGCCCCATTGGCTCCGATTTTTTCAGGAATTGCGGAATGTTTTTGTCACGGATTTGTTCCGGATTTGTTCATCTAAAGTTCGCAGGTTTGCGTAGAAGTGGTATTCTTTTCTCCAGTCTTTCGTTCATCCCGAAAAGTTAGTCTTCAGATGTTGTTGTATGTGTTGTGCGTCGTTCGAGTAGAGTAGTTCACGTCGAAATGCGAGTTTGTTTATCGTTGTTCGAGAAGGGTGGGTATGTTGCTTCATGTCGCGTCGTTTGTCTATTGAAAAGAGACGTCTGTTTTCAGGGAAATTAGTTCGTTTGTCGCTTTTTCCCCAGTATGTAGTTCAATCTGTAGAGAACCCCCTCGTGTTTCGCATTGGTTTTTGATTATTCGGTGGTTGTCGGGCGGCGCCCATGGCAGTTTCGTCAGAGTGCGGGGGCTCAACCGAACGGTCATTTACTGTCCCTGGGTGCGTCGCTGAAGTGGATCTCCGCGATGAGGATTCTTGTTGTTGTTGTTGTTGTTGTTGTTGTTGTTGTTGTTGGTGTTGTTGTTGTTGTTGTTGTTGTTGTTGTTGTTGTTGTTGTTACCAGCAACGCTTGCTGGTGCCGCTATACACGGAGTAATCGAACTCGATTATTCAGTGTATCCGATACACGGAGTGATCGAGTGCGATTACTCCGTGTATCCAACATGCTGGTTCCAATAGGAATCCAAGTAGAATCTGCCTCGGATGCACGGAATAATCGTGTGCGATTACTCCGTGTATCCAATTTGCAGGTTCCAATAGGAATCCAATTCGAATCTGCTTCGGATGCACGGAGTAATCGAGTACGATTACTCCGTGTATCCAATATGCAGCTTCCAATAGGAATCCACTTCGAATCTGCCTCGGGTACACGGAGTAATCGAGTGCGATTACTCCGTGTATCCGGTATGCAGGTGCCAATAGGAATCCAAGCATAATCTGCCTCGGGTACACGGAGTAATCGAGTGCGATTACTCCGTGTATCCGATATGCAGGTGCCAATAGGAATCCAAGCATCATCTGCCTCGGATGCACGGAGCCATCGGCTGCGATTACTCCGTGTATCCAATATGCAGGTTCAAATTGGGATCCAAATAGAATCTGCCCCGGATACACGGAGCAATCGAGTGCGATTGCTCCGTGTATCCAATATGCAGGTTCCAATAGGAATCCAAGTGGCGTCTGCCCCGGATACACGGAGTAATTGGGTGCGATTATTCCGTGTATCCGAGTCACGGAGCAATCGACTGCGATTGCATCGCGTATCCAATATGCAGGTTCCAAGAGGAATCCGAATAAGATCTGCCTCGGATGCACGGAGTAGTCGATTGCGATTCTTCCGTGTATCCAAAATGCAGGTTCCAATAGGAATCAAGGTTGAATCAACCTCGGATACACGGAGTTATCGAGTGCGATTACTCCGTGTATCCAATATGCAGGTTCCAATAGGAATCCACTTATAATCTGTCTCGGATACACGGAGCCATCGACTGTGATTACTCCGTGTATCCAATATGCAGGTTCCAATAGGAATCCAATTCGAATCTGCTTCGGATACACGGAGCAATCGAGTGCGATTTCTCCGTGTATCCAACATGCAGTTTTCAATAGGAATGTAAGTCTAATCTGCCCCGGATGCACGGGGTAATCGAGTACGATTACTCCGTGTATCCAGTATGCAGGTTCCACTAGGAATCGAATTCTAATCTGCCTCGGATGCACGGGATAATCGAGTGCGATTACTCCGTGTTTTCAATCTGCAGGTTCCAATAGGAATACAATTATAATCTGCGTCGGATACACGGACCATCGACTACGATTGCTCCGTGTATCCAATATGCAGGTTCCAATAGGAATCCAATTCGAATTTGCTTCGGATACAAGGAGCAATCGAGTGCGATCTCTCCGTGTATCCAATATGCAGGTGCCAATAGGAATCCACTTTGCCTTGGGTACACGGAGTAACGGAGTAGTCGAGTGCGATTTCTCCGTGTATCCTATATGCAGGTTCCAATAGGAATCTAATTATAATCTGCCCCGGATACACGGAGCAATCGAGTGCGATTGCTCCGTGTATCCAATATGCAGGTTCCAATAGGAATCCAATTAGAACCTGCTTCGGATACACGGAGCAATCGAGTGCGATTTCTCCGTGTATCCAATATGCAGGTTCCAATAGGAATCCAAGTAGAGTCTGCCGCGGATAGACAAAGTAATCGACTGCGACTACTCCGTGTATCCAATATGCAGGTTCCAATAATAATCCAAGTATAATCTGCCTCGGATACACGGAGTAATCGAGTGCGATTTATCCGTGTATCCAGTATGCAGGTTCCAATAGGAATTCAAGTAGAATTTGCGTCGGGTACACGGAGCAATCGACTGCGATTGCTCCGTGTATGCAATATGCAGGTTCAAATAGGAAGCCAAGTAGAATCTGCCTCGGATACACGGAGTAATCGAGTGCGATTTCTCCGTGTATCCAATATGCAGGTTCCAACAGGAATCCACGAATAATCTGCTTCGGGTACACGGAGTAATCGAGTGCGATTACTCTATGTGAGCCGGCGCCAGGAGGCGTCGCCGGTTTGTTGTTGTTGTTGTTGTTGTTGTTGTTGTTGTTGTTGTTGTTGTTGTTGTTGTTGTTGTTGTTGTTGTTTTTTGGGTGTGTTAAACACATCTGTGCGAGAACACCGTTCCTGGGATTCAGCGCCAGGAGTCATTTGAGTGTTGCGTCTTGACGATCCAGAATTGTGCCAGAACGCGAATCCTGGGACTTCAGCACCGCGAATCAACGCAACTGTCGCGCTATGACAGTCCGACATCGTGACAAAACGCCGTTTTTGGTACGTTAACAATGAAACTCCTTGAAACTGTTGTAAACTCTAATAACGAAAGTGCGCGGCGCTATGGCGAGGTCCACATTGTCAAAAGGAGCTTTGAAGACGAATGTGCGCGGCGCTAAGGCGAGAGCCCCATCTTGAAAACGACCCGACCTCCATCCGTGAAGCTCTTTCCTATCTGAAGACGAATGTGCGCGGCGCTATAGCGAGAGCCACACTTTGAGAATAACCCGCCCTCCATTCGTGGCATTCTTGCATTTTCTTTCGCGAGAGCCACATCTTGGAAACGATCCGCCCTCAATCCGTGAACTCCTGTTTTTAACGAGTTTGCGCGGCGCTAAGTAAGGCGAGAACTACATTTTGAAAACCACCCGCTCTCCACGCGTGAAGCTCTTGCAACTTTGTAAGGCGAATGTGCGCGGCGCTCAGGCGAAAGCCGCATTTTGTAAACGACGCGCCCTTCACCCGTGAAGCTCTTACAAGTTTTCAGCTTAGGGGCCGCGTACATGTTTGGGGAGTCTCATGCGAAACGCTGTCCCAGCCCTACCAACACGCTTCGGGGTGTGACAGGGAAGAGTTGTTTATAAGGAAGAGGAGGAAGAGGAAGAGGAGGTGGAGGAGGAGGATGTGGAGGAGGATTCTATTGAAATGGAAATGGACATGGATTTGGAAATGGAGGTGCAGGAGGAGGTTGCGTAGGAGGAGGAGGAAGAGAAGGAGGAGGAGGAGGAGGAGGAGGAGGAGGAGGAGGAGGAGGAGGAGGAGGAGGAGGAGGATAATGATAAAGAGAAGGAGGAGGAGGAGGAGGAGGAGGAGGAGGAGGAGGAGGATGAGGAGGAGGAGGAGGAGGAGGAAGAGGAGGAGGATGAGGAGGAGGAGGAGGAGGAGGAGGAGGAGGAGGACAAGGAGGAGGAGGAGGAAGAGGAGGAGGAGGCGCAGGGGCCTGGTGTTCCCTCCCTCCTCCCGCCTTCCTTCCTCCCCGTTCCGCTCCCGGCTGAGGCCCTGGAGCCGCGCCCCCCCGCCGCTTGCGGCCTGTGGCCTCCTCGGTGCCCCGGCCACCGCGGGCGCGCCCGCCCCCCCCGAGGACGGCGACGCGGCGCCCAGGTTGAAGGACGTGACCTTCCTGAGCCCCGACGAGTGGCCCGCCCTCTCAGAATCGGCCTCGGCGGCGGCGGCGGCGAAAACCAACAGAAAAACGGAAATGGCGCGGCGGCGGCGACGGACGGGCGGCGGCGGGCGGAATGCCGCAGTTCCGGAAGCGAGGCTCTGTTGCCTCGGGATGCTTTCCAGCACCTGCGCCTCGCCAGCGGCTTTCCGGGGGTTTGGGTAGCTCGTGGGCGGTCCAGCAGAGTGTTTTCTCCCTCCTACGCACAGCCAAGCGAGACCCTGCTCTGCCTGGGTGCCCACCCACGCTCGTTGCGATGGACCAGTGGTGCCCGCGGCAATGCGGCGACTTGCTATCTGGACCTTTATCCTGTGTGCTGCGTAACCTCCAAGGGCGGCGAGAGACATGTATATATATATATATATATAGAGAGAGAGAGAGAGAGAGAGAGAGACAGACCACCGACGATCTGATGTTTTTGTTTCATTCGTGGCGTTATATATACATATATATACATATATATATATATATACGCATTTATATATTTATTAGTATATTTTTTTTTTTCCATTTTTTTTTTTTTTTTTTTTTTTTTTTTCCGTTTCGGCCCTCGGGGGCCGCTTTTGGGTCTCGGGGCAATCAAAAGCTTGCCCAGGGCGCAAGGCTACCCCTAGGGAAGGGGTTGGGAGCCCTAGGGCGGCGGATCGACAAAATCATATCTAGTATCCCTCGGCCCATCCCACCACCGTGCCTGGGCTGTCGGTATGAAGCCACTTGGATGTTGTTTGGAATCTCGCGGGAGGCCTCTCGGGGGCCTCTTGGAGGCACTTTGGAGACCTCTTGGGTGCCGTTTCGGAGCCTCTTTGGGCTTCTTTTGGGCCTCTAGGGGGCCTCTTGGGGCCTCTTGAGGGCCTCTTGGGACCTCTTGGGGTCTCCTGGGCGCCTCTAGGGGCCTCCTGGGGGCCTCCTGGGGGCCTCTTGGAGCGGAAGGCTCGGATTTTCGGTTCGTGTTCCCTCTCTTGGGCCCCTGTTGGGGCCGTCTTGGGGCCCTCTTGGGCCGTCTTGGGCGCCTCTTAGGCGGTCTTGAGGCGCTCCTAGGCCGTCTGGGGGCCCTGTTGGAGGCCTCTTTGGCCGTACTGGGGTGGTCATGGGGGCCGTACTGGGGTGGTCATGGGGGCCTCTTGGGCCGTCTTGGAGCGTCGGAGAGCCGAAACGGCGAGAACGCCAAAATCTTTGAAACACCAATGGAAAACCTACAGTTTTTGCCTCGTGGGGTCCTCTTTGGAGGCATCTTGGAGGCCTTTTGCGGCGTCTTGGAGGCCTCTTGGGCCGTTGTGAAACCATATTGGGCGTTTTTGGGCCCTCCTGGGCCGTTTTGGAGACCGCTTGGGGCCCTTCTGGCCCGTCTTGGCGCCACGCGGGGAGGCGCGCTGGAGCCCAGGGGGCACGCGACAAGCCGCGGTGGATTTCGGAATTTGGGGTCTGGGCCCCTGAAATCGGGGGCGGAAAAGAGGGGGGTGATGCCTAGGCGGGGTTGGATATCATGGCGTGGGCCATGATATTTCCCCAGATCTCATGGTGCCTCTTCTTATTTCATTACGTCCCTGGCCCCCCCGCTGGGCCGCGCACATGCCGCCGGTCATGATTTGCACCCCCCCCTCTTGGACACCCCCCTCTTGGCCGCTCCCGATGAAAGACTCAGGACTGAGGACGGCGGCTCCAGGGATCGGGCAAAGTACCCGAGGATACGCCCACTCCCGTGCCCAGAGGCACGCTGGCGGATCGGTGGATGTCTGGGGGGGGGAGAGAGAGAGAGAGAGAGAGAGAGAGAGAGAGAGGGAAAGAGAGAGAGAGAGAGATGCGGTGGTGCGTACGACATGCATCTGGATGCGGTGGTGCGTACGACATGCGTCTATGCGCATGTATTCTTCCGAGCTCACTGTGGTGCGTGCCCATGGTCCATCGTCACCATCGTCATATCGTCATCGTACTTTCCGCTTTTCTCGTCCGCCTTTTCTTTACTCTCCTGTTCCTGCATGTCCTCCTGCATCCTCCTGTTCTCTTCGCATAATCCTCAGCTTAGGCCTCGTGCTCTTTCTCCTATAGCTCCCTTTTCTCATCATCACTATCTGGCACCTAAGCATTACTATGCTCAGATTTGTCATTCCGCATCCTGCTCTTCCTGTTTCTCCGTCTCCCCCTTCTTCTTCCCCTGCTCCTCCATGTCCTTTCTCCTGGGCCCTCCACGTCATCATCCTCAACCGACTCAGGCATCCTCTTTTTTTCCTCCTGCTTCTCCTGCTTTTCCCTCCTACGCCTCATTATCAGCCTGCTTTCTCCTCCACATGCCCTTCTATCATCCTCGTCATTGTCAACCTAAGCCCAGGCCTCAGCTTGAGCGCCCTCTTCTCTTCTACTCCTCTACGCCAGCTCCTCCTCCTCTTCCTTCCCTTTCCTCATCTTCATCACCACCACTCCCTACCTATGGGACCCCTTTCATGCTTTCTCTTTCGTCATCTCTTTCTCCTTCAGGTCCTGCTCTTTTTTTTGTTCGTCATCAGTTTCCTCCTCGTCTCTCGTTCTTCTCTTTTCGTCTCCTTCTTCGCCTCCACGTCCTTCTACTCCTCCTCCTCCTCCTCCTCCTCCTTCTCCTCCTCCTTCTCCTCCTCCTCTCTCCCCGTGCCCCACCGAGGCCTTCACCACCCCTTTCCTTTGTCTCCTTTTGTTCCTGCTGCTCATATTCCTTCCTCCTCCTCCTCCTCCTCCTCCTCCTCCTCCTCCTCCTTCTCTTCCTTCTCATCCGCCTGCGCGTCCTCCCTCCGCCAAAGCATCCTTCTTCTCCTCACTTCTCGTCCTCACCATTCTCATTTTCACCATCCTCCAACTAGGGTTTCTTTGTTTTCTGCTCATTGTTATCGCGACCAGCTCCGTGCGTTACCGAACATGGCTGCATTTCGGATAATGCTGTAGTTTGGGGTGCACAGTAGTGGTGTTCTGAAATGGTATGTCTTAACAGGGATGCATGGCATTGAATCAAGATTAGGATGAGGAGCAGAAGCAGGAGCAGACCGAGGACGAGGAGAATGAGCAGACAATCAGGTCGCCCCTGATGTGTTTGTGAGTGGCCCAACGTGCCATGTAAGCTCATGATGTCGGGCGGACTGGTGCCACTCTCGCTTGCATTTTGCAGGGCCGAGCGAGCAAAACTCCTGAGGCTTAGACTGTACATCCAGTGTGCCGTGTCCATGCGGAGGATGATGCAGGAGGCCCTTGTGCTCTCTCGCTCTCGCTCTCTTCTCTCTCTCTCTCTCTCTCTCTTCGCGACCATGCTGTCCGGCTTGGACGCAGAGGTTTGGTCGACGTCTCCTCTGACACGCGCAAGCCGAATGCGTTTGCGAATTCATTCGTTTCCGCGGGCTTGGGGGCCCAGCATGTTAATTTCTTTCGGGTGCTCAGGTGACGCGGGGCATCTTAGCAGACGATGCAAGCGCGTGAATCCAACACAGTAGGCTCGATCACTTCCGAAGTGCAAGCGATGTGGTGCAAGTCAGAGCGAGTCATAAGGCACCACAAGGCACCTGCCACAAGGCACCAGACATAGGGCACCAATGATATGGCACCAAGCATAAGATCCGCAGAGAGTCTCTATACACCACCACCGTGCCTGGCCAGGGTCATCCTGGACCTCATGTGTATTCGTAGTCGTATCAGTATTGGTATTTGTAATCGACTGAGTATCAAACTTCGTATTCGTATAAGTATTCGTATGCTGGTGATGCTAATGATGATTATTATTCTGATTCGTGTGAACAGTTGCATCAGAATTCGTATCAGCATTTGCATTATTGGTATTCGACTTACTACGAGTATGAGCATTTGTACCAGCATCGGTTTTCGTATTGGCATTCGAGTTTGTGTTAGTGGCGGTATTCGCATTCGCAATCGGTTTCGTATTAGTCTACCTATTTTGGTATTAGTATGAGTATTCGTAGTAGTATTTATATTCGCATCCGTATTCGTATTAGTATTAGTATGAGTATGAGTATGAGTATTCGAACTAGTAGAATTAATGGTATTAGTATTCGTATGCGTATTCGCATAAGTTTTCGTATTAGTATCAGTTAGTATGAGTAATAGTAAGAGTATTAATACCAGTATGAGTAGTAGTACTAGTATAGGTTTCGTATTCGTGTTCGTATTGGTATGAGTATTCGTATTTGTATTCGTATTCGTAGTCGTAGTTGTATTGCCCCATTTTGTTTTGCCTAAGGGCTTCCTACTTGGCTAAGAACTGGTGTCTTGAGACCCAACCTAGCACGTTTCCTGGACCTTTCTCGGATTCCTGGGGTCCCTGGGGTTCCTCGGGTTCCACGGGTTCCTCGGGTTCCTCGGGTTCCTCGGGTTCTTCGGGTTCTTCGGTTTTCTCGGGTTCCTCGGGTTCCCTGGGTTCCTCGGGGTCCCCAGAGTCCTCGGCAATGCCAAGCAATGCCAAGCATTGCCAACCAATGTCAAGCAATGCCAAGCAATTCTTAGCAATGCACACGCATGCCAAGCAATGCCAAGGAATGCCAAGCAATGCCAAGCAATGTCAAGCAATGCCAAGCAATGCGAACTCATGCCAAGCAGTGCCAAGCGATGCGCTCAGCGATGCGCCCTGCAGTAGGCTTTCTCCCAATTGTTGTCGCGCCGGGCTTCTCGTGTTCATATTCGTATTCGTATACGTTTCAGTACGAGTATGCGTATCAGTATTAGTATAACTGTTAGTGTCAGATAAGTGTTAGTGCCAGTGAGAGTATTAGTTTTAGTCTTAACACTCGTATTAATAGGTGCATTCGTATGCTTTTTCGTACTGGTACTAGTATTCGTATTCGTATTGGTATTAGTATTCGTCGTCGTATGAGTGTCAGTATTCATATTCGTATTAACATTTGATTTTGTATTGGGTGCAGTACGTATGAGTATGATGATGCGTATTACTATGAGTGTAAGTCTGATTATGAAGCTTAGCATTCTTTTCTGTATACGCATCATTACTTGTATTAGTATTAGTGTTCGTGTTCGTCTTAGTGTTCGTATTCGTATTCGCATCAATTCTGGTATTCGTATTACTATTAGTATTATTATTGTAATTAGTAGTGGTAGTAGTAGTCGTAGTAGTAGTAGTAGTAGTAGTAGTAGTAGTAGTAGTCGTAGTAGTAGTAGTAGTAGGAGTAGTAGTAGTAGTAGTAGTAGTAGTAGTAGTAGTAGTAGTAGTAGTAGTATTAGTAGTCGTATAAGTATTTTTTTATGAGAATTCGTATGAGTATTAGTAATACTAGTATTATCAGTGTCAGTACTTGCATTTGCATTCGTATTATGAGACGTTTTAGTAGCAGTAGTAGTCCTAGTCTTAGTATTCGTACGAGTATCCGTATTTGTATTGGTCTGAGTATTAAAATTAGTCGTCTTCGTATTCGCATTCGCATATCTATTCGTATTCGTATTCGTTGTACCATGCGCATTTGTATCCGTAAGGGCTTCGCCGCCATGCCGCCGGCCCCCCTCTCCTAGAATGGGACTTGCCAGAAGTGTGTTGTGATGTCTGGACGCTGACGCGAAGCAATGTCGGGACTTCGCGCGAGGGCCAATGTTAGTTTACGAAGGTTTATGGCTTCGGTGACGCGAATATTAGATCAGTTTTATGTTTTATGGCTTCGGGGACGCGAGTATTGCGATATTCACCAGGGTTTGTGGTCTCGGGGACGCAACTGTTGCATGATTTACGCAGGTTTATGGCCTCGGGGGCGCAAATTTTGGGTAACTTATCCGGGCTTGTGGCTTCGGGGACGCGAATATTGTGTAATCTGCGAGGGTTGATGGCCTCGTGGACGCAAGTATGGTGTAATATGCTTCGGGGACGCGAATCTCAATTAATTGTCAAAAGTTTATGGCTTCGTGGGCGCGAATTCTTTGTAAATTACGCGGGTTTATGGTGTCAGGGTCGCGAATATTGCGCAATTTGCGAGGGTTTATTGTTTCGGGGATGCGAGCACGGCGTACTTCACGAAGGTTTATGGTTTCGGGGATGCGAGACTTATTTAATACATGAAGGCTTATGGCCTCGGGGACGCAAATATCGTGTAATTTACCAGGGATTATTGTCTCGGGGACGCGAATCGTGTATATTTTACGAGTGTTCATGGCTTCGGGTATGCAAATATCGTATAATTTATGACGGTTTATGGATTCGGAAACGCAACTATTGTTTAATTTACGAGGGTTTGTGGCTTCGGGGACGCGACTTCTGAGTCATTTGCAAAGGTTTATGGCTTCGGGGACGCACACATCGCGTAATTTACAAGATTGTATGGCCTCGGGGGCGCGAATATTGTATAATTTACTTGGGTTTATGGTTTCCGTGAGGCGAACCCAAAGTAATTTACAACAGTTTATGGTTTCGGGGGCGCGAACATTGTATCATTTAGAAGTTAAATGGTGTCTAGGACGGGAGCATTGCATAATTTACAAAGGATAATGGTTTCGAGGGCGCCAATATTGTATAATTTAATAGGGTTAATGGTTTCGGGCGGAAATCTTGTAATTTACAAGGGATTATGTTCTTGAGGACGTGAATCTTGAGTAAATTACGGGGGGTGATGGCCTCGGGGGCGCGAATCACAAGTCATTTCACGTATCCCACCACCACATGGGAGATCAGAGCACGCGATTCGAGGGTGCTGGCCAGGACGCTTTCCGGCTCCCCCCCTCGCGCGTTCAGCAACAGTCAGCAGTAAGGAAGCAGAAAGCAGGACTGTATCAGTGGAAACTGGACATTGCAACTGGAGCAGGGAGCTGCAATCCTCATCCTCGCAGCCTGATTGCCCCGCAAGGGGGCCAGCGGATTAGTAGTAGTAGTAGTAGTAGTAGTAGTAGTAGCCGTAGTAGTAGTAGTAGTAGTAGTAGTAGTAGTAGTCGTCGTAGTAGTAGTAGTAGTAGTAGTAGTAGTAGTAGTAGTAGTAGTAGTAGTAGTAGTCGTAGTCGTAGTAGTAGTAGTAGTAGTAGTAGTAGTAGTAGTAGTAGTAGTAGTAGTAGTAGTAGTAGTAGTAGTAGTAGTCTAGTAGTAGTAGTACTAGTAATAGTAGTAGTAGTAGTAGTAGTAGTAGTAGTAGTAGTAGTAGTAGTAGTAGTAGTAGTAGTAGTAGTAGTAGTAGTAGTAGTAGTAGTAGTAGTAGTAGTAGTAGTAGTAGTAGTAGTAGTAGTAGTAGTAGTAGTAGTAGTAGTAGTAGTAGTAGTAGTTATAGTAGTAGTAGTAGTAGTAGTAGTAGTAGTAGTAGTAGTAGTAGTAGTAGTAGTAGTAGTAGTAGTAGTAGTAGTAGTAGTAGGTAGTAGTTGTAGTAGTAGTAGTGTAGTGGTAGTGTAGTAGTAGTCGTCGTCGTCGTAGTAGTAGTAGTAGTAGTAGTAGTCGTTAGTATCGTAGTAGTAGTCGTAGTAGTAGCAGTAGTAGGAGTAGTCGTGGCAGTAGTAGTAGTAGTAGTAGTAGTAGTAGTAGTAGTAGTAGTAGTAGTCGTAGTAGTAGTAGTAGTAGTAGTAGTAGTAGTAGTCGTAGTAGTAGTCGTAGTAGGTCGTAGTAGCTAGTAGTAGTAGTAGTAGTAGTAGTAGTAGTAGTAGTAGTAGTAGTAGTAGTAGTAGTAGTCGTAGTAGTAGTAGTAGTAGTAGTAGTAGTAGTAGTAGTAGTAGTAGTAGTAGTAGTAGTAGTGTAGTAGTGGTAGTAGTGGTAGTGGTAGTAGTAGTAGTAGTAGTAGTAGTAGTAGTAGTAGTAGTAGTAGTAGTAGTAGTAGTAGTAGTAGTAGTAGTAGTAGTAGTAGTAGTAGTAGTAGTAGTAGTAGTAGTAGTAGTAGTAGTAGTAGTAGTAGTAGTAGTAGTAGTAGTAGTAGTAGTAGTAGTAGTAGTAACAGTAGTAGTGGTATTCGTAACAGTCTTTGCATTCGTATTCAAATTCGTATCATTATCAGTATTAGTATTCGGATGTGTACTCGTATTAGTATTCGCGTTCGCATTTGAATTCGTTTGTATTAGTATTCGTTTTTAAATTCGTATTATTACCATTCACATTCGTATTCGTATTCGTTTTAGTTTCAGTCTCAGTCTTCGTGCTACTCTTAGCATCAATTTGAATGTTAGTGTTCCTCATGAGCCGTCAGGCTTTCTCAGGAGTCGGAAGGAGTTCGTTGGAATCTGCTGAGTCCTGCGGAGTCTTCAGGATTATCCAGGAATCCTTTGGGATCCTCAGGATGCTGCCGCATGCAGGATGTTCCAGGACGTCTTTGCGGTCCCCAGGACGTGGCAGTTTTTTTCAATATTACAGTCGGCTTTCTCGGGAGTCTGACGGATTCCCGAGGACCCTTAGATTCTTTTGGCTCATCACAGGTTTCTTCACGGTGTTTCACTTGTCAACAGAATTATTCAGGATTCTTCTGGGGCCCTCCGGATTTGTCAGGATCCTTGGATCCCTTTGGGGTCTCCAGGGTCGGGCGGGCTTCCGCAGGCGTCCTCAGGATTCTTCAGAATATTTCAGTCTTGCTCATTACTCCTTCGACTTACCAAGGTTCTCAGGGGTTCTCAGGAGTGTTCAAAGAATTTTCAGGATCCCTTTGGCGTCCGCATGGAAATTCAAGAAATCGTAGGATTCTCAAGGATTCCGCAGGAACCGCTGAGGCTCTCCAGACATCTTCAGGACACTTCCTGAATCTCCACGATAGTTAAGGATTCGGTGGGGTCCTCACGATTCTTCGGGAGCCCCGCAGAACTGGGGAGGAGGGCGGCGGCGAGGAGAAAGAGGATAATGATGACGATGCTGATGAGGATGATGATGATGATGATGATGATGATGATGATGATGGTGATGGTGATGATGATGATGATGATGATGATGATGATGATGATGATGATGATGATGACGTTGACGATGATGATGCTGCTGTTGATGATGATGATGCTGCTGCTGCTGATGCTGATGCTGATGCTGATGCTGCTGGTGATGAGGATGAGACTGTGATGATGATAATGCTGATGATACTGCTGCTGTTGTTGATGCTGATGTTGATGATGTTGATGCCGATGATTTTGATTATGATGGTGATGCTGTTGTTGATGATGGTGATGGTGATGGTGACGGTGATGGTGGTAATGATGGTGATGATGATGCTGGTGATGATGATGATGCTGATGATAATGTCGATGATGATGATTATGATGCTGCTGCTGATGATGATGATGGCGCTCATGATGATGATGACGATCGATGATGATGATGATGCTGTTGATGATGCTATTCATGGCGACGATGGCGATGACGATGATGATGATGATGATGATGATGATACTGATGCTGGTGTTGATGCTGATGATGATGATGTTGATGATGATGATGATGATGATGATGATGATAACCACGATGCTGATGATGATGCTGATTTTGATGATGATGATGATGATGATGATGATGATGATGAGGATGATGATGATGATGGTGATGGTGATGATGATGATGATGATGATGATGATGATGATGATGATTATGATGATGATGATGATGATTATGATGGTGGTGGTGGTGGTGATGATGATGTTGATGATGCTGATGATGATGATGACGATGATGATGATGATGATGATGATGATGATGATGATGATGATGATGATGATGATGATGATTCTGATTATTAATATTATTATTATTTTCTTCTTCTTCTTCTTATTATTATTATTACTATTATGATGTGAAGGAGGAGGATGAGGATGATGAGGAGGAGGAGGAGGAGAAGGAGCAGGAGGAGGAGCAGGAGCATGAGGAGGAGGAGGAAGAGGAGGAGGAGGAGAAGGATCAGGAGAACCAGGAGGAGCTGCTGGCTAGGATCATTGCAGGCGCGACTACCTGTGCAGGCCATCTTGGCTGCATCGTTCCCCGTAGGGCATGCTAAGGCCAGTCGTGGCCGACTGGGTGGACGGACGTAGCCCAAAACATAGGTGATCTGGGCTCAACTCAAGAAGCTTCTCTTCCTCCCTGGCTACCCTCTCCCCTCCTTCGTCTTTCGTGGTCGGGCCGTTGACGGCCCCGGGTAATTCCAGTCGAAGGGCTGGCCAGCGAGGACGAAGTGTTGGGGAGCTGGTGCGAGCATGGCGCCCTGGTCAGTGCCCACTGCCGGTGCGAATGCTACAAGAATGCTCGGCGTTCCAACGAGGCTTGCTCGCGCAGGATGGCGGGGTCCCGAGGCTGGTGCGTAGTGTGCTGTGGTCGGAACGGAACAAATGCGCAGGTGGGCGTTTGTTTGGGTTCGTTGCACGTCGTCGCATTCCTTCCCCTCCTTCCTCCCTTCCTTCCGCGGCCGTCGTGTGTGTGTGTGTGTGTGTGTGTGTATGTGTGTGTGTATATGTGTATGTGTGTGTGTGTGTGCCTGTCTGTGTGTAATCATGCACCATTGGTACAGCTTCCTATGGAATTGCCCCCACACTTTCAGGTTGCGCGCGTTTAGGCAGGTATGGTTCGAGCGGATTCACTTGCGCGATGGCCAAGCCAGCATGGTTAGCGTATACTGTGTATTGCATTATTCCCCACAGTTGCATCAACTACCAGGCGCTGGCAAAGCGGACCCGCCAGCAACTTGGTCGCACGCTGCTTTTCGGCAGCTGTACGTGCATGCGGTGTGCGAGTGCGCATCCGCAGCGCTAGCTGCAACTATTCCCGCTGCGCCGTCTACAAGGCGCGAGTGGATTGCAGATCAGCTGGCGCTCTCGCGCTGGGGCCTGCACGGAGGCGGCCTTTCGGCAGCCGCGCTCGAAACGTACCGTCTGCTACAAGACATGGTACAGGGCGCCTAGGAGCAGCACCTGCGGAGTATACTCCTGATGGGCTGACACGAGGGGGTCACGCGTTTGGTTGGCCGAAGGCGAGGTCGCCCACGTGGCGCAAACGGCGCCGTGCCCAGGATTCGCCTGGCAGTGGTCCTCAGTTATGTCGTACCCGTGGACAGTTTCCCAACACATCAACATATCAGAGCATACTGCGTCTTTGAAACTATCACAGGACAAAGTCTCGCTCTTCGTGCTTTCGTTCTCTGCGTTTAAGCAGCGTTTTCGATTGCCAGCTTGCCGCGGCAGTCGGAGGCTCAATCGCCCGCGTCGGCGCCTGATGGCTTTCGAGCTCGTGTTGGATGCCGATTCGGTGGGTCTGTGGACAGTCTCGCACAGGGATCTATGGTGCGGCAAGGTCGGGGCAGCAGTGTCTTTTCGGCGGCCGGATCTGGCAGCTCTCCTGCTTGGGACTTAGGCCCAGAAGGCAATAGGTCAGAGGCGACGATAGGGGCGAATAGCCCAGGGGAGAGCAATACATGTATGCAGGGGCGCCGATGATCTATGTCTTCGACAAGGCTCCTGGGCGAATGCGTGTAATGCCCGCCCCTGGGCTAGTCGCTTTTATCGCCTCCGAACAGGGTCGTCATCAGGCTGCCGCACACGAGAACTTCTCAACGGCACGGCAGTGCCGAGCACGTTTGCATCACGGACGGCGTCGCGGTGTGTGCTCTGCAGTTGGCGTGCCGTGGCCGGCGCAGTGCGCGGCGCCTCTGCACGCAGCCGCCGTCGCAGTTCGTACGGGAGCGCAAATGGTTGTGCAATCTCTTCGTCGTTGCGGGCGACACGGTCACGCCTTTGGCCTCCGTGGAGGCGGGGCCGCGTGGCTCTGGCTCCTCACGGGATCCCTGGACAGAGTTGCCGTTCTCGGACGTTGGCAACATTCTTCCACAGCTCGGATATATTTCGAGGCAGCACCAGCAGAAGTCAATGCATTGCGGCACGATGCATAAGCGCACCAAATATGGTCACAAGCAGCTGTATTGGGAATGCGTGCAAGTAGTTTGGAAGGGTAACTTTGGGCGGAGCGGTCCCAGTGAGGCTGCTGGGGGCTGGTCGTCGTGAGATGGGCCTCCCGTGTGATTGGTTTCCCAGTGCTCCAAGGCGCTTTCGTATCAGGGGCACTCTCTCTTGGAGTCCAGACTGGTTATCTTCCCCCCCTGCTGTGGCATGTGATGCCGTCAGCCTCGCGCCGCTGCTAGCGAGTGCTAGGCTCACTGCGGCGCCAAATACTTCCGGGGCCGAGGGAGAAAAAGTGAAAATCGAAGGGCAGACATGTGAATGATGCCCTAGTTGTTCACGCTTGACTCCTGTCGCATAGGAAGTACGGGGGCGCAGGGAGATGAGAGGGAGAGGAATGTGGAGCAGGAGGAGGAGGAGGAGTCAGCATGGGAGCATGGGTAGCATGATGCATCGGCATGTCCACAGCCCTCCTCCCCCCCTGGCCTCCCCTAGTCAAGCCTTTAAAGGCGGTTATCACACAGTTTCAGCTATTGCGACGCATTCTGTTGGATAGTGGCCAAACACCCCTGTTCAGGGGCTGCGGAACTACCCGCCAAGCCGTAAGATGTACGTGAGCCAATAATGCCCATCTGACAGTCTGAGTGTGGGGGGATGCCAGCCCATCGCCCTCTAGCCTCCTCCTTCATGTTCGCTGAACAGGTTTTCCTCAAGTCAAGTGGGTCGGTTCTCGTCGTTGCAGTTATTAATCCACTTCATTCAAGATGGGTCTGTTTGTGTCTCTGCAGTTTTTAAGTCATTCATGCTTGCCGCCTGGTACTGGTACTGTCTGCTGCTACTGTTCCTTGCCACACTGTTCACTGGGTTGATCTTTCAACGACCTCCGCGGGCCTTGCAGGGCAGGGGATATGGGGGTGACCATGCGATTGGTTGCTCGGTGCTCCAAGGCGCTTCCGCGTCAGGGGCACTCCCTCTTGGAGTCCAGGCTGTTCCTCTTCCCCCCCCCTGCGGTGGCAGGAGGTGCCGTCAGCCCTCGCGCCGCCGCCAGCGAGCGCTATACGCTCACTGCGCCACCAAATACTTCTTGGGTCGAGGGAGAAAAAGAGTGAACATCGAAGGGCAGACATGTGAATGATGCCCTGGTTGTTCACGCCTGACTCCTGTCGCGTAGGAAGTACCGGGGCGCAGGGAGGTGAGAGGGAGAGGAATGTGGAGGAGGAGGAGGAGGAGCAGGAGGAGGACGAGGAGGAGGAGTCAGCATGGGAGCATGGGTAGCAAATACCGGCGGGGTCGAGGAAGGAAAAAAGCGCGAAGGAATAGGCCAACGCGCCTGGGGCGCCACAACAAGGTACCCACGGGCGCCCACCAGGGCGGAAGCCCAGCAACTACAGCCCGTAGCCACCGCGCACGGGGCTGCCCACGAGGCGCCCACGAGGCGCGCCCACCGGGCGAAACCTCGGCAGCCAAGGTCGGTCACTCGTAAAGGAAGTGCGAATCCTTGGGTACCATCACTGTTGTTCCTTCCTCGCTTCTATTTTTCAGCCGCGCTAGCTTCTTGTGGCTTCGCCGTTGTCCCAAGGTTGCGCAGCGTGCTGCCCCAGCGCCAAGGGCGGTTTCACGGCCACTTCAGGTTCTTGCTATGGCTGCTTATCACGAGTTCTTATTCAAGGGGCTTTATTCTGCCATTCCGCCGACCCTCACAAGGAGTGAGTGTTTACGACGATCGTGGAAGTTATATCTTGGGTCAGGAGCCTCCTGGATGAATATGAGGGTCTCATGTGATGCTTCTCTGGGGCCTCTTGGAATATATTGGGGGCACGTGGGAGTCTTTTTGGGGGCTTCGTGGGGGCCTCTGGGGGGCTTCTTGGGGGCGTCTTGGAGGCTTTTGGAGCCTCTTGGAGGGCCCTCGGGGGCCTCTGAGGGGCTCGAGGGGTCATGTCGGTGGGGAAGGGTCGAAATGTCAGTTCGTATTCCCCCTCTTGGGCTTTCTTGGAGCCCTCTTGGGGCCCTCCAGTGGCAGTCTCGGGCCGTCTTCGGGGGCCCCTGGGGCTGTCATTGGGCCCTCTTGGGCCGTCTTGGGACCTCCTTGCAGTCATCGTTAGTCGTCTTGGGACGGTCTTGGGGGCCACTTGGGCCGTCGTGTTCGCTGTAAAAACGTAAAATGCGAATGTGCTGAACATGTACGTTTTTTCCTGAGGAGATGGGATGATTTTGACCTCTTGGGGCGAATTCGGCGATCCTCTCGAGGCGCTTTTGGCTTGTCTTGGGGGCATCGTGGGCATTCTTGAAGCCATCTTGGATCGTCGTGAGGCTTTCCTGGGCCGTCATGACGCTCTCTTCGACTGTCTTGGCGGTCTGTCCAGACCCTGTTGGGCTGCCTTGGAGCTGTTAGGGGGCTCCAGAGAGCTCCCGGGATGGTTGGCGAACTCGTCTCCCCCCCACCCCACACCCCCCTTCCCTCTAATCGGATTTTGGACCCTGGGGGATGGGGAACGTGGGATGGGGACAGCCAAACGTCCAGCACGCCTTTCCACCCCCGGCAAGCGGGGGTCGGCGGGTTCTCGTACAAGAAGTAGTGCACTTGCCAAAAATATGGTGTCTCCACCACGCTATTCGATTACATTGTCTTCGCCGCTTACTCCCACTCGATTTCGCAGCTGTTTCACAGTCTACCCCACGGGCGGCCCTTCATCTACTTTCACATGCAGCCAATGCATGTTGGTTTCTCGTTGTGTGGAGCGTGCTGTGCCTTCCATGTTGTACCGCGCGTGCCGTGTGTGGCATGCCATGCGTGCCATGGTGAAGATGGCCGTGCCGTGAGCGTCATTTCTGCACCACATGTGGCGTGATGTAATTGCCGTGTGTGCGTTGCCTCGCGTGCCAGGCCGCGCGGACTACATGTGTTATGTCGTGCGTGGAGTGTCGTGTCGTGCATGCCGTCGTGGCGTTTGTGTGGTGATCCAGTTGCGTGTTCCGTGCGTGTGATGAAATTTCATGTCTTGGTGTGTCGCGAAGTATACTTCGCGCAGTTCTCACGCTCATTCCTGCTGTTCTCTTCTTGCGGACTCAGGCGTGCGGCCTCCAGGAGCCATGCTTAGTGTTCTAGGTGTTACCTCTCCCATATAACCTCCCCAAGGCAAGGCTAGGCGCAAGATGAGGCCAAGCAGGAGGGTGCTGAAGAGGAAGAAGAGGAGGATAAGGAGAAGGAAGAGAGGAGGATGAGGATGAGGATGAGGAGGAGGAGGATGAGGGGGAGGAGGCGGAGGAGGAGGAGGAGGAGGAGGAGGGGGGTGAGGAGGAGGAGGAGGAGGAGGAGGAGGAGGAGGATGAGGAGGAGGAGCAGGAGGAGGAGGAGGAGGAGAAGGAGGAGGAGGAGGAGGGGGAGGAAGGATTCCCTCCTCTCAGGGCAAGCTTGTGCACGGAGACCTCTCCGAATTCAACATGCTGTATCACGCAGGAGCCGCCGCTGCACCGAACTCGCGCTTCTCAGAGTGTCGTCTCCCTGGCACCCTCGACTGCGCTCCCTCTCTCTGGAAGAAAGTTTGTTAGGAGCAGGATGACGGGGAGGAATCAATGTTGAGGGTCTGGGGCTGCATTTTCCTTTGCGGTCCACGCCAGGATCGGCGGTGCCAGAGCTCGTCAGATGAGTGCTTCCGCCTGAGTTGTAGATCTTGCGGTCCCTTCTCGCATCCACGCCCTTCATGGTCGAGGGAGTCGTTCACCTTTCCAGGCTGACCTCTGCGATCTCGATGTACCCGATAAGAGGGCAGGACTTTTCATACGGAAAACAAGCAAATGGCATGACCCTCTCACCTTCCCCTTCTCTCCCCCCATTCCCCATTCCCAGGAAGGGTGGACGGACCGAGGGAAGTGGGGAGGCAGAAAGTGTATCCTCCTCCAAAAGTTGATGTTTATTTCGAGGCCGGGATTTGTACATGTACCGATCGCCTGGAAATGGATCGGGGCGGCGGATATGTATACATCGCAGCCTCGGATTTATATAGCTTTTTCCCAGCCATCCTGTGGTGCTGGGTCCTCGTTTTGACGAGAGTGCTGCGCTTTCCTCCTTATCCTTCTCCTCGCCCCTCCTCCCCGTTCTCTCTCTACCCAGTACAGCGCTTCGTGGCCCCATAGGGAGCTCCACCGAAGGCCCCAGTGGCTGTGATCAGATGCGTCCCGTGCTACCCAGTACAGCGTTTCGTGGCCCCGTAGGGGGCACCACCGAAATCACACGCGTCCCGCGCCACCCAGTACAGCATTTCGTGACCCCTTAGGGAGCTCCACCCAAGGCCCCAGTGGCTATGATCACATGCGTCCCGCGCCACCCAGTATTGCGTTTCATGGCCTCATAGGGAGCTCCACCGAAGGCCCCAGTGGCTGTGATCAGATGCGTCCTGCGCTACCCAGAACAGTGTTTCGTGGCCTCATAGGGAGCTCCACCGAAGGCCCCAGTGGCTGTGATCACATGCGTCCCGCGCTATCCAGTACAGCGCTTCGTGGCCCTATAGGGAGCTCAACCCAAGGCCCCAGTGGCTGTGATCACATGCGTCCCGCGCCACCAGTACAGCGCTTCGTGGCCTCATCGGGAGCTCCCAAGCGCTTCCAAGCGCTCCCCAGCTCCGGCGCTTCCCCAGCGCTTTCCCGGCGCTCCCGGGCGCTTCCCAAGCGCGCCCAGGCGCTTCCCGGCGCCCCCAGGCGCTCCCAGGCCCTTCCAGGCGCTCCGAAGCGCTTCCCAGGCGCCCCCCAGGCGCTCCCATGCGGTCTCGGGCGCTTCCAGGCGCTCCCAAACGCCAGGCGCTCCTTCTGCGCTCTCCCGGCGCTCCCGCGAGGGTTCGCAGGCGCTCCCGGGTGCTCCCAGGCGGTCCCCAGGCGCCCCACGCGCTCCCAAGCGCTCCCAAGCGCTCCCGGGCGCTTCCCGGGTCTCCCAAGCGCTTCCCAGGCGTTCCCAGGCGCTCCCGGCACTCCCAGGCGTTCCCAGACGCTCCCAGGCGCTCCCGGGCGCTCCCAGTCGCTTCCGAGCCCGGCGCTCCTCAGCGTTCCCATGCGCTCGCTCTCCAGGCGCTCCTTTGTCCCACCTGCCTTGCAGTAGTCGCAATTCCACGTGGTTGGGTCCTTCGCCGGGGCAATTTCCCGAGGGTGTTAGCCATACGCCTGCACCGATCCTGGCCAGGCCCATCCTGGGCCCAGGATCGTTGCACATGTACTCCGCGCCAAACTGGGACGGCGTATACACCGGTTCTGGGCCCTGGGTGGGCCTGGCCAGGATCGGTGTAGGTGTATGGTTGGCGTCCTCCTGTGTTTAAGTTCAAGATGCTTACGTCATTCCGCCGACCCCAAGGAGTGAAGAGCCTTCCTGCTGGGTCAGAGATCTCTTGGATGTCTGTGGGGGTCTCGACCAGCTTCTGGGCGGCCTCCTGGGGACAGTTTGGAAGCGTATTGGGACCGTCAGAGGGCCTGTTTTGGGCCTTTTGGAGGCGCCTTAGGGGGTTCTTGTTTTTTTGTTCGGGCGCCCATCGGTGGTCCCTGTGTCCGCCTGGGGCGGAGGGCTCGACGCCTCCGTTCGAAGGAACCCTTTCGGGCCCCCTCGGTGCGCTCCGGTGGGCACCTCTTGGGCCGTCTTGGGGCCTTGTTAGGTTGTCGTGGGCCTTGGGGCACTCTTGGGGGCTCCTGGGGCTGCCTTGGAGCGTTCTCTGGGGCCTCGTGGGTCGTCTTGGACGCTGCGAAGACGATCAAAAACGAGTATGCAAATATTTTTTTCCCAACAAGAGATTGGGATAATTTTTGCCTCTTGGGGCACTGTCCTGAGTCCTCTTGGGGCTTTTTTGGGGCGCGTTGGAGGCCTATCGGGCCGTCTTGAGGCCATGTTTGGTGTATTTCAAACTTCTTGGCGTGTTGGAGCGCACAGTGAGTTAGCTGGAATTGTGTCTTGGGCATCTTCGAATTCGGAGGCTCTGGAGGCCGCAGTGGTGCGTCGGGGAGCCCAGACCCCCTGCCAGGGACCCTCCCCTGGCCCTTTCCCCCCACATGGGATTTTAGACCCCAGTGGAGGTGGAAAGATGAGGGGGACAGCCAATCATCTCACACACCTTCTGCAACTCCTGCAAGCGGGGGTTAGGCGGATCCCTCGACGGTCCTCGTCGTCGTGGTCCGCAATGCCATCCGCAGCCGGTGTGCTTGGCGCATCTATCCCCCCCTAGGTCTCGGGCGGCCCTGCCGTGCGTGCCAGAGCCTTCTCGCGCTCCGCGATGGCCTCCGCGAAGCGTGCTGGTGCTCCAGTGGTCGTCAGAGGAGGGCAGCAGCCGCAACAGCAGCAGCAGCAGCAGCAGCATTACGTAGCAGGAGTAGGAAGTGAGCAGACGGCGGAACTTGGTTTGGTTTCAGGAGGCCTCTAGACGACACCACGTGGAGCCTGCGGAGGAGAAGGATGATGATGATGATGATGATGATGATGATGATGATGATGCTGATGATGTTGATGATGATGTTGATGATGATGATGCTGTTGATGATGATGATTATGATGATGATGGTGATGCTGATGATGTTGATGATGATGATGCCAATGATGCTGATGATGAAGTCGATGCTAATGATGATGATGGTAATGGTGGTGGTGAGGATGATGCTTATGAACGATGATGATGATGATGATGATGATGATGATGATGATGATGATGATGATGATGATGATGATGCTGATGCTGATGCTGATGCTGATGATGATGCTAATGCTGATGTGGGTGCTGCTGCTGATGCGGGTACTGCTGCTGATGATGATGCTGATGCTAATGCTGATGCGGATGCTGCTGCAGATGATGATGGTGATGATGATTCTGTTGCTCTAATGATAACAACGCTGATTATGATGATGCTGCTGCTGGTGCTGATGATGCTGATGATGGTTATGATGATTCTGCTGCTGATGATTATGCTAATGATGATGATGCTGATGCGGATGCTGCTGCTGATGCTGATGCTGACGCTGATGATGATGATGATGATGATGATGATGATGATGATGATGATGATGATGATGATTCCAGTGATGCTGCTTACGCTGATGCTGATGCTGATGATGACGATGCTGATGCTGATGATGATGCTGATGCTGATGCTGCTGCTGATGATGATGTAGGTGGTGGTGGTGATGACGATGATGATGCTGATGATGCTGCTGCTGCTGATGCTGATGCTGGTGCTGCTGCTGATGATGCCGATGCTGATGATGATGATGATGATGCTGATACTGCTGCTGCTGATGACGATGATGATGAGGATGCTGATGCTGATGCTGATGCTGATGATGATGCTGCTGCTGCCGATGATGATGCTGATGATGATGATGATGATGATGGTGATGATGATGATGATGATGATGATGATGATGATGATGATGGTGATGATGATGATGATGATGATGATGATGATGATGATGATGATGATGATGATGACGATGCTGCTGCTGATGCTGATGATGCTGATGATGATGATGCTGATGCTGATGCTGATGATAATGATGACGATGCTAATGATGATGATACTGATGGTGGTGATGATGATGAATGATGATGATGCTGCTGCTGATGATGATGCTGTTTATGCTGATGATGACGATGATGCTGATGCTAATGATGATGATGATGATGATGATGATGATGATGATGATGATGATGATGATGATGATGATGATGACGATGCTAATGTTGCTGCTGATGATGATGATGCTGATGCTGATGCTGATGCGGACGCTGCTGCTGATGATGGTGATGATCATTTTTCTGCTGATAATGATTCCAATGAGGATTATTATGATGATGAGGATGATGATGCTGATGATGACGATGACGATGACGATGACGATGACGATGATGATGATGATGATGATGATGATGATGATGATGATGATGATGATGATGATGATGATGATGATGATGGATGATGGTGGTGCTGATGATGCTGATGATGCGTCTGCTGCTGCTGATGATGACGATGCTGAAATGACGATGGTGATGATGATGCTGATGATGATGATGATGATGATGATGATGATGGTGGTGGTGGTGGTGGTGGTGGTGGTGGTGGTGGTGATGATGATGATGATGATGATGATGATGATGATGATGATGATGATGGAGAGAGCGTGATCCACCGCCGCTTCACTGACGAAAATCCCTTCCCATCTTCCTCCGAAACCCCGGGGTCTCCCCCCCCCTCTAAAAATCCCCCCCCTCTGCCGACCCCCCCCCTCCCCCCCCTCTCTCCCGGCAAAACCCCCCCCTCCCCCTAACCCCCCCCCCCTTCTCCGGAAAACCGCAAAACCTGGGGGGGTCACTACCGGTTCGAACACCCCCCCTCCCCCCCCACCCTTCTCCGGAAAACCGGGGGGGCAAAACCTTCCCCTCCACACCGGGGGGGGGTCACTACCAGTTCGCCCCTTCCCGAAGACCGGGGAGGGTCACGACCGGTTCGAACCCCTCCCCCCCCCCCAGAAAATTGGAAAACTGGGGGGGGGTCACTACTGGTTCGACCCCCCCCGCCACGCCCCACGCGCACCGCCAGCAAACGACTCCGGTCCCGGGTCCCTACCACCGTCCGCACCACATCCCCACTGCTGTCCCCAGCACCACTGTCCTCACCACCACTGTCCCCGCTGTTCCCACCACCGTCCCCACTGCCCCCACTAGTGCCCCCACCACTGCCGCACTGTCCCCACTGTCCCCACCACTATTCCCACCACGGTTCCACTCTCCCCACTTTCTCAATGGCCCCAACTACCGTCCCACTGTCCCCACTGTCCCACTGTCCCCGCCGCTGTCCCACTGAGCTGTCCCACTGTTCCCACCACTGTCCCCACTGTCCCCACCACTGTTCCCACTGTACCTCTGTCCCACTGTCCCACCGCCGTCCTCGCCACCGCCCTTACCACTGTCCCCACCACCACTGTACCCTCCACTGTCCCACTGTTTCCACCACATTCCCACTGTCCCCACCTCACTGTCCCCACCACCACCGTCCCCACCACTGTCCCCACTGTTCCCACCATTGGCCCCGCTGTCCCCACCAGAGCACCCACCAGTGTCTCACTGTCCCCACTCTCCCCATCATTGTCACCACGGTCCCACTCTCCCCACTTTCCCCACGGTCCCCACCACTGTCCCACTGTCCCCACTGTACCCACCACTGTGCCACTGTCCCCGCCGCTGTCCCACTGTGCTGTCCCACCGTCCCCACTGTCCCCATCACTGTCCCACTGTCCCCACTGTCCCACCCATTTTCCCCACTGTACTACTGTCCCACCACTGTCCTCACCAACGCCTTCACCACTGTCCCCGCCACTACCGTCCCCACCACTGTCCCACCCACCACTGTCCTGCTGTCCCCTCACCACTGCCCCCACCACCACCGTCCCCAACACTGTCCGCACCATAGTCCCACTGTCCCCGCACCACTGTCCCCACCACCACCGTTCCCACCACTGTCCCAGCATCCCCACCATGGTCCAACTGTCCCGAGGAGCGGCGATCGTTTGCCAGCGGCGACGGGGGGGGGTTCGAACCGGTAGTGACCCCCCCGGTTTTTTCGAGGGGGGGGGGGTCGAACCGGTAGTGACCGCCCCCCTTTTCATGATGGACGGGGTGAGGAGGGTTTCGAACCAGTGACCCCCCCCCTGTTTTCGAGGGGGGGGGACGGGTTGGGAACCCCCAGTGACCCCCCCAGTTTTCCGCCAGCAGCGGTAGAACACGCTTTTTCCCACGATGATGATGATGATGATGATGATGATGATGATGATGATGATGATGATGATGATGATGATGATGATGATGATGATGATGATGATGATGATGATGATGATGATGATGATGATGATGATGATGATGATGATGATGATGATGATGATGATGATGATGATGATGATGATGATGATG
>CAUYUJ010004058.1:439154-448924 GCA_963575745.1 Prorocentrum cordatum | reverse complement strand
GTAGTCGTAGTAGTAGTAGTAGTAGTAGTAGTAGTAGTAGTAGTAGTAGTAGTAGTAGTAGTAGTAGTAGTAGTAGTAGTAGTAGTAGTTGTAATACTACGACCACTAATAATAGTAACTGTAATATTAAGGGGAGGGGGAGGAGGAGGAGGAGGAGTAGGAGTAGGTGGAGGAGGAGGAGGAGGAGGAGGAGGATTAGGAGGAGGAGGAGGAGCAAGGCGCCCAACTGAGAGCGGTGACTTAGCACGCGCCTACCAGCAAGACTCCCACGAGCGAGTGGTGACGCAACAAGCTCTGACCTCCAAGGCTTCCATGAGCGAGCGGCAACGTAAGCATCTCTGGGCACGAGGACTCTGAACAGAGAGCGGTGCCGCAACAAGCTCTTCCAAGCAAGGCTCCCAACAGAGCGGCGACTTAGCACGCGCTTACCAGCAAGGCTCCCAAGAACGAGCGGTGACGCAACAAGCTCTTGACACCAAGGCCCAAGAACCGGCGGCAACGTAAACGTCTCTGAACACCAGGGCTCCCAACAGAGCGGTGACGTAACTAGTTCTCAGCACCAAGGCTCGACAGAGCGAAGGGTGCCATGAGCCATCTCGGGCAGGTCGCTGCAGCGCTCTCTCCGTTTCCGTGCCGGCGCAGGTAACGGAAAGAGCGAGGTACGAGTGATGACGTTGTGTTTGGGCGAAGCCCTCTAGGGAGGGGTCCAGGGGAGGGGGGAGGGGCGGGGGGATGAGTGTTAATGGCCGCTCGGGGCGTCTTGGAGGCCTCTTGGGCACTTCTTGGGCCGTCTTGGGCGCCCAAGACGGTCCAAGAGGGGTCCAAGACGGCCCAAGATACCTCCAAGACGGCCCAAGAGCGCTCCAAGAGAGTCCAAGACCGCCCAAGACGGCCCAAGAGGCCCCTAAGACGCCCCAAGAGGCGCCCAAGGGGCGTCCCAAGAGGGCCCCAAGAGGCCAACCTCATTGATTTTCCTCGGGAAAACGTGCATTCTGAGCATACGCGACTTTTCGGCTTTCACGGCGTTGACGACGGCCCAAGGGGCCCCCCAAACCGCCCCAGGACGGCCAAAGAGGCTCCGAAGAGGCACCCAAAACGGCCCGAGAGGGCCCCAAGACGGCCCAAGAGGCGCCCAAGACGGCCCAAGAGGCCCCCAAGACGGCCCCAAGAGGGGGACCACGAACTGAAAAGTTTGGCCTTTCGCCCCAAGAAGGTTCCAGGAGGCCCCAACAGGCCCCCAAGAGGCCCCCAAGAGGCCCCCCAAGAGGCCAAAACCATTGATTTCCGTTAGGGCAACATGCATTTTTAGCATATACGGCTTTTCGGCTTTCACGGCGTTGACGACGGCCCAAAAGGCCCCCCAAACCGACTCAAGACGGCCCAAGAGGCTCCCAACAGGCCCCCCAAACGGCCCAAGAGGGCCCCACGACGGCCCAAGAGGCGCCCAAGACGGCCCAAGAGAGCCCCAAGACGGCCCCAAGAGGGGGACCACGAACCGAAAAGTCTAGCCTTTCGCCCCAAGACGCTCCCAGGAGTCGTTTGGGGGAAAGCAGGATGAGGGAAAGGGAGGTGGGAGAGCCCGCGCTCTGAAACCATGGAACGCGTTCAACGTTTTCGCGCTCTCGATCGCGCCGCTTGCGTTTGTGCTCTCTCGATCCGTTCACCACCCGCAGGGGATCTTTACATCATCGACGTGTCCCAGTCGGTGGAGTGCGACCACCCGCACGCCCTGGACTTCCTCAAGGCGGGGGGCCCATGTGGCCCACGGGGGTCCTCAGGATCAGGGTGCTTCAAGATGCTTCAAGAGTAAGGTGGAACGGGGGACCAGCCAGGTGCTCTAAAATGATCGGGCGGTAGATTGCCATTGGATACTTCGTTGACTTGATCCGAGGCCAGAGATGATTACCCTAACGTCGTCCCAAACCACGATCAGGAAGGACTTAGTGCAAGTCGCAATAACGACAATGGCTTCGAGTATAAAAGCCTGATCATTAGCTGGCTGTTGGTAGTGGTCTTCGACTCCAGTCTTTGGGGAACGTGGATGTCAGAAAGAAGGTCGTGCCATTGCCTGCACTCGACTTGCGGCCGAAACGCCGCTGATGCATGACATAGCAGCTGCCTGCACTTACCACCTCCTTCTGGTCTGACCTTGTGGAGAAGATTTGTATGCTGGCCTATTCTTGTCAGTCCAGCGCTTGGGCTGACTCTTCGTGCCCAACTCCGTTTGGGTGTTGCAACCTCAGTTTGGCATCGTATTCAACAGCTTGAACTATTGTGGCCGTAGATATCAGTTTGTCTCATCGCCCTCGTTTTACTTTCGACCCCTGGTCAATAGCTTAAATGCAAATACCCACTGCTTTCGGCAGGAACTGCGCCCTGGTACGGCATGCGCCGCGATTGCGCCGCGTGACCTCACGCGCATTGTGGTGTGTTTTTCGTCACCCCTACGCTCCTCCATCCCCCCTCCTTCCTCCCTGCTCCCTACCCGATCAGGGGGCAGGAAGCTCTGACCAGTTCAAAAAGGAGATGTTTCCCCAGGCTTGGTTAGGGTGTTTCCCCTCGAGGAGAATTCCTGGCCGAGCCCAGATCGCCCCATCTCCTCCTCCTCGGGCTGGTTAGGGTTTCCCTGCTCCTTGCTCGAGGGGGTTGCGCCCCGCCGTTGGCCCAGGCGGGGCTCCGCATCCCCCGCCTGGTGGCAAAAGGACCCTCACATAGTAGTCCAGCTCAATGCCGCAGAACGTCGGGGACTAGAATTCTGGTCGTGATTTTGCGCTGGCGGATCGCAGGGTCCATCCCTCCCCCTTCCCCCAGGGTCCTTCTGGATCCAGTCGATCCGATTCAATATCGTTTCGGGCCGCTTGAATCGTATACCATTGCGACATTCCGACGAGGACCAGTGTAAACCCAAGACCCATCAACGAGGTTTTAATCTATCCTCCCTCCAAGCTCCCTCTCCATAGGCCCCATAAAAGGGGTTCATTTCCGCTGATGGACCTGCCTCGTTGACCAAAACACCATTCTCAGGACTCCAACGCCACGGATCAACCAGATTGTCGCGTTCTGACGATCCTGACTCGTTCCAGAACGCCGTTCCTGGGATTACAACACCGCGAATCCACGTAACTGTTGCACCCGCACAATCGTGAATCCTTCCAAAACATTTTTGGTACGTTGACCATGGGAATGTGTGGCACTCTGGTAAATTTTGAAAACGAATGTGCGCAGCGCGAAGGCGAGAGTCACATTTTGAAAACGAACCGCCCTCAACCCGTGAAACTCTTGCAACTCTTTAAACCGACTGTGCGCGGCGCTAACGCGAGAGCCACATTTTGAAAACGGCCTGCCGCCAATCCGTGAAGCGCTTGCAAATTGTTGAAACCAATGTGCGCGGCGCTAATGCGAGAGCCACATTATGAAAACCACCCGCCCTCAATTTCTGAAACTGTTGCAACATTTTTTCAGCTTCAGGATCATAATTGGCGAGGAAGTCTCAGGCGAAACGCCTGGCGGGCCTTTTCGACCAGCCTCGGGGTGCGCCAGGAAGGAGTTAGTTACAAGAAGATAATGGAGCTAGAGGAGGAGGAGGAGGCGGAGTCGGAGGCGGAGGCGGAGGAGGAGGAGGAGGAGGAGGAGGAGGAGGAGGAGGAGGAGGAGGAGGAATAATACTAATAATAATAATAATAATAGGAGGAGGAGGAGGAGGAGGAGGAGGAGGGAGGAGGAGGAGGAGGAGGAGGAGGAGGAGGAGGAGGAGGAGGAGGAGGAGGAGGAGGAGGAGGCGGAGTGGAGGAGTGGCGCGCACCGTCGCGGCTCCCCGCAGCGGGGAGGCGCTGGATCCGTCCATAGGGGATCGGCAGCGACGCTCACGGAGAACCAGCCGTCAGACGAGAAAGGCCGAGGCCACCCCGTCTCTCATAGGTTAGCGTTCGTGAACAGGTCCTGTATCCTTTCCTGTCAGACTCCTTCTCTGGTTTTATGATGTTCCAACTTACTTTAGCCTTGATCACCAGAAATAATTTCGAGCACCGAGAAAGTATCGAGACTGGAGGGATTTCACGTGTCGGGCTTGGGAGGCGATGCTCGTTCGACATTGTTACGATGCTTCTCTGGGTGCTCGAAATTCTGGGATGTGGTCCTCAAGTACGATGCGAACAACATATTTGGGTGCGTTTACGGAATGGCCTGATCTGTAGTAGGTGGCCATTGTGCGTGTGTTGTTTCGCCTTTATTCTATTTGTCCTCTGTTCTGTCTGTCACGCCGTCTCTGCCCACGCCTCTGTCGGTCTTCCGTCGCTGTCCGTGCCCCCGTCGTTGTCCCCGCCCGTGTCCCGGTCTCTGTCCCCGTCTCTCCGCCCATCTTCATTTCTGCTTCTTCCTCTCCCTGCTCCCTGTCTCAGCGCGACTGCGTCAACGTCAACAACTTTTTCAGCAAGCGCACGGGCTGTCATCCGGTCCGCCGCAGGGTGTTGTGAATGGGATGAAGTTCATCATGGCCTCCTCCTCCTCCTCCTCCTCCTCCTCCTCCTCCTCCTCTCTTCCTGTCTTCCTCCCTTCCTCCTTTTCCTCCTCCGTCGCCGCTCCTCGCTCCTTTCCATTCTCCCTCCTTTCCTCCTCCCTCCATCTTCTCTCCCCTCGCTCTATCCCCATATTTCCTCCTCGCTCTTCCTTGTTTCAACTGCCCATCCATTCTCCTTCCGTTGGAATATTCTCTCTCCAGGCTCCGTTTTCTCGTCGTCGGCTTCGTCGTCCTTGCCTTCACTCCTCCTCCTGGTCCTTCACAATTGCATATTATGAATACTACTCTCCTCTCTTCCCTGACTCCGTCCGGAAGCTGGGCGGTTCTCTGCGCGTGCTGTTTTTACGCTCAGGATTGGGCAAAGGTTGGGGCAAAGGTTGTTTCTCCTATGGCTTTTCACAATCAGACTGTTGTCGGCGTTTCAAAAAGGTGTCCCCGCTGTGCGGTGCTGGCGCGCGACGCAGGGCCTCGGTTGTGTGGCGCGCGGTGCTGGCTACCAGAGTGGATTGCGGTTCGCGACAGTGTTTCGCGTCCGAATGCTCTCAGGAAGAAAGACGACCCCGAGGAACCCCCAGAACGTACAAAACGGCCCAACACGCTCCCGCGCAGCCCGAAACACCCTTCCGACGGCTCTCCAGGCCTCCAGGAGGCCTCCAGAACCCCCAAGGGGTCCGGAAGTTCCCACACCCCTGAGGGGCCCGGCTAACACAACCCGCGAGGCACAAACAAAAAACAGCGCGAACAGCGCCGAGGAAGTGGAGAACTATGGAAATCCCACAATTCTTTTTTTGTGTCAAGTCTGGCCCCCGGTCTACTGTTGCACAACATACCACAATTCAGACCCCCCTCACCTCCCCAAAAAGAACCCGGGAAGCCTTTGAGGGCCCCGAATCGTTGAACACCTAAAGGTAATAAATGATTTCTGCGTTTCCGCACTTCCCCTTCTATACGATTCCGAGGCTTGCGCAGGGCCTCCAAGGGAGTCCCTGGATGCAAGAAGCGACCAACATGATATTACATGAGATAGCCTATCAAGCCGAGCTAGAACTTGAGCGCGCGCGAAGCGTGCGCGATGGTTCTAGTATGTATGTATGTACCTACGTATGCATGTATGCCTGTCTGTCTCTGTGCATGTATGCACGTATGCATGCGTATTTGTATGTATGCATGTGTAATTCTGCATCGATTTATGTGTACATACATGTGTGTACATACGTACGTATGTGTTCATACATGTATGTATTTATGTATGTGCGTACATACGTTTCTATGCTTACATGTATGTATGCATGCAGTGTAGTGTACTGTAATGTAGTGTATTGTGATATAATGTATTGTGCGATAGTGTAATGTACTGTAGTGTGGTGTAATGTAACGAATTGTAAATGCGATGCCAGGTACTATCAAGTAATGCAGTACAATGTACGGTACTGCAGCACACTGTAATACATTGTATTTCACGGTATTGTAATACATCCATGCATGCATGCATGCATGTATTTATGTATGCATATCTGCATGCATGCATGCATGCATGCATGTATGCATTTACACATGCATGTATGTATGCGTGTATGTACGTATGTATGTATGTTTGTGTATGTATGTATGCATGTATGATTATATGCATATGTGCATGTTTAATACCTCCATGTATGCTTCTATGATTTCATGCAGTGCAGATATTCGCGTATGCAATTACGCATGTATGTATGTTTGTATGGATGTTTGTATGCATGCATGCATGTCTGTCTGCCTGCCTGTCTGCCTGTCTATCTGTACGCATGTATGTATGTATGTGTGTATATATATATTTATATATGTCTGTCTGTCTGTCTGTCTGTCTGTCTGTCTGTCTGTCTGTCTGTCTGTCTGTCTGTCTGTCTGTCTGTCTGTCTGTATGTATGTATGTATGTATGTATGTATGTATGTATGAAAGAGCGTGTTCTACCGCTGCTGGCGGAAAACCGGGGGGGTCACTACCGGTTCGAACCCCTCCCCCCCCCCCTCCGGAAAACCGGGGGGGGTCACTACCGGTTCGAACCCCTCCCCCCCCCCCCCAGCTCATCATGAAAAGGGGGGGGGGGTCACTACCGGTTCGAACCCCCCCCCCTCGAAAACCGAGTGGGGGTGCGGACAGTGGTGGGGACGGTGTTGGTGGGGACAGTGGTGAGGGGACAGCGGGACAGTGGTGGGGACAGTGGGACAGTGGGACAGTGGTGGGGACGGTAGTGGTGGGGACAGTGGTGGGGACAATGGTGGGAACAGGGGGGACAGTGGACAGTGGTGGGAACGGTGGTGGTGGGGACAGTGGTGTGGGGACAGTGGGAATGAGGTGGAAACACTGGGACAGTGGAGGGTACAATGGTGGTGGGGACACTGGTAAAGGCGGTGGCGAGGACGGCGGTGGGACAATGGGACAGAGGTACAGTGGGGACAGTGGTGGGGACAGTGGGGACAGTGGTGGAAACAGTGGGACAGCTCAGTGGGACAGCGGAGGAGTCAGTGGGACAGTGGGGACAATGGGGATAGGCAGTGGTTGGGTCCGTGGAGACAGTGGGGAGAGTGGAACCGTGGTGGGAACAGTTGTGGGAACAGTGGGGACAGTGCGACAGTGGTGGGGGCATTGGTGGGGACAATAGGGACGGTGGTGGAACCAGTGGGGACAGTGGTGGTGAGGACAGTGGTGCTGGGAACAACAGTGGGGGATGTGATGCGAGCGGTGGTAGGGACCGGGAGTCGTTTGCTGGCGGTGCGGGGTCGAACCGGCAGTGACCCCCTCCGGTTTTCGGGGGGGGGTTCCAACCGGTAGTGACCCCCCCCGGTTTTCCGGATCCGGAGGGGGGGGGGTGGAGGGGGGGGGGGGAGGGGTTCGAACCGGTAGTGACCCCCCCCCGGTTTTCGAGGGGGAGGGGGGGGGGAGGGGTTAGGGGAGGGGGGGGTTTTGCCGGGGGGAGGGGGGGGGGGGGGGGGGGGTTCCAGCAGGGGGGGGGGATTTTCGGAGGGGGGGGGGGGGGGACCCCCGGGTTCCGGAGGAAAAGGTTGGCAATTTTCCACAGTAAAGCGGCGGTGGATCACGCTCTCTCGTATGTATGTATGTATGTATGTATGTATGATGTATGTATGCTGTATGTATGTATGTATGTATGTATGTATGTATGTATGTATGTATGTATGTATGTATGTATGTATGTATGTATGTATGTATGCATGCATGCATGCATGCATGCATGCATGCATGTATGTATGTATGTGCATGCATGCATGCATGCATGTATGTATGTGTATGTATGTATGTATGTAATGTATATGTATGTATGTATGTGTATGCATGCATGCATGCATGCATGCATGCATGCATGTATGTATGTATGTATGCATGTATGAATGCATGCATGCATGCATGCATGTATGTATGTATGTATGTATGTATGTATGTATGTATGTATGCTTGTATGTAGGTCGGTCGGTCGGTCGGTCGGTCGGTCGGTCGGTCGGTCGGTCGGTCCGTCGGGAGGTCGGGAGGTAGGTAGGTAGGTAGGCAGGTAGGTACATATGCATGCATGCATGTATGTATGGATATGTAGTATACAGCCGATAAGAGTAAGCATCGTCCACGCCGGTGAAGTGCAGATGAGAGGAGGGTGACGAGACCAGGGCTTGGGGCAAGGGGAGGGGGAGGAAGGGACGGGAAAGCCAGGAGGGATAATGGAGGAGGGCGGAGGAAAGAGGGAGGATGGGTAAGATATAGTTGTGAGGGTGATGGGGCGGCGTCCGATGCGCTCCGTGCGGAGGGCTTCGTTGGTGTGCCAGTCCGTGCCTGCGGGATGGAGAGGGAAAGAGAGGCATCAGGGCAAAGGATTTTGCTGGCGCCGCCCACTCCTACATATCCTGCGGCTCAAAAACGTGGAGACAGCCAGTTTTTCACAATTTTGGCGCGACGGGGGCCAGTTTGGGGCCTCGGGACTGTCAGGAACCACTCGGGATGAAAAACTTGCCCCAGGGACGGACACGCGAGGGGGGCCCCCCACACAAGTCCAGGGGACCGAAATGTGAACGGAAGCAACGTTGACGAAGCCCGACAGAAGCTCTTGTCCGCCCAGAACCAGGTGCGCTGTTGGTGCAGCCGCGGGCGTTGTCCATTTGGGACGAAAGTCGCCCGCCTGACAGCGACCGCCCCTGGTTTCGGATAGAACTTGCCGTTGGGCATCGTCCACCTTTGTTTCCGTCCCCAGTCTGGGCGTGCCAGCCAATGATCCGAGGCTGGGGCTGATACATAACCACCGCCTGGAGGATCGATCTTCGGAGACCTGGACAGGCGGATGGACATATTCGGGCCCCCTGGGGTCCAAATGTATCCATATCCACCGCCCGCTGGTGTTTCAGGACGTCGGTTCCCCAGGTGGTGGATCTGGTCAAACTCCGTCTCGCAAGTGAGGCAGGGTCAGCAGGGCGGCCTGCCGAGAAGGCTCCCCGCCTCTGAGAGGGGGCGGCAGGCGCACGCGCCCCCCCCGCCTTCTCAGAGTGCGACCGGCCCCTTCTGTGCGCCGCCAGGGAGTCGACTGCACGTGAGAGTGACCTTTCGCCAGAGTGACCTTTGGTGCGGGCCCAAGGGAGTTCCCCGATCGCCGAAAGCGATGCGGTAGTAGCGTCTTGCGCGCTGTTGTTTGGACCCCCCGCGGCTCGAAGAAAACGCACACCAAAGGTAACTTTTACCCAGGTTCATTCTTGCGTGTAGTCGGTGGGGGGGGTGGCGTCTGCTGTCAGGTTCGGACGTCGTGCAAGCGAGGCGCAGTCTGGTCGCTTCGATATCGTCGTGGCGCTGCGGCGCTGTGGTGAGCGCTGACCAACGAATGCTGGGCACAGCCAGTGCTATGGTGCAGTCCACCAGACCGATAGGATCACAGCAGCCTGCGCTTCTGCAGGTAGGGGCTGAGCAGGGGCAGCGGGGAGAGGATCGGTGTGCTGGCTTCTGGCCCTGGGAAGAGATGAAAACTATGACATCGGCGATCCCGTTGACGTGCCCGCGCAGGTCTCCGTGAAGAGGCTCTTTGACTTCGTTGTGACCAAAGAGCTGCCAGGTGCTTGGACATTCGAACCGGGGGGGAGCCGTAGGGGGTCTGCTCGCAAATCAAGTCGATTCTCGAGCCTCGCAGGAACAAAAACAACAACGTGCGCTGGGCACCAGCGTCTCCTTGCGCGGCGCTGGTATATTCCCCAAACAGAGTTTGCACTTAGGGGTTTCTTACTTCTT
>CAUYUJ010004058.1:416654-434154 GCA_963575745.1 Prorocentrum cordatum | reverse complement strand
CGGCGCAATGCTCGTCTCCTTGGGTCGCGCAGATTTGTCAGGACCTCGAGTCGGCCGCGATGTCCTTGGAGCCAGGGGCCCCGGAGGAAGTATCAGAGGCCTTGAGGATCTCGGGGGGCAAGGAGGGGGCGGGGGAGTTCGTGGGCCTGGATGTTTCGAAGTTGCGGGCTGAGCATTATTCTCGCCGCGTTCCTCCCCCTGGTTTCCATCCTGAGGCCGTTCCCCGCCCGGGGGCCGATCTTGGGGGAGAAAACGCTGGGTTTGTCTGCGGGTTGCCTATTCCTGGAAGCGACGGTATCCCCTGTGCCGCGGCCTTTGTTCACCGTCGAGATCTGATGAACCGCTGCAGGCAAGTGCACCGCGTCCGCGACCTCTGCCGCGTGCTGACTCCAACTAATGTCTGTATACACTGCCGACGTGTGTTTGGTAACCAATCGAACGCCGCGCGACGTCTTCGGATCCCTCACTCGAAGGCACTGCTGCACGGGTGGCTTCGCAACGGTGAAGATAGCTGCGGGCCCACCGTGCTCCTTGGCATGCCCAATCTGTAACCGTTTAGGCCCATCCTTATCTGCTCTGTGCGAACACCTCTGTTCGCGCCTCTCGCTCGCGCTGCGCCCCTTAGTTGCTCGGCAAGCGCGACAACGTGGAGATGGGCGACGTGGACATGCCTTCGTGGTTCAAGGAGGGCGCGACGCGGCCCCGCGAGCCGGGTTCAGGGTCGGGGGCGGCGGCGTCGGCGGCATCGGCGGCGGGGGAGAGGAGGTGGTCGACCCCGAGGCCAAGATGGTGAAGCGGAGCGGCGAGGGCGGCAACGGCCGCGCCAGGGGCGAGGCGAGATGCAGGACATGATGCGCCGCCTCCTCCTGGCCAACGTGCGCGAGACAGCGGAGCTCTCAGCCGCCGTCTACTGCGAGTACTGCATCGGAGTGGGCTCTGGGCTGGCCGTGGCGTGCCCCGCGGAGGGCCGCAAGTGCAGCGAGCGCAGTCAGGCCCTGCGCGAGTGCGCCGCCGCGGGCGAGAATATCGACTTTAAGGGCCGCGGGCCTCCTCATGCGCGCGTCATGATGGCCGCGATCGAGCACGGGGCGAAGCGCGCAGTGGCGGCGGGGCCTAGGCGCAACGAGGGCCAGAAGGTCAAGGAGGCGTTCGGCGATGTCCTGTGATCAAGAAGCAGGGGTCCTGGAAACCCTTGGCGCGGGCGGTGGCGTACTTCAGGTGCAGGGGCCACGAGGAGAAGGAGGGGGGGGTGGGGCGCATGGCGACGATTTCGTGGAATATGTACGCGGGGACGTCCATCGGTGCCAGGCTGGCGGACATCTTCGAGGCGTTGGTGCTGCGGGGGGGCGGGGACTTTCATCCTGGCCCAGCCCCGATGGGGCCCATGCGAGCGCAACCTCTCCAGGATCCCCGGGCCAGGGCCCAAACAGCGCAAATTTCTCGGCTCGGAGAGGTTCCAGCAGCTGGTGGCGCGGGGCATCGTGAGTGCTGGCGCCCCAGCGCGTGCTGCCGCTGCTGCGAGCGGCATTGTCCAAACTTCTTCTCATAGTGCAATGCCTGCAGTCCCCTTGGTGCAGGCAGCCCCGAGGCCGGCCACCACCAAGGAGAGCGCGAGGTCGCGGTCGGGGGCGGCACAACGGCGATTTACAGCCTGCGCCGTGAGTGCCCGCCCCATGGTGGACTGCGTGCCCATGCGGGTGCGGGCCTGGCCAGTGCTGCTCTGTCAGTGGGCAGTTCGGCCACTCTCAAATTGCATTCATCAGTGGTTTTCGGAGGGAACCATCTCAGAAGCCTCGAGCAGTCTCAGATTGATGCTTCAATTTTTTACTGTCACGAGCGTGTCGCTGGAGACTGTTGGCTTCCCAGAGCTAGTCAGTCAGTCAGTCTCCTTCCTCCTCCTCCTCCTCCTCTTCCTCCTCCTCCTCCCTCTCCCTCTTCCTCTCTCTCTCTCTCTCTCTCTCTCTCTCCTTTTTTTTTTTTTTTTTTTTTTTTTTTTTTTTTGTTTTTTTTGTTTTTTTTGTTTTTTTTTTTTTTTTTTTTCTCTCTCTCTCTCTCACACTCTCTGTTTGTCCCTCCTGGCGTTAGCGCGCCTTCCGCACTCCTTCCGCGGGGGGACCGCTCGACTTTGCCCCCTCTTCGCCCTGCTGCTGGACCTCGGCTACGTCGGGGTCGTTTTGCTGCTCTTGCCGCGCGCTGTCGGGCTGCTGGCCGCGCGTTCTGGTGCTACGGGCCAGAGCGGCCCGACAGCATGCCGAAGTGGATGGAGGACAAGAGGGAGGAGAGTGAGATGGAGGAGGAGCCTCGAAGAGGTTCAAGTTGGACGCGAGAGCCAGAGAGTGGACTTGCAACACACCATCTCTCGTGTTTTGCCTCGTGTGCACCTGCTTGCCCAGCGTCGCCTTCGCCGTTCACCTTCCTCTCCTTGTTGAGGTGCTCTTGGGTGGCCGCCTTCATGGCCTTGGTGCGCTCGGCCCATGATTTGACCTCGCCGGACCTTGTGGCCATTTTTCTAGACATTCTTCAGCTGCTGTTCGAGCTTCTTGAGCTCATCCCTCTCGCACTCCTCGACTACGAGAGACTCCAAACTCTCTAAACCAAACTATTTACCCACCACGACGCGGAACGGGTCGGCGTCGGAATCCTGACCGCCCCCATTCTCGCTGGGCTCGCCTTTGCCCTGGACCGTCAAACCCGAGGCGTTGGCGAGGGCTTTGATGGCTATCTCCTTGTTGATGCCGGCCTGGGCGAGAACCCTGGCGCACTCGCACTCGCGCGCTTCCGCTTCCGCCAGAGCCTGTTGACACAGCATCACCTTCTGCACTGCCTGCGTGTGTTTCGCCTCGGCGTCCTTCTAGGCGCCCGATGCCCTGCGGACGCCTTCGTCCGCCGACGCCGAGGCCGCAGCCGGCGGCGTCTTGACCGCGAACACCGCCTGCTGGCTGAGCAAGACCTGACTGACGCTGGGGTCAGTGGCGGCGTTGATCCTCTGCTGAAGAAGGTCGAGGGCGCTTGGCGAAGAAGCCGCGCCTCCATGACTCTCGTCGCCGCTTTTCTTCTTGCTGCCGTTCTTGCGGCCGTCAGGGACCGCAGAATCAACGGATGCTGCCGCCTGCCCACCTTTGGGCTTGTACGCTTTGACTGGTTTCCCGCACTTCCTGCAGGCTCCGCCCTCCAGTAGCTGGTCATTCCACTGATGCGTGTGGCAACCTGCGCACGTACTCCAGAGGCGTCGCCCAGCGGCGGAAGACAATCCTCGCTTTGATTGCGTCGACCGCCTGAGCAACGCCTGGGGCAAAGGAAAGAGGCAGACCCCAGAACACCATGTGAAGGCGCGAGGGCTGGCCGCGAGTTGGGTAACAAAAAAAAGGTTTGGTGTGTGTGTGTGTGTGTGCGTGTGTGTGTGTGTGTGTGTGTGTGTGTGTGTGTGTGTGTGCGTGTGCGCGTGCGTGTGCGTGTGCGTGTGCGCGTGTGTGTGTGTGTGTGTGTGTGTGTGTGTGTGTGTGTGTGTGTGTGTGTGTGTGTGTGTGTGGAGTGACCCTAGTACCCCTCTGCACCCGCTCGCGCCAGAATGCTTGAGAGCTTGAGTCATAGCGGCTACGGCCAGGGGAGGAGGAGGTGAAGGAGGAGGAGGAGAAGGAGCAGGAGGAGGATGAGGAGAAGATGGTGGAGGTGGAGGAGGAGACAGAAGAGGAGGAGTTGTGTATAAGGGAAATGGAATGGATGAGGCGGATGTGGACAAGAAGGATAAGGTGGGTGATGGAGAGGAGGTGGAGGAGGAGGGAGGAGGTGGAGGAGGAGGATGAGGAAGGAGGACCAGGACGAGGAGGACGAGGAAGGAGGAGGAAGAGGAGGGAGAGGAGGAGGTGGAGGCGAGGGAGGTGGAGGAGGAGGTGGAGGAGGATGAGGAGGAAGAGGAGAAGGAAGAGGAGGAGGATGAGGAGGATGAGGAGGAGGAGGTGGATGATGATGATGCTGCTGCTGATGCTGATGATGATGATGATGATGATGATGCTGTTGCTGCTGAGGGTGATGATGATCCTCATGATGATGCTGATGATCATGATGCTGATGCTGATGGTGATGCGGGTGAAGATGATGATGCTGATGCTCATGATGATTATGATGACGCCGTTCTTGGCTACTATGATGCTGATGATGATGCTGATGCTGATGACGACGATGATGATGATGATGATGATGAGGATGAGGCTGCGGACGAGGATGATAACAATGATGATGTTGATGTGATCATGCTGATGATGTTGAAGATGCTGATGAATATTCTGATGAGGATGATGATGCTGATGATGATGCTGATGATGATGACGATGATTGATGATGATGATGATGATGATGATGATGATGATGATGATGATGATGATGATGATGATTATGATGATGATGATGATGATGCTTACGATAATGCTGACGATACTGATGATGATGATACCGAGGATGCTGGTGATGCTGCTGATGATGCTGATGGTGATGCTGATTCTGATGCTGATTATAATGCTGATGCTGATGCTGATGGTGATGATGATGATGATGATGATGATGATGATGATGATGATGCTGCTGCTGCTGATTATGTTGACTATGATGACGATATTGATGATGATGATGATGATGATGATGATGATGATGATGATGATGATGATGATGATGATGATGATGATGATGATGATGATGATGATGCTGGTGTTGATGATGATGCTGATGATGATGATGCTGCTGCTGATAATGATGATGCTGCTGCTGCTGATGCTGCTGCTGCTTCTGCTGCTGCTGCTGCTGCTGCTGATGATGATGATGATGATGATGATGATGATGATGATGATGATGATGATCCCTTGCTCTGAAACGGGACGCCGCCGCGCCGCGGGCGCCCGCCGCCTCGCACGCCTCCCCCGCGCCCTCATGGTGCCCACGCCAGGCGCGTCACCCGCACGGCCGACGGCTCAGCTCTCACTTGGGGTCATTGGGCTCCTTCCCCAGGGTTTCCGTGCAATGCACCCCAAGCTGCATCCGTCCATGACCCCGTCGCGCCCTGCGGAGTGGTCGTTCTTGACCTTGTCCAACGCGCGCCACCTTAGCTCCTCCACAGCGTCGCACTGCACCGTGGAAGTGGCCGCCAGCGCGTCGAGGCATGAGCGGTCCAGGAAGTGAGCCTTCTCCACAGGCCCACCAGGACCGAAGAGCACCGCGTCGTCGATCCAGTCGAAGAAGCGCACGCTCTCGTACCCCACGTGCTTCTCGGTGTTGCCCTCGGGGTCTGGCGGGACAGAGCCGTCGACGCTGAACAAGTCCTCGTCGTGCTGCCCCACGCCCTGCTCGACGTCGTACCCCGACACGTGGGCCTCCAGCTCGACCTGCTTGGTGTAGAACTGCATAGCGGAGCCGTCGTCGTCCTCGGCCCCCGCGCAATCCACGTACACGTTGGTGTCCAGCTCCTCCTTCACCACGCTCTGCTCCGCCCCCGCCGCCGCGGTGACGCAGAGCACGTCCTCGCCGTACTGCGCCTCGCCGTGCTGCTTCTCGTCGTGCACGGCCTTCTCTGTGAGGCGCCAGCCCGCCTCCGGCCCACAGACGAAGATCTCGGCCTCCGTCGCGGGGTCCTTCAGCTGCCGCGTGTCTGGTGCTAACCAGCCTGTGCTCGCCGCCTCGCTCTCCACGTGGATCCTCCCGTACGGCTCCTTTGTCACACGCTCGGCGCCCGACTCGACCGCCTTGGGGACCGCGTTCTCCAGCACAGTCTCCTCCTCGACCTCCATGTGGAACTGCACCTCCTTGAAGGCCTCGCCACAGACGCCCGCCTCGGAAGCCGAGAACTCCTCCACGGGCTCCTCCATGCGCGACACCTTCGAGGCGTCCTTCTTCGCGCCGAGCCGCGGGCCGCTCTGCGCCGCGCGGAGCTGCGCAGCACCAGCCCCCAGCACGTCGATGCCCTCCGCCACCGCGTGAAGGGCCACGTTGCGCCTCAGGCGAGCCACCGCCGTCAGCTCCTCCCTGCGGACGAGGGCGCCCAAAGCAGGGGAGGCCGCAGCCAAGCCCCTGCTCAGCTCGCCATCCGCGCCCGCAGCGCCCAGCGCCGCCGCGAGGTCCTCGTAGAGCCTGCGCCAGGCCCTCGCCTCGCGCGCCTGCCGGTGGACTGCGGCCTCAGCCGCCGTGACCGCCGCCTGTCGCGCCTCCCGACGATCCCGGTTTGAGCGCCGCACCGGCGGCGCGGCCAGCCGTTCCATGGCCGACCTCCCGTGAGCTACCATGCCAAGCCCCGCGCGCGCCCGTCGAGCCCGCGGCTATGGGCCAGGAAGGCATGAGCCAAAATGGCTACGGACGATGATGATGATGATGATGATGATGATGATGATGATGATGATGATGATGATGATGATGATGATGATGATGATGATGGTGATGCTGATGAAAATGCTGCTGATGATGATGATGCTGATGATGCTGATGATGATGATGGTGGTGGTGGTGGTTGTGGTGGTGGTGATGATGCTTATGATGATGCTGCTGATGCTGATGGTGGTGGTGATGATGATGACGACGATGATGATGTTGATGCTGATGATGCTGCTAGTGGTGGTGATGATGATGATGCTGATGATGCTGCTGCTGATGATGATGATGATGATGATGATGATGACGTTGGTGATGATGCTGCTGCTGATGATGATGACGACGATGATGATGCTGATGATTATGATGATGACGATGCTGCTGCTGCTGCTGATGATGATGATGATGATGGTGGGGGTTGTGGTAATGATGCTGCTGCTGATGATGATGGTGATGATGCTCATGATGATGATGATGATGATGATGATGATGATGGTGGTGGTGGTGGTGGTGGTGATGATGATTCTGCTGCTGCTGCTGATGATGATGATGCTGATGATGATGATGATGATGATGGTGGTGGTGATGATGGTGATGATGATGAGGCGGATGATGATGATGATGATGATGATGATGATGATGATGATGATGATGATGATGATGATGCTGATGATGATGATGATGATGGTGGTGGTGGTGATGGTTATGATGATGATGCTGATGCTGATGATGATGATGATGATGATGATGATGATGATGATGATGATGATGATGATGATGATGATGATGATGAAAATGATGATGATGATGATGATGATGATGATGATGATGATGATGATGATGATGATGATGATGATGATGATGATGATCATGATGATGATGGTGATGCTGCTGATGATGATGATGAGAGGAGGAGGAGAGGATGCTGCTGCTGCTGATGATGATGATGATGATGATGAGATGATGATGATGATGCTGCTGCTGCTGATGCTGATGATGATGATGATGATGATGATGATGATGATGATGATGGTGGTGGTGGTGGTGGTGGTGGTGGTGGTGGTGGTGGGTGGTGGAGGAGGAGGAGGGGAGGAGGAGGAGGAGGAGGAAGGAGGAACAGGAGAAGGTGGAGGAGGGGGAGGAGGAGGAGGAGGAGGAGGAGGAGGAGGAGGAGAGGAGGAGGAGGGAGGAGGAGGAGGAGGAGGAGGAGGAGGAGGCGGAGGAGGAGGGGGAGGAGGAGGAGGAGGAGGAGGAGGAGGAGGAGGAGGAGGAGGAGGAGGAGGAGGATGAGGAGGAGGAGGAGGAGGAGGAGGAGGAGCAGGAGGAGGATCGATCGAGCTCTTGGTCTTGTTCTGTGCTACTCTACCTCGACTGGGGCCTCGCAGCGTTCAAAAATCTAGTCTGGCCTTGTTGTGGTCACTTCGTCTTGGGGGCCGCTCGCGCTACTGGGCGCTCTGGCCCTGCCTGCACCGTATTCCCCCACGCAGAGGGCTGCGGGCAGGGTGGCACCCGCGCGCCACGGACCTTCCTCCCGCTCTGCGTCAGTATCTGTCGTTTCGACGCTCTCGGTGTCGCTCTGTCCCTGATCTGCGCTGAAGGTGCATCCCTAGACGTCTCCATGTGGTGTGACTATCCGAAAGATCTGTCCGATGCCGTTCTGTTCGAAGGCGTGCAGGGCAGTCCAAGCGGTGACTGTCTCCTCCAGCCACTCGTCGAGCCTGGCGTACTGCCACGAGGCCGTGACTATGTACGTAGCCCTCCGAGATTCGTCTCGCCAAAGCAGTCGTACACGAGATCGAGGAATCCGCACGACATCTCGTACACCGTTGCATCTTCGTTACCTCCGAGAGAGCGCGTTCTGTGGTCGCTTGGAAGGGGGGGGGGGTTTGGAACCGGACCGCCCCGCTCCCTCGGATGGAGGTGGGGGGGGTTCGAACCCCCCCTCTCCCGTGACGGAGGGGGGGGGTCCGAACCCCCCCCCCCCTGTACTTCTCCTCTCTCCCTCTCCTCTGGCCGGCGCCTGCGTCGGCGGCGGCTGGTGGCGGCGGCGGGGGGGACGACAATTTCCTTTTCTGGGCCAGCGCCGGCGCCTGCGGCGGCGGGCGGCGGCGGCGGGGAGCGTCGACGAGGACGACGGTGGTGGTGGTGGTGGTGGGTTGTGGTGGTGGTGGTGGTGGTGGTGGTGGTAGTGGTGGTAATCGTCGCTGCGTCCCCGCCGTCGCGGGCGCCAGCGCCGGCGCTGCTGGCCGCCGCCAGCGCTGGCGCCGGCGCCAGGGGAGGGGGGGTTTAAACTCCCCCCCCTCTTCCCCTTGGGCTGCCTCTGGTTATCGTCGCTACGTCCCCGCGGTCGGGGCTGCTGGCGGCCGCCTGCGCCAGCGCCGACGCCGAGGGGGAGGGGGGTTTTGACCCCCCCCCCTTGGGAGAGGGGGGGGGGTTCGGGAGGGGGGGGTTTGGTTTGGGGAGGGGAGCCCCCTTGGTTTTGATCGACGGCGCCGAGTGTGGGGGGGGGGCCATCCGGTTCGAAACGCGCCGCCGAACGTTCCCAAGGCAAGCGCCTTTGAAACGCGCTCTTTCCTACCTCCGCGCCCCTGTGTGCCCAGCGTCGTGTCCTGGTCGTCGTGGCTTGCTGGGTCTCGTGCGCGCGGTGTCCGTCAACGCTTCCTCCTGGTCTGCGAAGCTCAGGTGCCCTTCGCAGGCCGTTGTGTCCTCAGTGCCTAGTGTCGCGTCCTGGTTGGTGTAGTTTGGTGCTGTTCGTGCGTCGCGGTGTCCCACTTGCTCAGCGTCGCGTCCTCGCGGTGGGCGGAGTCCTTCTTGCCCAGCGTCGTCCCTCAGTCTGTGAAGATCTTCTACTCCTCGTGCGTGGCGGTGTCCTTCGTGTCCAGGCTGCTCCTGGTCGTCGACGTTCTTCTGCTCGTGCACTTCGGTGGCCTTGATGTCCAGCGCCTTGACGTTCTGCTGCAGCTCGTGCGTCGCGGTGTCCTTGGTGTTGGTGCCCAGCGTCGCGTCCTGGTCTGCGAGGCTCTGCAGCTATTCGTGCGTGGTGGTGTCCCTCTTCGTGATCTTGTCTGCGAAGCCCTTCTGCTTGTCGTGCGTCGCGGTGTTTTCCGTGTCCAGCTTCTCGTCCTGGTTTGTAAAGCTCTGTTGTTTCTCGGGCGTCGTGTAAGAACTGTCGGTGTTTTTCGCTACCCCTTCTGCTCCTCGAGCGTCGCGATGGTGATGTAGTCCAGGTGGGCCTGTCTAGCACACTATAGGAGTAGTCGGCGTCGTGCTCGTTTCTGTGAGCTCGAAGTGTACGGCGTTGCATGGTACCACGGCCTTCAGCGGGAACGCTGTGCATGCTGATCGGATGGATGACAAGCGAAGCAGGATGAATTGTCCATGTCGCGGCTGCCATGCGGGCCGTCAGCGCCCTATCCTCATCACGACCTGCGCAATGTCTGGTCTTCTGCGCGCGCTGCCCTGGCAATCTCTTGGGCCCAGATGGCAGCTGGAGGAGGAGGAGGGGGAGGAGGTGGAGGTGCAGGAGGAAGAGGAGGGGAAGGAGCAGGAGGAGGAGGAGGAGTTGGAGGAGGAGGGGAAGGTGCAGGAGGAGGAAGAGGAGGAGGAGGAGGAGGAGGAGGAGGAGGACGAGCAGGAGGAGGAGGACGAGCAGGAGGAGCAGGAGGAGGGGAAGCAGGAGGAGGAGGCTGGGGGTCCCTTCCTGCGCCCGAGGGCCCCGACGACGCGGACAAGGCGGCCGCCGTCCGTCTGCCGCGCGCGCGCGTGCCTGCGCCGCGCTGCGGAGTCCTCGGGTCCGACGACGACGATGATGATGATGACGATGCTGACGATGGTGATGGTGATGATGATGACGGTGATGGTGATGATGATGATGATGATGATGATGATGATGATGATGATGATGATGATGATGATGATGCTGATGCTGATGCTGATGCTGATGCTGATGCTGATGCTGATGCTGATGCTGATGCTGATGTTAGTATTGTTGATGATGATGGTGATGATGATGGTGGTGGTGATGATGGTGGTTGTGGTGGTAATGATGATGATGGCGATGCGGATGGCGATGATGGTGCCGATGATGGCGATGACTGTGGTGATGCTGATCACGACGGTGATGGGCGATGATGACGATGATGCTGATCACGACGATAATGCTGATGGTGATGGCGATGATGATGATTATACTGCTGGTGATGGCGATGATGATGGTGGTGCTGGTGATGGTGCTGATGCTGATGCTGCTGGCGATCGTGCTGTCCGATCATGAGGATGATGCTGGTACTGATTTTGGTGATGGCGAATTTTATGGTGATGGGGATGGTGGTAGTGGTGAGTATGTTGATGCTGTTGATGCTGGTGATGATGATGCTGCTGACGTCGCAGCTGATGCTGATGCCGACGCTGGTGATTGTCATGGTGATGGTGGTGATAATGATTATGCTTCTGATGATGATGCTGATTATGATGATGGTGGTGGTCAAGGTGATGGTGATGATGATATTGGTGATGCTGATGCTGTTTATGGTGCTGGTGATGTTGATGACAATGATGCTGATTATGATGCTTGTGATGCTGATGCTGATGCTGATGCTGATGCTGATGCTGATGCTGATTAGAGTGCTGGTCAAGGTGATAGCGATGATTTCATTGACGCTGGTGATGCTGATGGTGGTGATGGTGAGTATGCTTATGCGAGTGATGGTGAGGATGATGATGGTCATTGTGATGTTGATGATGCTGGAGATGACGATGCTACTGCTTCTGATGATGCCCCTGCTGCTGGCCATGAGGATGCTGATGCTGGTGATGGTGATCGTCATGGTTATGGTTATGGTGATGGTGATGATGACAGTGATGGTGATGATGAGGGAGACGATGATGCCGGTAATGCTGCCGCTGATGCTGGCTCTTGTGATGATTCATGTGATTATGTTGTTGTTGGTGTTGTTGTTGTTGTTGTTGTTGTTGTTGTTGTTGTTGATTAACGGTTTTGGTGACGGTAGCGACTACGATGAAGTCGATGGTGCTGGTGCTGTCAATTTTGCTTTGATGCTGTTGCTGATTCTGGTGATGGTGATGATGGTGGAGCTGGCGATGATGATGGTTGTGATGCTAGTTTTGATGTTGATAATGGTGACCGTGATGATGGTGCTGCTGATGCTGATGCTGATGCTGATTGCGTTGCTGGTGATGATGAGGGTGTTGGAGAGGTTGATGGTGATGATGCTGGTGCAGGTGATTGTGATAGCGATGATTCTAATGCTAATGATGCTTATGTGTCTGATGCTGCTTCTGATGAGAATGATACTGATGCTGATGCTTATTCCTGTGATGGCAATGGTGATGGTAATGATGATGGTGATGCTGTTGCTGATGCTGGTGCTGGTGACGGTGTAATGGTGATGGTGATGTTGATGATGATGACGATGATGCTGTCGCTGGTGATTTTGATGGTGATGGTTGTTGTGATGATGATGGTGATGCTGATGGTGATGACGATGGTGATGATGATGATGATGATGATGATGATGATGATGATGATGATGATGCTGGCGATGATGCTGATGCTGGTGTTGAGGCTGGTGATGGTGGTAATGATTGTACTGATTATGCTGGTACTGCTGATGCTTCTGATGATGCTTCTCATTACCATGGTGCTGATACTGATGCTGGTGATGGTGATGGCTATGGGGATGATACTGATATTGATGATGATGGTTATGGCGATTGTGATGTCGCTGATGCTGATGCTTCTGATGCTGCTAACGATGATTACGTTGATGCTGATGCTGGTGATGGACATGGTGATGGTGATGATGATGGTGATAATCATGCCGATGATGATCCTGGTGATTGGGATGGTGAGGACGATGATGTTGCTGGTGGTGGTGATGCTGATCCTGATGCTTACGGTCAGCCTTCTGATCATAATGGTGGTACTGCCGATGCTGATGCTAATGCTGGTGATGATGATGTTGATGGCGATGTGTGTTATGATGCTGATGCTGGTGCTGATGGTGATGCTGATGTTGGTGACTGTGAAAATGATGATAATTATGAGGCTTGCGATTCAGATTATGATGCTGATGCTGGTGATGCTTATGTTGATGATAATGTTGATGATGGGGGTGATCGTGGTGGTGATGCTGATTGGATTGGCAACGCTCCTGGTTTTGATCATGCTGATGCTTCTGATGATCTTTCTGATGATGCTTCGGGTGATGCTGCTGATGATGATGCTGCTGCCGCTGATGCTGCTGCGGATGCTGATGCGGATGCTTGTTTATGGTTAGTGTGATGATAATTTATTGTGGCGGTGGTGTTGGTGGTGATGGTGATGCTGGTGATGCTGGTGATGCTGATGCTGGTGATGGTGATGATGACGATCTTGATGAGGATGATGATGATTTTGACGCCAGCGATGGTGATAGTCATGCGGCTGATCGTGATGATGATGGCGATGATCATGATGCTGATGCTGCTGATGATGGTGCGGTCGATGTTGCTGGTGATTCTTATGATGCTTATTATCATGATTGTGGTGACGAGTATTGTGATGCTGATGCTCATGTTGGCGATGGTGATACTGATGTGGATGATGACCCTGATGTTGATGCTGGCAGTTGTGATAGTGATAGGGATGGTGATGGTGATGGTACTGATGATGCTGACGATGATGATGCTGATATAGATCTGATGTTGGTGATGATGGTGGTGGTGGTGATGATGATGACGATGATGATGATGCTGGTGATGGTGATAATGTTGGATATGATGCCGCTGATGCTGGTGTGGTTGCTGGTGCTGGTGGTAATGCTGATGCTGATGCTCATTCTGGTGATGGTGATTGTGATGGTGATGGTGGTGGTGATGATGACGACGTTGATGATGATGGTGATGATGATGATGATGATGCTGATGATGATGATGATGATGGTGGTGGTGTTGGTGATGGTGATGGGTTTGATGCCGAAGATGTTCTGATTCTTCTGATGATGGTTCTGATGCGGATGACACTGCTGATGGTGGTGGCGCTGATGAGGGCCGCGGATGCAAAGATCGGCCAAGCGGGGAGGAGGGAGAGGGACGCGGAAGAGGAGGAGCAGGATTTGAGGAGGAGGATGAGGAGTAGAGAATCCCCTACCCGTAGTTGTAACATGATGATGACGATGATGATGACGATGATGATGACGATGATGACGACGATGATGATGGTGGTGGTGATGGTGACGATTCTTAGGATGGCGATGTTGATTATGATGATGCTGATGATGACGATGACGATGATGATGACGATGCGACTGATGATGATGCTGATGATGACGACTGCGATACTGATGATGATGCTGACGCTGTTGATGCCACTGATGATGATGCTGCTGGTGATGCAGGTGATGATAGCGACGACGACGATGTTGATGATGATGACGAGTCTGATGCTGATGATGATGCTGATGCTGATGATGACGATGATGATCAAGTTGCTGCTGCTGATGATGATGATGACGGCGACGGCGACGATGATGTTGATGACGACGATGATGACGATGGCGCCGGCGATGGCGACGACGCTGATGTTGCCGTGATGTTGTTGATGATGATGTCGATGATGACGATGATGATGATGATGTTGTTGACAACCATGCGGATGCGGATGCTGATGATGGTGATGGTGATGGTGGTGATGTTGGTGATTGGGACGATGATGCAGATGATGATAATGATGCTGATGCTGATGACGATGCTGATGACGATGCTGATGCTGCTGATGCTGCTGCAGCTGATGATGATGCCGATGCTGATGCTGCTGATGATGCTGATGATGATACTGATGGTGATGATGTTGAGCACGATGATGATACTATTGTTTTGACAATTGCGGTTAGGTGCTTAATGATGGCTGTGCTGAGTGCTGCTGTCGATGATGAGGTTCATGATGCTGCTTATGATGATGCTGATGATGATTATAGCATTGATCATGGTGAACCTGCTGCTGCTGATGCTGCTGCAGCTGATGAAGATGCTGAGGCTGATTATGATGATGATGGTGATGGTGATGATGACGACGATGCTGATGCTGATGCTGATGATGATACTGCTGCTGATGATGATAATGCTGATGCTGCTGATGATGATGCTGATGATGATCATGATGATGGTGATTGTGGTGATGATGATGATTTTGATGAGGTTGATTAGGATTACTATTATGGTGATGGAGATGTGGTGGTTGATGATGACGGTGCTCAGTGCTGCTGATGATGATGCTGATGCTGATGATGATGAGAAGGACGATGACGATGCTGATGATGCTGCTGATGATGATGTTAAAAATCTTGCTGATGCTACTGTTGCTGCTGATGATGCTGATGATTATCATGATGAGGAGAAGATGGTTCTGCTGATGAGAAGGACGACGATGATGATGATGCTGATGATGCAGATGATGATGTTGACGATGTTGTTGATGATGATGCTGATGCTGCTGTTGCTGCTGATGATTGTGATGATGACGACGATGATGAGGAGGAGGAGGAAGAGGAGGAGGAGGAGGAGTAATAGGAGGACGAGGAGGAGGAGGCGGAGGAGGAGGAGGTTGGAGGATGGGGAGGCGGAATCGGAGGATGGATGAGGATGACTCATTGGAAACTTGGACTGCCATCAGTTGCTGATGCTGCCGAGGAACACGACCAAGACCCAAGAATGACATGGAAAGTGTGTCGGCCGATGTGGCCAGACTGATTTTCACTGCGCCACGGCCCCGAGAGGCATTATTGAGCGCCCGCTAGGTGTATGGAAAAAAGCAAGATTGTGCAGCCTGGGATGATGGACGGGAGCAAGACAGCCCAGGAGGATTCGTACTAGGGTAAAATGGGGAGTTGCGTCAGTTGGCCGGCATTCACGCTGCATGTTTTGCCCCAAAAAACAAATCCTGCAACAATGTCCAGGAGGAGGAGGAGCAGGAGGATGATGATACGATGATGCTGATGATGCTGCTGCTGATGATGATGACGATGATCATGATGATGATGATACTGATGATCATGATGATGATCATGGTATGGTGAGGATGAGGATAAGGATGACGATGATGATGATACTGATTATGGTGCTGATGATGATGGTGCTGATGTTGTTGAATCTGATGATGGTGGTGGCGATACTGATGAGGATACTGATGATGATTCTGATAATTATGATGATGCTGATGATGCTGATGATGTTGATGATACCGATCATGATGATGCTGATGATGACAATGACGATGATGATGGTGATGCTGCTGATGACCATGATGATGATGTTGGTTATGATGATACTGGTGATGTTACTGATGATGATACTGATGATGATGATGCTGATGATGATGATGATGATGATGCTGCAGATGATGATGATGATGATGATGCTGATGATGATGATGATGATGATGATGCTGATGCTGATGCTGATGCTGATGATGATGCTGACGAGGAGGATGAAAAGGATGGGGAGCATGATGCTTATGATGCTGATGCTGATGATGATGCTGCTGATGATGATTATGCTGCTGCTGCTGATGATACTGATGATGATGCTGATGATGATGACGATGGTGATGATGTTGATGATGAGTCTGCTGATGATGATGGTGACGACGATGATGATGAGGATCATGACGATGATGATGTTGCTTATGATGCTGATGCTGATGATGATGATGATGACGACGATTATGATGATGATGCTGATGATGCTGATGATGACGATGATGATGATGACGATCATGTTGATGATGCTGATGATAATGATGATGATGATGATGATGATGATGATGATGCTGGTAATGATGATGATGATGATGATGATGATGATGATGATGATGATGATGGTGATGATGATCAGGATGATGATGATGCTGATGATGATGCTGATGCTGATGCTGATGCTGATGATGATGATGATGATGATGATGATGATGATGATGATGATGATGCTGACGGTGATGGTGACGACGATGATGGTGATGGTGAGTAGGATGAGAAGGAGGAGGAGGACAAGGAGGAGGACGATGATGATGATGATGATGATGATGATGATGATGATGATGATGATGATGATGATGCTGATGCTGATGCTGATGCTGATGATGATGATGATGATGATGATGATGATGATGATGATGAGGAGGAGAGGAGGAGGAGGAGGAGGAGGAGGAGGAGGAGGAGGAAGAGGAGGAGGAGGAGGGAGGATGAGGAGGATGAGGAGGAGTATGAGGAGGAGGATGAGGAGGAGGATGAGGAGGAGGAGGAGGAAGAGGTGGAGGAGGGACAGGAATAGCAGCAGGAGGTGTTGGAGGAGGTGGAGGCGGAGATGGACGAGGAGGAGGCGGAGGAGGAAGAGGAGGAGGAGGAGGCTGAGGAGGAGGTTGGGGAGGATGAGCATGATGATGATGATGATGAGGAGGAGGAGGATGAGGAGCAGGATACTGATGCTGCTGATGGTGATGATGCTGATGATGGTGAGGACGATGTTGATGATGATGATATGATGGTGATGGTGATGTCGATGATGATGCTGTTTATGCTGATGATGACGCTGACGATGACGATGACGGTGATGCTGATGATGCTGATGCTGCTGAGGATGATGAGGATGATGCTGATGATGCTGATGAGGATTATGATGATGCTGATGATGATGCTCACGATGATGATGATGATGATGATGATGATGATGATGATGATGATGATGATGACGATGATGATGATGATGCTGATGATGACCATGCTGATGCTGATGCTGATGCTGATGATGCTGATGCTGATACTGATGCTGATGATGATGATGATGATGATGATGATGATGATGACGATGATGATGATGCTGCTGATGATGATGATGGTGATGATGCTGATGATAATAATGATGATGATGCTGCGGAGGAGATGGAGGAGGAGGAGGAGGAGGAGGAATAGGAGGAGCAGGAGGAGCAGGAGGTGGTGGCGGAGGTGGATGAGGAGGAGGAGGGGGAGGAGGAGGTGGATGTTGATGATGAGGATGCTGATGATGCTGCTAATGATGATGCTAATGATGCTGATGCTGATGCTTATTCTGGTTAGGATGATGACGACGACGGTGATTGTGCTGATGATGGGGATGCTGG
>CAUYUJ010004058.1:404154-414154 GCA_963575745.1 Prorocentrum cordatum | reverse complement strand
TGATGATGATGATGATGATGACGATGATGATGATGATGATGATGATGATGATGATGATGATGATGATGATGATGATGATGATGATGATGATGATGATGATGATGATGATGATGATGATGATGGCGACGACGACGATGTCGATGCCGATGACGAGGAGGATGAGGAGGAGGAGGAGGATGAGGAGGAGCCGACGACGATGGCGAGGATGAGGATGATGCTGAGTAGGGGGAGGAGAAGAAGCCGAGGAGGAGGAGGATGAGGAGGAGAAGGAGAGTGCGGAGGCAGGAGGAGGAGGAGGAGGAGGAGGATGAGGAGGAGGAGGAGGATAATGCGGAGGAGGAGGAGGAGGAGGAGGAGGAGGAGGAGGAGGAGGAGGAGGAGGAGGAGGAGGAGGAGGAGGAGGAGGAGGAGGAGGAGGAGGAGGAGGAGGAGGAGGAGGAGGAGGAGGAGGTCCCGAGCGATGGAAGGCGCGGCCGATCAGATCGAGCGCGTCCCAGTAGAGGAATGAAACGGTGAAGCAGCCATCAAGGCAGGCTGCCGAGCACCGCTCTTGTACACTCTGACACCCCCGACCGAGCTCATCGAACGACGAGGGCGGAGGCTCTAGAGCGAGCGGGAAATCACACAGGAAATACCTTATCCGTGCGTGGATACAGCCCTCTCATCAGCCTGGAGATGGTTTGCTCCTGATTCGAGCGAGTCGACGCGACGAGAGCAGGGTCAACGCACCGAGCTTCGAGCTTACGGTGTCGGCCCTGAGCCACCGAAGAGTTTGGTCGATTGCGTCCTTCCCGCCGCCCTCCACGACAGCGACAGCGTCGACTCCCCCGCCGTCCCCGTCCAGAGACCCGTCCTCGAGGCCTGCTGCACCAGCCGGCTCTAAGTCTCGGGCAGCACGGAGTGCTGCTGTCACCGCACCTGTCGGGTTGCGGTAGTCCTCAGGCGTGAGCTTAAAACACTTGGCGGCGGCAGCACGTGACAAGTCAGACGGATGACACCGCTGACGCCTGAGAGCACGGAGGGACGTGACAGTGCGAACCCAATTGTTACACGCCCAGCAACGGAACTCCGACAGTCGGTCGCACATTCTGAACTCATGATTTTCCAGGACAACTGGGGCCATAGGAGGGGGAGCTCTGCGAGGCTCTGGGAGGCCACCCCGCGGCTGGAACTAATAAACCCTTCTGGCCACTGTCCTGGTCATCCACGACAGAACTCGAGCGTCCTTGACGACTTCTGCAAGGCTCATCTTGTGAATTTTCTCAAGCGTCTGGGCAACCATATGCGTGCGTGCTCCTTTCTTCGCAAAATGGTCTGCCCATTCGCTGCCTATGACATCCAAAAAAGGACGCCTCGGGGTCGTCCAGCACCTCCTCTGCGGATCTGTGCGCTGGGACCCAAGCAAACCTCGGGACCTTGCGCAGGCAGGTGCTGTGCATCGCTCTCCACACTGACGCATGACGAGATTGGGCCTTTTCGTTGTGGGGCCCCCATGCCTGGCCAGCCTTGGCAAGCGAAAGGTGATCAGAGATGGGGTCGACTTCGCTGCCTGCAAACTGCACAGCCGCGTGGTGCTCCGCTCGCGGCGCGGTCTGGATGAGACCAGGGAGTGCCCCAAACACAGCCCTGAGAATTATTCCTGGCTCGTCGAGCTCAACGACAGACCACCCGCAACGCGTGAGTCCTGGCGTCGACGAAGCGAAGCCAGACCCGTCAGTGTACCCCCCCTCAGATTCCCCGCCAGCCCCCCCGCCCAAGGACAGGATACTCCGCACAGGGAGCTTCGGGCAGTGGTTGCTCGGGCGGCAGCCCAAAGCTAAGGTAAAAAGTTTCCAGGCCCTGGGGCCCAGAGCCGTGATTGGCGATCATGACATCACGATGCTCCAGGATATCATCGGGAGGCCTCTCTTCGTCGGGAACGTTGAGAGCCTCGGGGCATCCGAACCCTTGGTGGGCTTCTGTACCTGCACATTTTTTTGCGCATGAAGCAATCTGGCCTGGACCGCAGGTCAATCGAATGTAAACGCACTGGCGTCCACACACCTGCAGCCCACAGTGCTCGCAATGCACCTTGCCTTTTGGCATCCTTAAGCTTGAACAGAGCTACTCGCACCGCACGGCGCCAGCAATACTCCTGTCTTCCTCCAGGCACGTGCACGAGAATGTGACTCGACTGGAATCGACGGGTGCCTTCTTCAAGGAGGCGACGCACATCCCATGGGCAAAACCGCAACAAGTCGATCAGGGTCCCGTGGCCCGTTTTCAAAACAGTGGGCGACACCATGTACCATCCGACTCTCAAGAGAGTGAGCCAGACGGAATGGATGGGGCCTCGAGCTCCAGCCCAAATGACGCGACTAGCCATTCTATCACTGATCCGAGCCCATGCTCGGTGAAGGCGTGCCTGATCGACTCTGCCTTCCCGCAGCGCTGCGGAGTCACGCCCTATCAGCGGAACCGTCGCATCAAACATCGGGTCGAATCGATCGTCCTTCTGAGTGGCTAGGTACAAAGTCAGGCATGCCTTGGGCTTGGCTCCCGCAAGACCTCCCGCAAACGTCCGAAGCTCGCGAAGAGACGTGTCCGAAATCCCAGGCGCCCCAGCCCCATGCCCAGCAGCTGGAAGGAGCCCCGTCCTCGAAAGGGTCTTAGCAGACTCTCCAGCCGCGTGCTTGAGACCCCAAACCTTCTTACGCTTGGCCTGCGACTTGCGTATGCGACTTTTTTCCTGCACACGTCTAACCCTCGAGTCATGCATCTCATGCCCCAGGTTACGCATCGCAGCTCTCTTGGCGATCCCGAAAGTACGAACATGTCGAACTAATCGCTTGCAACTGCGCGCACAGTTGGCCACACAACCTGGTTTGCTTGGCTGAATGATGATGAGCCCTAGCGGCCTAACGTCGTCTCTAAACTTGCGCACCGCCAGGACCAACTCCTGAGAACCATCCTTACGAACATCTCCTTTGCCAAGTCGGCGTGAGGAGGAGGAGGAGGAGGAGGAGGAGGAGGAGGAGGAAGACCAGGAGGAGGAGGAGGATGCGGATTCAAGCTTGATTGAAGGTTGCTAACGGGTAGCAGTGCCCCGATGATTTGCTACCGCGTGTTGCTTGGCCTCTTCGGGGCGTTCCCGAGCCGAAACCAGGAAACTACGAACTGCCCAAGAGGTCAGACCTCCAGATGGGCCTGTCCGTGGTGGGATGATTTCCCTGCCACAATCGACTAAGCCTGCCCCCGATCACTCTGTTGGCCCCAGGGTGACGTTGGTCAAGCAAGCCAGACCACCTGTCGCGGGCATACCAGCACACCTGCGACAAGCACAAAACCATGGCGGAACACGAGTTCGCGCCCCGCACCCCTAGCTTTGTCGACCCTGACGCCCCCCCCAGTCCAGAGCGGCCTGAGCGAGTCAAGGGCTGAGGGGGGGGGCTCCAGTGGCCCCCTTCCTCACCGCCAGGCGTCACAGGGGTCCCAAGGAGGTCCAGGACGTCCAGGGCGGGGTCGGTTGGGTTCGAAACCACGGCGGGACGCGAGCCCCGTTCAGTGTCGACGATACCTCGGCTTAGCACACCTACATATGCCGCGAATTCGAGAATGTCTCGCGCAAATTCATGTGGTTAGGTGAGGTTTGTCACCGATATCCGCGGTCCGCCCGGGTGCCCGGGTGCCCGGGTGCCCAGGTGCCCCGGTGCCTGGGTGCCCGGGTGCCTTATAGCCCCATAGCCCCGTAGCCCTATAGTCCCATAGCGCAATAGCCCTATAGCCTCATAGCCCTATAGCCCTATAGCCTTATAGCCCTATAGCCCCATAGCGCAATAACCCCATAGCCCAATAGCCCAATAGCCCTATAGCTCTATAGCCCTATAGCCTGACAGCCTTATAGTCCTATAGCCCTATCGCCCTATCGCCCTATAGGCCTGTAGCCCTGTAGCCCTATAGCCCTATAGCCCTATAACCCTATAGCTCCATAGCCCTATAGCCCAAAAGCGCTATAGTCCCCTGGCCCTAGTGCACTATAGCCCTATAACCCAATAGTCCTATAGCCCTATAGCCCTATATCCCTGTAGCCCTATAGCCTTATAGCCTTATAGCCTGTAGCCCTGTAGCCCTATAGCCCTATGTCCCTATAGCCCTATAGCCCCATCGCCCTATGGACTCATAGCCCTATTGCCCTTTAACATTATAGCCCCATAGCCCCATAGCCCTATAGCCCCATAGCACTATAGCCCTACAGCCCAATAGCCCTATGGCCCCGTAGCCCTTTAGCCCTATAGCCCTATAGTCCAACAGACCTATAGAGTTCCACAGCCCTATAATCCCATAGCCCCATCGCCCTATAGCCCCGTAGTCTTATATCCCTAAAAAGGTTTGGATTCGGTTTTCTCCGGTATCATTATGAGTATCAGTTTCTCTACGCCAGACGGGGCGGGTATGATGCAAGGCCCCCTGTTTTGCGAACTTCGGTGCGAGACCAATGCCACTGCCATTACGGGCTGACGTGTCGGGGGCTGCACCTTCACCATCAACTGGGACGTGGCCCGTCGCTAAGATAGAAGGTCTTCACCTCCGAGGTGGCGTCCGAGGGATTCTCATTCCTGCCGGCAGAGTTGGAGGTGTGGGTGGCGTAACGGGAGCAGGCGGCTGAGGAGGCCACCAACACGTCGCCAAAGCAGGGATTTCCACACTGTCGGGCTCCGAACCCGCCGGCAATTCCTCCGTCATGCGCTGGAGGATGCGTGCGTGGTCGTTCACCACACGCTTGCGACGTCTCTTCCTGGGCGCTGGTGGAGTAGTAGTGCTCGTAGGGGTCCCCTGCGCCTCCAGAGACCTAGCCGCATCCATCGCCATGGCCATGCCAGAGGGCGAGACCGCCCTGTCCGCAGCAGCCTGGCTGGGATACGCCCTGAGATCCCCAGGTGGGGGGGAAAAAAGCGAGACCACCTGCACTTCCACCTGCGGCTTCACCTCGGACTCAACCTGCAGAGCCTTTTGCGCCTCCACTGCAAGGCGCAGGCGCTCTCAACGCCGGAGCTGCTTCACCGGCGCCGACTCGGTCTGCTCTACCACCGCGGGCTGCCGCTCCACCCCCACAGGCTGCGGGGAGCCAGATGCCATGGGCGGCGTCGGCGGCGGCGAGAGACAAACTTTGCGCTGCGGGTCCGCTATCGAAAAGAAAATCGTCGAGTGAACCAAAAGGCGCTGCAAAGTCTGCAACGCGCGCCCCGAGGTCGCCGTTGACGATGTGCGCCGGAACGTACAGGCGCAGCTCGGGACCCTTTCTATACATCAGGGGCCACATGCGAACCCTACCCCTACCCCCCACGATTTCTGAGGGGGAGAGTGGGGTTCACTTCGTTCGGGAGCTCCCGAGCGAAGTGAACCCCACCCTCCCCCTCAGAAATCGTGGGGGTTAGGGGTAGGGTTCGCATGTGGACCCCTAATGCACGAGAATCCCCCAGCGTTCACTGCCGCTCACCTGGCGGGAGTGCTCAAGCTAGCAGCACATGGCCATCAGCCCTGGGGAAGGCGCGAGCCGTCAAGGATCTTGCAAGAGGAGGGAGGAGGAGGGGTGAGGTGGTGGTGGTGGCTTGGGTAAGCATCTGGTGGGGCCGCGGGCACAGCCCCTTTAGCGGCACCTCCCGCCCAGGGATGGCTGGGGGACAGCTCACCACCCGTCGCGGGGGCCTAGTACCGCAGCGTCACTGTGCCCCTCGGTCCGAGAGACCACCGGGGGGAGGATTCCCCTTGGGGGAACCGCCTGTTCCCACCACGACCCCAGGACGGCCAGCAATACCTATCTCCCGTACCTGGGGGCGGGAACCCCAGAACAGGAGAAAGCAACGGCTGCGGCCCCGACCTGGGACGGGGGGGACAAAGCGATCCCTCCAAGGGGGCCCCGGTGGCCTTCCGTGCCGGGAGAGCAACGAGAAACGCGGAGGGGGGATGAGCAGCGTGAGAGCGCCCGCTCACCTCCGCTGGGGCCCCGCCCGTCCGAGCCAACCCCGGGGCCACCGCAGGGCGCAGCTGCGAGGCGTTCGGAGAAGACCGGAGGAGGCCCTCCCCGGAGTGCGGCACCCCCGCCCCCACCCCAGCTCGGCTGCGGGACTCGGCCCTGCCTGCGGGGAGGGACGGGGGGGGAGAGAGAGAGGTGCCCGCCCCCACTTCCCACCCCCCTCTCCCTCCACCCCCCGGGAGGCCCCGGGCCGATGCCGAGGCAAGGGGGGCCAGGTTTTCGAAGCAGATCCCTCGCGGCGACAGGAGCCAGCCTCAAGGAGCAGACCCCCAGCCCCGGGCACCCCAGCAGGACCCGGGGCACTCCCGGACACCACCACACCCCGGCCCCGAGGGAGGAGGGGGGAGGAGGGAGGAGGGAGGAGGGAGGATGGAGCAGGAAGAGGGAGGAGGGAGGAGTGGGGAGGTAGGATGGAGGAGAGAGGAGGAGGAGGGAGGAGGAGGAGGAGGCGGAGGAGGAGGAGGAGCAGGAGGATGAGGACCAGGAGGAGGGAGGAGCAGCAGGAGCAGGGAGGAGGCAGAGGAGGAGTAGGAGGAGGAGAAGGATGACGAGGAGCAGGGAGATGAGCAGGAAGACCACCACCCCGCCCGCCCATCCCTTGCGCCCCAGGCCCTTCCTCACTCGCTGGCTTTGGCGCTGCTGGCCGTGTCCACCTCGTCCGCTCCAGATGGGGCGCGCCGGACGCCGTGAAATAGAGCATGGCTTCGTCGTCGTCGTGGTCGTCGTCGTTCGTGGTCGTCGTCGTCGTCGTCGTGGTCGTCGTCGTCGTGGTTGTCGTCGTCGTCGCCGTCGTTATCGTCGTGGTCGTGGTCGTGAGCTTGTCATTGTCGTCGTCGTCGTCGTTGTCGTCGTGGTCGTCGTCGTCGTCGTCGTCGTCGTCGTCTTTGTCATCGTCGTCGTTGTCATCTTCATCGTCGTTGTTGTTGTCGTTGTTGTTGTCGTGGTCGTTGCCAGCTTGAGCCCCAACAGTGACTTCTTGCAATATATATATATATATGTATACGGTGCAGTCTAGGTGGTGCAATCAATGTAGTGCAATCTAGGTGGTGCTATCCAACTGGTGCAACCTATGAGGTGTAAAGAAAAGCAGCGAATGGTGAAACAATGCAAATACATGCAAAACGATGCAATGCAATTCAACGCAATACAAATCAATGTAAAGCAATGCAAAGCAGTTCGAAGCATCGTAAAGCAATGCGAAGCAATACCGAGCACTGCAAAACAAGGCAAAACAATGCGTCGTCGAGGCGGTGGGCGGCGACGACGCGGCGACCGGGCGGCGACGGCGGCCACACAGCGGCCAGACCGCCACCAAGGCCCAGACGACGGGCGGCGACGAAGCTGCGACGGAGCGGCGACGTCGACCACAAGGCTGCACACCCGACGCTCAGGCTCAGACGACTGGCGGCGACGAGGCGGCGACGGGGCGGCGTCGGCGACCACATGGCCGCCACACCGACGCGAAGGCCCAGTTCCCTAGAAAGCAAGTGCAAAGAAACCCCGCGTGCAATCACTGCTTTGGGAACAACTGCTGTTGATCCTCCCCCTGCTGTGCTCCTTCTGTTTTTTCGATTGATGTGCCCCTGCCAGGGCTCGCACCCGGTTTTTCACGAGGGCAAGTCTTGCGCCTCAGACTGGGTTGCTGGCCCCCGAGTTGCAACAACAACAACAACAACGGTTCCAGCTTGATATTTCCTCACAAATGATTCTGAGTCGCTCTCTTGCGCGGGACTTCCTCACAATTTATCCAGGAATCGCGCCCTCGCGTGGGACCTCACCGCAATTTATTCATACGCCGCGCCCTCCTGGACTTACTCACGATTTATTTTGGAATGGAGATATCGCTCGGGACTTCCTCGCGATCCATGCAGGACTGATGCTTCAGCGACCCGCCCGCTCGACCTGGCTGTCTGGGCCCGCCCGCCCGACCTGCCCGTGAGAGTCCGCCCGCTCGACCAGCCCGTCTGGTTTTGCCGCTTGTTTTCCTGCTCCTAACCCCCCTCCTGCTCATCTCTCTCGTGCTACATGCTTCTCCCTACCCCTTATCCCTTCCCCCCTCCCTCCCTTCCCCAACCACATGTGGTAGGTGCAGACCATATACCCCGAAAGGGGGTGCGTTCGAAGATGAAGAGGGCGGGTATCGAGAGTTTGGGATATACGCTTTGAATGGCACGCACGCGAATAAGAGCGAACAGTCTTGACATGATGGTTGTTGTTTCGTTGCTATTGTTGTTGCTGCTGTTTTGTGGCTGTGGCTGTTGTTGTTGCTGCTGTTTTATGGCTGTGGTTGTTGTCATACTTGTTGTGGTTGTTGCTGTTGTTATTGTCGATGTGGTGGTGGTTGTAGTTGTAGTTGTAGTTGTAGTTGTAGTTGTAGCTGTAGCTGTAGCTGTAGCTGTAGCTGTAGTAGTAGTAGTAGTAGTAGTAGTAGTAGTAGTAGTAGTAGTAGTAGTAGTAGTAGTAGTCGTAGTAGTAGTAGTAGTAGTAGTAGTAGTAGTAGTAGTTGTTGTTGTTGTTGTTGTTGTTGTTGTTGTTGTTGTTGTTGTTGAACTCTCATTCTTGAAGAATCATTATTGTTGATCCCCCCACCGGTGCACATTGATTGTTTTCAATTGAAGTGCCCCCCCAGGGCTCGCACCTTGTTTTTTGTCAAAGAAAGTCTTCCTGCTCAAACTGGCCCCCTGGCTCCCGGGTTACAACAACAACGGCTCCCGCTTTAGACTTCCTCACAAGTTAGCCAGGACCCCCGCTCCCGCCCGAGACTTCCTCGCATTTTATTCAAGAATCGCGCTCTCGCTTGGGACTTCCTTACGATTTATTCAGGAATCGCTTCTCCTGCGCTCTGGAGTCGCGCTCTCGCTGGAGACTTGCTTGCAATTTGCTCAAGAATAGCGCGCTTGCGTTGGAATTTCTTGCAATTTACTCCAGCGCCGCGCTCCCGACACCCAGGCACCCAGAAGTCGCGCTCACGCTTAGGACTCCTTCACAGATTACTTAAGAATCGGGATCTCGCTGCCCTTCGTGGCCCCGTTGCAGGCCTTCGTGGCCCCCTCGCTGCCCTCCGTGGCCCCGTTGCAGGCCTTCGTTGCCCCCTCGCTGCCCTTCGTGGCCCCCTCGCTGCCCTTCGTGGCCCCCTCGCTTTGTTTCGTGGCCCCGTTGCAGCCCTTCGTTGCCCCCTGGCTTTGTTTCGTGGCCCCGTTGCAGCCCCTCGTGGCCTCCTCGTTGCCCTTCGTGGCCCCGTTGCAGCCCTTCGTGGCCCCCTCGCTTTGTTTCGTGGCCCCGTTGCAGCCCTTCGTGGCCCCCTCGCTGCCCTCCGTGGCCCCGTTGCAGCCCTTCGTGGCCCCGTTGCAGCCCTTCGTGGCCACCTCGCTGCCCTTCGTGGCCCCGTTGCAGCCCTTCGTGGCCCCCTCGCTTTGTTTCGTGGCCCCATATATGTATGCCCTTCGTGGCCCCCGCTTGTTCGCGCCCGTGGTGGCCCCATGTGCATGCTCTTCGTGGCCCCGCTCTCGCCCTTCGTGGCCACCTCGCTGCCCTTCGTGTCCCCGTTGCTGCCCACAGTGGCCCCGTCCTTACCCTCCGCGGCCCAACATACGTATGCCCTTCGTGGCCCCCGCTCGTTCGTGCCCGTTGTGGGCCCATGTGCACGCCCTTCGTGGCCCCGATGTCGCCGTATGTGGCCCCCTCATTGTCCTACGTGGCCCAGGTGCTACCCTCAGTGGCCCCATCGTTGCCTTCTGTGGCCCCGCATTATCTGCCTTCGTGGTCCACGCTCGTTCGCGTTCTTCGTGGCCCCATACGCATTCCCTTCGTGTCCCCGCTGTCGCCCTTCGTGGCCTACTTCGTGTCCTTCGTGGCTCTGCTGTCGTTCTCTCTCGCTCTCGCTTTCGCTTGTCGTCGTCGTCGCCGTCGCCGTCGTTGCCGTCGTCGTCGACGTCGTCGCCGTCGTCGTCGTCGTCGTCGTCGTGGTCGGTCCCCTGTCCGTCCCTC
>CAUYUJ010004058.1:386654-399154 GCA_963575745.1 Prorocentrum cordatum | reverse complement strand
AAATACTGTTAATACTGTTACTCAGTTACCGGAGATCTTAGCACGCCCTGGCCCGTTGGGCCGGCGAATTTCCGTACTCAGGCCAAAACGTGAGTAGGTGCGTCCACCTTTTCCGCCCAGCTTGTGAACCACAACGGTTGCGGGCGAGACGGATACAGCACACGGCACGAGCCAGCAAGCGAGAGCAGCAGCAGAGATAATTTTCATCGTCCTCTATTTCATCTCGGCCTATCTGATTTTCCATATTATTTTCATTATCGTGATTTTCATAGGGAGCTCCACCTCAGTGATTTTGCACACATTTTCGCGAACCACATTGCGTACACCTCCTCACACGTTTCGTGACCCCATAGGGAGCTCCACCGAAGTCCCCAGTGCCACCGTCCACATGCGTCCCCCGCACACATTTCGGCACCCTCCTCACACGTTTCGTGACCCCATAGGGAGCTCCACCGAAGTCCCCAGTGCCACCGTCCACATGCGTCCCCCGCACACATTTCGGCACCCTCCTCACACGTTTCGTGGCCCCATAGGGAGCTCCACCGAAGGCCCCAGTGCCACCGTCCACATGCGTCCCCCGCACACATTTCGGCACACCCTTCACATGTTTCGTGGCCCCATAGGGAGCTCCACCGAAGGCCCCCGTACCACCGTCCACATGTGTCCCCTGCACCTATATCGGCACACCCCTCACACGTTTCGTGGCCCCATAGGGAGCTCCAACGAAGGGATCAGTCCCCCCGTCCACTTGCGTCCCCCACACTAAATCGTGATCACAATACCCTTCTCAGAATTAGTTGATTCAAAGACAATATAATATAGGATATTAAACAATTATTTCCGTACTCAGGCCAAAACGTGAGTAGGTGCGTCCACCTTTTCCGCCCAGCTTGTGAACCACAACGGTTGCGGGCGAGACGGATACAGCACACGGCACGAGCCAGCAAGCGAGAGCAGCAGCAGAGATAATTTTCATTATCGTCCTCTATTTCACATCTCGGCCTATCTGATTTTCGCACCATATTGGTACACCCCTCACACGTTTCGTGACCCCATAGGGAGCTCCACCGAAGTCCCCAGTGCCACCGTCCACATGCGTCCCCCGCACACATTTCGGCACCCTCCTCACACGTTTCGTGGCCCCATAGGGAGCTCCACCGAAGGCCCCAGTGCCACCGTCCACATGCGTCCCCCGCACCCATTTCGGCACACCCTTCACATGTTTCGTGGCCCCATAGGGAGCTCCACCGAAGGCCCCCGTACCACCGTCCACATGCGTCCGCCGCACACATTTCGGCACCTCACACGTTTCGTGGCCCCATAGGGAGCTCCACCGAAGGCCCCAGTGCCACCGTCCACATGCGTTTGCCGCACCCATTTCGGCACACCCCTCACACGTTTCGTATCCCCATAGGGAGCTCCACCGGATGCCCTAGTGCCACCTTCCACATGCGTCCCTCACACTCATTTCGGCACACCCCTCACACGTTTCGTGGTCCCATAAGGGAGCTCCACCGAAGGCCCCAGTGCCACCGTCCACATGCGTACCCCGCACCCATGTCGGCACCCCCCTCCACCGAAGGCCCCCGTGCCACCGTCCACATGCGTCCGCCGCACCCATTTCGGCACACCACTCACAGGGTTCGTTGCCCCATACGGAGCGCCACCGAAGAAGATCTATTACAATTGCGTTACTCACAACTGTTATGGTTGGGCCCCTCGCCAGGCCAATCTTTCTCAGGGGAAAGCGTGGTGTTACCAAACTGTATGCCTGGCCCCTGGTTTACAACAACAGCGGCTCCCGCCTGACAATTCCTCACAATATATTTCTAAGCCGCGCTCTCGCGCGGGATTTCCTTACAATTTTTGCAAAACTCGCGCTCTCGCGTGGGATTCCCTCGCAATCTGTTCAGGCGCCACACTCTCGACGCTCAGGAATCACGCTCTCGCTGTGGATTTCCCCATGATTCATTTGGAAATCGCGCTGTCGCTTGAGACTTCCTCGCTAGTCATGCAGGACGCACGCTTCAGCAACTGCCCGTCTGGTCCTGCCACGTGTTCTCTGCTCCCAGCCTCCCCTTTGGCTACTCTCTCTCGTGCTCCATCCTCCTTCCACCCCGTTGTCCCTTCCTTCCATCCGTCCTCTCTTCCCCTGCCTTTCGGGCTGCACGACATGCACGTTGCAGGTAAGACAGATAGCCTTAGGTGTACGATCGAAGACGAAGAGGGCGGGTATCGAGGGTTTGGGATATACGTGGTGGATGGCACGCGAGCAGACAAGAGCCAGCAGTCTTAACATTATCCGTAAGGGCTTCGCCCCCTGCCGCCGGCCCCCTCTCTCGGAGAATGGGCCATGGAAGAGCTAAATCATGAGGTCTGGGCGCCGCCGTGAAGCAGTGTTGGGACCTGTTTGTTTTTCGACCTTGACCTTGCGGATCTGCGTCACGGGTGCCACCGAATTTCATAAATGTAGCAAATCCCTTTTGTTTTTGGACCCTGATCCTACGGATCTGCGTGAGGGGTGCCGCCGAATTTCAGAAATGTGGCAAATCCCTAGTGTTTTTGGACCATGACCCTGCCGATTTGCGTGAGGGGTGCCGCTGGATTTCAGAAATGTGGCAAATCCCTAGTGTTTTTGGACCATGACCCTGCCGATTTGCGTGAGGGGTGCCGCCGGATTTCAGAAATGTGGCAAATTCCTTATGTTTTTGGACCCTGGCTCTGCCGATCTGCATGAGGGATGCCGCCGAATGTCAGAAATGTGGCAAATCCCGTGTGTTTATCGCTGACGAAAAATGCCCTTGCGTTGGAATTTCTTGCAATTTACTCAAGCGCCGCTCTCCCGACACCCAGGCACCCAGGAGTCGCGCTCACGCTTAGGACTCAATCACAGATTACGTAGGATTCGGGATCTCGCTGCCCTTCGTAGCCCCGTTGCAGCCCTTCGTGGCCCCCTCGCTTTGTTTCGTGGCCCCGTTGCAGACCTTCGTGGCCCCCTCGCTTTGTTTCGTGGCCCCATTGCAGCCCCTCGTGGCCTCCTCGCTGCCCTTCGTGGCCCCGTTGCAGCCCTTCGTGGCCCGCTGCCCTTCGTGGCACCATATGCATGCCCTTCGTGGCCCCGTTGCAGCCCTTCGTGGCCCCCTCGCTTTGTTTCGTGGCCCCGTTGCTGCCCTCAGTGGCCCCGTCCTTGCCCTCCGCGGCCCAACATACGTATTATGCCTTTCGTTCCCCCCGCTTGTTCGCGCCCGTTGTGGCCCCATGTGCATGCCCTTCGTGGCCCCGCTGTCGCCGTTTGTGGCCCCCTCAGTGTCCTACGTGGCCCAGTTGCTACCCTCACTGACCCCATCGTTGCATTCTGTGGCCCCGCATTCTCTGCCCTTCGTGGCCCCCGGCTCGTTCGCGCTCTTCGTGGCCCCATACGCATTCCCTTTGTGTCCCCGCTGTCGCCCTTCGTGGCCTACTTCGGGTCCTTCGTGGCCCTGCTGTCGTTCTCTCTCGCTCTCGCTTTCGCTCGTCGTCGTCGTCGTCGCCGTCGTCGTCGTCGTCGTCGTCGTCGTCGCCGTCGTCGTCGTCGTCATCGTCGTCGTCGTCGTGGTCGGTCCCCTGTCCGTCCCTCTTGGGATCGGGTCGACGGTCCGCGGCCGCCCCGCCGATCAGCGCTGCCGCTGGCCAGGCTGACGGTCCGCGGCCGCCCCGCCGCTTGCCGGGGCCCGGCCTGCAAGGAAGAAAGGTATACCCCCAAAAGGGGTCTGATCGATGACGAAGAGGGCGGGTATCGAGGGTATGGGAAATACGCGTCATTGGACACTCGAGCAGATAAGGGCGAACACTCTTAAAATGATTGTTGTTGTTGTTGTTGTTGAACATTATTACTTCTAAAGAATAATTATTGTTGGGACCCCTGGTGCGCGACCCCCCTCCAAAACCTAGGCCGCAGCTACATTTTCATCATTTTTTAGCGAAAGCTTCAGAAAAGTGAATTATTACCGGATCCGGTTGTTTTGTTGTACTCCGTTTTCCCTTGCAAAAAACACTATAAAATGAAAATTCTTGTTCTTACTTGATCAAATTGCAAGAATCCCTTGCAAAAAATAAGGTAAAGTGGACATTCGTGCGCGCAAGACGAAATCCTTCCAAAACCTTAGGTTTCGTAACGATTTTAACATAAAAACATCAAAAACCCAATGGTTTTTTAAGAAAAAATTGTCAAAATGTTCTTCCGCGCGCGCTGTCCGAATCCCACAAAACCAATGGTTTTTCAACATTTATGTTACATGAGCTCGCGCGAGCTACTTTTTCTTGTTCTAACATAATCAAATTTCAATAATCCCTTGCAAAAAATAAGGTAAAGTGGACATTCGCGCGCGCAAGACGAAATCCTTCCAGAACCTTAGGTTTCGTAACGATTTCAACATAAAAACATCAAAAACCCAATGGTTTTTCAAAAAAAAATGTCCAAATTTCATCCCGCGCGCGCTGTCCGACTCCCACAAAACCAATGGTTTTTCAACATTTATGTTACATAAGCTCGCGCGAGCTACTTTTTCTTGTTCTTACATAATCAAATTTCAACATCCCTTGCAAAAAAAAGTAAAGTGGACATTCGCGCGCGCAAGACCAACAAAAAACACGACGATCTCAGGAACTTGCCCCAAAAATGTGACCAACTCCGCTCTCTCTGTCTCTCTCTCTGTCTGCTCTCTGTCTCTCTCTCTGTCTGTCTGTGTCATGTATTGTATGTCACAATTGCAGGATGCTGGGCACACGCGCGCCCCGAATAAGTGACCAAGTTCTGTGGGTGTGTACCCCACGCCAGTGTAGTAGCCACGGTCGTCCGCACGCCACGAAGTGAAGTGTCCCAACGTCATAGGGCGGGAAGCTGGGTTTGGGTGGTCGCGAAGAGTCGTTTGGATATTTGGTAGAGCTTGAACTGCCCCCCCACGAAGTGGGGGTATTGTCTCGCGTCGCATGAAAACCCTGGCACTGGTGAGAACACTGAGCGTTCGGGTAAAATGATTGTTGTTGTTGTTGTTGTTGTTGTTGTTGTTGTTGTTGTTGTTGTTGTTGTTGTTGTTGAATGCTCATATCTGAAGAATAATTCTTGTTGATCCCCCCCCACCGGTGCATACTGTTTTTTCCCCAACCATTTTGTGGTGTTGGGTCCTCATTTTGCAGAGACGTCGCCCCGCGTTCCTTCTCCTCCTCTCCTCCTCTCCTCTCCTCCTCCCCCTCCTCCCCCCTTCTCCCTGCGTTTCACCCACCCAGTACAGCGTTTCGTGGCCCCATAGGGAGCTCCACCGAAGGCCCCGGTGGCAGCGTTCGCATGGCGGCCCCAGTGGCAGCGTTCGCATGGCGGCCCGCCCCATTTCGGCACACCCCTCACGAGGATCGTGGCCCCATAGGGAGCTCCACCGAAGGCGCCAGTGGCAGCGTTCGCATGGCGGCCCGGACCATTTCGGCACACCCCTCACGAGGATCGTGGCCCCATAGGGAGCTCCACCGAAGGCCCCAGTGGCAGCGTTCGCATGGCGGCCCTGCCCCATTTCGGCACACCCCTCACGAGGATCGTGGCCCCATAGGGAGCTCCACCGAAGGCCCCAGTGGCAGCGTTCGCATGGTGGCCCCGCCCCAGTGGCGCCGAGCCCTTTCGTGGCACACCTCATTCCTTGCAGTACGTCTCTAATGCATTCGATGCCTCTTGGGAGTTCATTGGAGACCCTTTCGGAACCGTGCCGCGGCTCTTCGGTTTTTTCCCAACCATCCTGTGGTGCTGGGTCCTCGTTTTGAAGAGACGGTCCCCGCGTTCCTCCTCCTCTCCTCCTCCTCTCCTCCTCCTCCTCCTCCCCCTCCTCCTCCTTGCGTTTCACCCACCCAGTACAGCGTTTCGTGGCCCCATAGGGAGCTCCACCGAAGGCCCCAGTGGCAGCGTTCGCATGGCGGCCCCGCCCCATTGCGGCACACCCCTCACGAGGATCGTGGCCCCATAGGGAGCTCCACCGAGGGCCCCAGTGGCAGCGTTCGCATGGCGGCCCCGCCCCATTTTGGCGCACCCCTCACGAGGATCGTGGCCCCATAGGGAGCTCCACCGAGGGCCCCAGTGGCAGCGTTCGCATGGCGGCCCCGCCCCATTTCGGCACACCCCTCACGAGGACCGTGGCCCCATAGGGAGCTCCACTGAAGGCCCCAGTGGCAGCGTTCGCATGGCGGCCCCGCCCCATTTCGGCACACCCCTCACGAGGATCGTGGCCCCATAGGGAGCTCCAGCGAAGGCCCCAGTGGCAGCGTTCGCATGGCGGCCCACGATCCCTCGTAAATTACGCTGCGTACGAGCCCCCAGGGCCCCGATCCTTTGTATTTTACGCTGCGCCCGCGCTCCAAGGGCTACGATCCTTTGTAAATTACGTTGCGTCCGAGCTCCCAAGTCCCCGACCCTTTATAAATTACGCTGCGCCCGCGCTCCGAGGGCCACGATCCCTCGCAAATTACGCGTGGTCCGCGCTCCAAACTCCACGATCCTTCGTAGATCATGCCGCGTCCGCGCTCTCAGGGCCTCCTGGGGCATGCTGGGGCGCCCAGGTTTTTCAAGTTTTGCAAAACAAGCGTTTCGCTCGAGACATCCTCGACTTTTCTCGAGCGGGGCACGCGCGAAACTCATTTTCCGCGCCGAATTCGATTTCACTTCGTATCTTTGTGAGGAGCACGGGGGTCCGCAGACCCCGTTATTTATCGAGGATCGAGGTGGGGGGTCAACTTTCCTCGAGCGGGCACGCGCGGAACGCATTTTTTCACGCCGACTTGGACTTTACATTGTTTTTATCCGCTGCTTCTCCCTGGAGAGGACTCCTGCAGGCAAAGCAAGGGCGGCGGCAATGCAGCCGCTGTTTTGGCCAAAGCAGCTGCGTGGATAGAAAAAGTCCAATACGAGCACTGAACATGATCCGCCCGACGTCAGCGCACTCTGCACCGCCGGGGCTCGATGCTAGGTGGCGCTACGTCCTTTTCGGCCTCCCGAGGGGCGCCACGACGCTTTACCACTTCCGCCACCAGCAGAACCTCTTGAAGCCGAGAAGCGAAATCTGATGCAGGGACGCGTCCCCAGGCTGTGATAATTCAATGCCTCTCCAGACCTGCGAGCCGCTGCCCCTGACCCAGGCCGGAGGAAAAAACGGCAAGTTGGCACCGGGGGAATTACAATAGTAAAAGAGAATTTTGGGACGGTGCCCTTTCCGGGAAAAAGGGGGGCAGGGGGGGAGGGGGGTGACGCGTTCTTTTTACGGGCCCTTCGTCAAGACAACCCTTCAGCAGCGTCCCTAAGGCCGGGGGGGGAATCAAGCGTCTTGTCGTTATTGCTGTTCCGCTTCCGTGCCATTCCGCCTCTGGGACTGCGGCCGTACGTGGCTTTGCGCGCCCCCAGAGGATGCACCGTGAAGCAGCTTCGGTGGGTGGGCGCGATGCTCGCTCTTAGCCGGCTTGTTGAAGGTGACTGTGCTCCCGATGCAGCGTGGGCTTCCTTTTCGGATCGGCGTTTTGCTTCCGTCGTTCAGCACGGCGGTCTCGCCCCAGCTAGTGCCATTTTTCTGGGTCCGAGCCACTTTTCCATTTTTTAGGGGGCCACATGCGAACCCTACCCCTACCCACCACGATTTCTAAGGGGGTAGGGGTAGGGTTCGCATGTGGCTCACAATTTCTGGGTCCGAGCCATTTTTTAATTTTTGTCGCCCCCCTCATTTATCCTCCTCCGCCTTCCCTTGGTCCTCCTGCTCCTCCCGCCCCTTTGCTCCAGCCGCTGCTGCTGCTGTTCGTCCTCGCCCCCCTCCTTCCTCAACCCAGTCCTTTTCCTCTCCCCCCCCCACTCAGGAGGGAACAAAAACACACAGACACAATTAATCTTCATTTCCCCAGAAAATATGGGAAACTATGGGAAGTGGGGGGAAAACAAAACCCCAGAAAGTATGGGGAAATATGGGGGATCCTGTTAATTGTGTGTATTGATTTGTGTGTCCCAGGGCCGATGGGGTCGTTTTTGGGGTCCCAGGTCCGCTGTGACGCGCGCTAGCGGATCGACAAACATAGGAGCCATTGGCAAGGATGTGTGGGATGGGTAGTCTGTCAGATATGGCGCGAGCGCGCCTAGCTTGTCCGTATTTTCTCATCCCTCTTTCCCCGCCCCGTCCTGAGGCGGTCCGCTTCGAGGCGACCATCCATAAACACGCGCACGGCATTCGAGAACCACTTGCAGTGCTCCTGCCGAGCGTTCGACGAAACCGAACCTTGCGGCCACGCGCTCAGCCGCGAAGTCTAAGGTTGGGTCGGACGAAAGGGGGGATCCCCAATGCATGGCCGCCTCCTGCGCTGAGAAGCGCTGGGGAAACCAGCTGCGTGTAGCTGATTCGCGAACCCCCGTCGCTATCCCCACCCTTCGTCCGTCGTTGTGCAAGATGGAGGAGGAGGAGGACGGCAGGAAGTACATGATCAGGATGATGAGGGTTGTTGTGGTGTTGGAGCGGTTGGTCAGAGCTCCTTTTTGAGTGTGATGAAGATCTTGTTGCAGTCGATGTGTACTATGTAGGTTGTGGTGCGACTTACTTTTTCAGTAAGCTGCATCGCAGTTTTTGCGTTGCAGCCATGTGTGCTCAAGCTTGCTTGTTTCGTTTCCTTCTGTGAACGTACGCCCGCGGTGGATGAGGCCCGCTGATCTCGCCCCGTTAGCGTCTGCCGGGTCGATCGCTTGGAATCCCGCCTGCCCGCTTCCACGTCCGCCCGCCTGGGCCGCCTGGCGAGGTCCGCTGGCCCGACCCGCCCTTTAGGGTCCGCCCGTCCGGCCCGCCCGTTGGGGCCCACCCCTTGGCTTGCCTGGAAGCCCGCCCGCCTGACGGGCCCGCCCGCCCAGCCCGCCACGAGGGGATCCGCCTGCCTGGTCCGTTCTTCGGGGCTCGCCCGCCCGCCGTGCCCGTCGGGGCCCGCCTGCCCGAGCCACCGGCTGGGGCCCGCCCGCCCGCCCTGCCTGTCCTGGCCCGCTCGCCCGATCCGCCAGTGAGGTCTTGGCCGTTTGCCCGCTCAATCCGCCTGTCTCATTCTGTCAGGGATTGCCCAGACATCGCAGGAGGCCGCCCGAAAATGGGAAGTCCATGGACGAAACGCGCGGGAGTCAAGGGTTTGCAGGTAGTTGAATGCCGCTCGAGCAAGTGAAGCCGATCAATCTTGACGCGTCGATGATGCAGAGTAAGGAGTGGATGAGGAGATCGCTGTCACTGTTGCCATCCCCGTTCTCCTCCTCCTCCGCGTAGTCGTCGCAAAGCTCTGGAAAGCCGCTGCTCCAGACCGATGTTGAGCTGTCGTCCTCCAGCGGCGGGGTGGGGTGAGTGGCGGACGGCTCTAGCCGCCTCGCCGTTTTTGTGGCCCTCCGCTCCCTCGGCCATGCGATGGCCGAGGTCGGAGCCTTTTGTTCTGTCGTCGGTGCGCCTGCTCTGCGGACTGCAAGGGCCAGGTTGGAAACCTTCGGCTCCTGTCTAAAGGGTTCTTGCGTGAGCCTACGACCTGCGCCAACCAACGGTCGAAGCTCGTTAGGTTCGAGCGCGGTCATCATCCGATTAGGAAGCAAGTGATGCGTTTCTCCTAGCAGGGCCACCCATGGGAAACTTGGACGCAATCGCTTGTTACCTCCCTCCCCTCATGCTCCTCCCTCATCTCTCCTCCTGCGGCGGGTGATGTCTGCATCCATTAAGCAATCGTGGTAACACCCAGAGGGTTACTTGTCAGTCCCTGGACAAGCCAGCGTGGAGCCCGGCACAGTACCCTGGCTTGCGGCCTGTCTCGTGAATACCTTGGCCTGCGACCCGGGTTGTCACGCCTCTCACGAGCTCAGGCGGAGAGCCCGGCAACCCCAGGAACCCCCACTGCGACACGATGCAGTCGGGTCGAGTGCTGGGCGCTGGAAGGGTGCGGTGGGGCTTGCCCGACAAGGGGGACAGACCTTGTGGGCGGATTTTTACTCGCCGCCACTACAGTCATCCATGATAGTAAGGATGGGGCAACTTTCCAAGGCTACCCTTGCATCCTTGCCCATTCGGTATTCGGCATCCTTCGGCATTCTGCTGCGCTCCGCACGGAAAACGTCAACATGGCGTTCCAAGGCCCTTGCATCCTTGCCGCGCATCCTCACCATCCTGGTCGAGTGTATGATAGGCCATGGGCGGCTGACCCGTGGGAGTGTTGTGCTGGGCGCCGTGGGGGGCCTCGCGCACCAAAGGCCCATTAAGACTTGCCTCGCCCGAGCTGGCCGGGCTGGCGGCCGCCCGCGGCGGGCGCCTCCCTGGCGCGGGCCGCGGGGGAGCCCCGCTCGCCGTGCCTCGGGCCCAGGCCGCGGCACCGACCGTGCGGAGGATGCGCGGCCGGCTCGCAGCTGCTCAGGTCGGGGCGGACGACGGGGGGCCCTGGAGCAGCGAAGACGCTGAGGTAAGGAACCGTTTGGGTTGCGAAGATGCCGAGACGCCGCTCCATCTCGCACTGCTGTTTCACACTTTCACGCGTTGCGATATTTCCGCACCTCGCCGGTACTGTCGGCCTGGCGCCCTGCCGGGGCAGGCGGACTTCCCGCCTCCCCACGGGCCGTTCTGCTCTGCTCTGCTCTGCTCTGCTCGCTGTTCCCGAGGTCCTTCCGTGGCCGTTGCTCCAGGCCTCCTCGTGCACGCAGGCGCCCTTGGCGCCGAAAGAGGGGCTTCGTTCCTTCTCAAGCGTTCCTTCTTTCAGCAGCCCTTCTGCAGATCAGCATCGGCCTTGGTGATACATCCCTGCCCGAAGTCCAACCTAATCCAGTCAAGTCTGGACGAATCCCCCTCACTCTGGCCTGACTCGTGGCGTAATGGGATCCGCAGCGTCTTCATTTGGCTTAGCAGTACCCAGAATCTTCCACGAAGACCTTCAGGAGTGGTCTCCTGGAGCAGAGGGTGAGGCGAGGCATGCGATGGGGAATGGGAGGGGGTATTTGCGTCAGCTGCTGCGGGCAGCTGGCTTCGGCTCCGCCGCCAGGCCCCTTCCTGGAAGACCTGGCCGCCTCCGGCGCCGGGAAGCGCAGGGGAAACGAGCTGCATGCAGCTGATTCGCTGACCCCCCCTCTGATATCACCCGCCCCGCTCAACGCCTCCCACGCCTTCACGTTCGGTCCGTGCCTTGCCGACTCCGTAGCGACCCCGGCGCCAGCGTCCAAGGTTGAACCCCGCCGGTGGCACCGGAATCGGCCGACGTGGAGCGATTTGCACCGTCGGAAGGCTGCGATGGTTCCGGCTTGCACGATCCACGCGGCGTCAGAAGTCAACACCGAGGTCACCACAGGAGCATGCCAGGGCCGCCTGCGGCGGGGGCCGCGATGTCGGTTCGGTGCGATGCGCAGGCACCGACCCGGGCCAGCCGGATCCGGGCGCGGCGATCCGATCTCGACTCGTTGTCGTAGACGATTCGCTTGAGGTTCGATCCGTTTCCGAGCGTATCCCGACTCTGCAGTTCGGTCCATGTCGGTCCTGCCTGTCGTGTACGTCAGGGTCAACGTTCTGGGGGGAAGAGGCTCAGGGTGGGATGCGTCGACCCTCGATAACACACTGAGCGCTGCTAGGGGCCCGATAGCCCACCCCGCCCAGGACCGTGCGGTTTCGCTGTCGGGAGCATATCGCCGATCTATTGGCGATGTGTAGCCGACTCAAGCTCGATGTTTCCTCCCCTTGACCCCAAGCTAGCCCCCCCCCCATTCGTTGCCCCTCAGGAGGGTGGTCGAGCGTTTCTCTCCCTTCGCGTCTTCACGTCTTGCCCCCCCCCCTGCTCTGCGCGCGGTGCGCACGGGTGCGCGCCAGTTTCGTGGGCTCGGCAGGAAGCGGGCCCTCCCCCTCCTCATGCTCTCCGGATCTCGCCCACCTTCTTCCTCCTCCGACTCCCCTGCCCCCCTCCCTCCTCCGCTCCTCCTCCTCCTCCTCCTCCTCCTCCTCCTCCTCCTCCTCCTCCTCCTCCTCCTCCTCCTCCTCCTCCTCCTCCCCCTTCTCCATCCCTCCTCCATGCCTCCTCCTCATCGCTCCTCATGTTCCTCCTGATCTCCCTCGTCCTTCGTCCCCTCCATCCTTCCTCATCCCTCCTCCAGTTCCGTCTCCTCCTCCTGCTTCTCCTCCTTTCTCCCCGTCTCCTCTTTTTCCTCCTCCCCCTAATACCTCCCCCTGCTTTTCCTGCTCCTCATTGTCCCTCGTCCCCTCCCTCCTCCGCCTCCTCCCTCCGCCGCTTCCTCCCTCCGCCCACTTCATCCCTCCGTCTCTTCTCGTAGAGCTCGCGGGTCAGGCCCGCGCACGTCACCGCCGTGCACTCGTCCTTCTTCCAGGTGGGCTCGGAGGAGGGCTCCGAGTCTGAGGCCGACCGCGCGACATGCTGGAAGGAGGAGGAGGGAGCAGGAGGAGGAGGATGAGAAGGATGAGGAGGAGGGGGAGGAGGCGGAGGGAGGAGGAAGCATGATGATGATGATGATG
>CAUYUJ010004058.1:366654-384154 GCA_963575745.1 Prorocentrum cordatum | reverse complement strand
TCGGGCATCTGCTTCCGACTCCAGCAATTTATTTCCGCTGGCAATCAGGAACATGTAACGATTTCCCCGACTCCGGCTCTGCCTTTCGACCTCGGCCCTCCAATCTTTCCACCCTCACTTGTCGACCTCCAGCCTCCACCAGCGCGGCAAACCGAATTTCAGCCTCCACCCAGCATCCACTTGACAAGCACTCCCAATTCCAGCCTCCAGCATCCGACTCTCCACCTCTACTTCCACCCATCGGCTTCCAGCCTCCACTCGCGCAGCACACCGACTTTCAGCCTCCAGCGTCCGACTGTCCACCTCCACCTCCGACTGTTGACCCCCAGCATCCACTTGACAAGCACTCCCAATTCCAGCCTCCAGGATCCGACTCTCCACCTCTACTTTCACCCATCGACTTCTAGCCTCCACTGGCGCAGCACACCGACTTTCAGCCTCCAGCCTTCGACTGTCCACCTCCACCTCCAACTATTGACTCCCAGCCTCCACGTGACCAGCATTCGCAGTTCCAGCCTCTAGTTTCAGACTGTCCGCATCTACCTCCTTCCGTCGACGTTCAGCCTCCGCTAGCACAGCACGCTGACTTCCAGCTTCCAGCGTCTGACTCTCCACATCCACATCCGACCACTTACTTCCAGCATCCACCCAACCAGCACTCCCAATTCCAACCTCCAAGACCCGACATTCCTTTACTACTTCGACCCATCGACCTCCGGCCTCCACCAGGTCAGCAGCCTGACTTCCTGCCGCCAGCATCCGACCCTCCTTCTCCACCTGCAGCGAGTACATCTACAGAGACATACAGGGTATCCATGTATCACAAAAATGTTCATGGATTGGTTTCTGGAGATAGGATTGCAGAATTATGCGCGGAACTCGACGGCACACAATGGGATGCCATTACGTTGAACGAGACATGGAGGACAGATGATCAGGAATATTGGACAACAGACGGTGGACATGTATTCTTGGGATCTGGTTTCAGAGACTATCAGCGGGGGGTTCGTATCATGTTACACAAAAGATGGGTCAGACATGTCGTCTCTTTTCATCCTGCGACTGAAAGGATAGCGTATGTAGACATTAAGATAGGCTCATTCAGACTGCGAGTTGTCAGTGCGCATTTTCCTCATTGCGGGTATGGTGATAAGCACGTTTAGATTATGTACGATACGCTATCCCAGATTTGTTAGGAAGCACATTCAGCACGAATGATGATCATCGTCGGCGCCGACTGCAATACACGCGCTGGACAACGTTCGCCAGATGATTCAAGGTGCACTCTGGGCCAACACGGGATAGGGCCAATGAACGTTCGAGGGCAGTGGTTGAAGCAATGGGTCACCAGCCAACGACTCCGGCTTGCCAACACATTCTTCTACAAGCAGCCTGACAAGCTGATCACATACACCTCGCCTCAGAAAGTTGACAGGCAAATTGATTATTTTTTGGTGAACAAGAAGATGTGGATAATGGTGCAGGACTGCGAGTCTACCATCGACGTTGACATGGGTTCTGATCATCGCGCCTTGTGGTTGTCATGCGTAGTGAGAACCATCCACAAGCAGCGAACGTCGAGCAGCACGCGACAACAACACCACGCACGGCCAACATGGCCTCCCAACGACACGACCCAGTACCAGCAAGCACTTTGTGAGAAGCTAGACGCATTACTGACTGAGACACGACTACAACTACAATGTGACCAGATCGAACAGTCAATCAAAGATGTATCGTTGCAGCTGCAACTTCTGAGCACAACCCGCCACCGCATCAACCGCCCAACTAATGACAAACTAACGCAACTACCCCAACAGAGACGAGACGCACCGACCCATGACACAAGCACACGGAGCAGACTCAACAAACACATCCGACAAAACATCCGTTGCATCAAAGTGGCAGCTCGCAGGGCCACAGTCGAGCGTATCCTGTCAGAACTCAAAGATTTGAAGCGCATCAGCGGAGCTAAAAGTACCCCAAAACGAACATTCATCACGAGCATGATGGACAACCTCGGCGAAGCACAGCACGACCGACACACGATAGCCGACATACTCGCGACGTTTTACGATGAGTTGTACAACGACGCCGGCCGCAGAGACAACGCCAGCAACGACAGCCCTGAGCACGACGCACAACAGGACGCCATCCAACCGTTTACACGGGACGAGCTGGAGACAGCTCTGCACCAGCTGCGGTCAAACAGAGCTGCTGACATCTCCGGAATATCAGCCGAAATGTTACAATCTGGAGAGTATGCATTGCAGTCTGTCCTTCTCGACATGTGCAACAACGTCTTGCTTCCTGACCCACCGACGCCGAAGAGTTGGCGGCACACTGCATTCAAGGTGCTGCACAAAAGCGGAGACCCGCAGCAACCCCAAAAGTACAGACCAATTGCTAGTATACCCATGCTATACAAGCTCTTCTCGCGACTTCTATACAACCGGCTGCATCCACTATTAGACAGCCAGCAAAGCGTCGACCAGGCTGGCTTCCGCCCCCACCGCAGCACCACCGACCACTTATTCACGACGTCGCTGCTACAAGAAATTGCGGGTGAATGGTAACTCCCCATGTGGTCGGCGGCAGTGGACTTCAAGAAGGCATTCGACAGCATCACGCATGCCAGTATATGGGGGGTCGCTTGCGGAGCAACGTCCGCCCACACCATGCATCCACTTACTTTCGAACTCTACCAGGACCAGACAGGCTCAGTCCACACAGACCGCACAAGCAGACCATTCAACGTCCAGCGGGGAACACAGCAAGACGACCGATTCACTTCACTTCTTTTCAACACCATGTCAGAGAGCATCGTGAGACGAGCCAAACAGAAGTGGGCATCCGAGGGCTATGGCCTCAAGCTCCAACTACACGCGAATGAACGACTCACCAATCTCCGCTTCGCGGATGACAATCACCGAAGCACGCAAAGCAGGCCTAGATCTGCATCCTGAACAGATTAAGATCGTGCGCAATGGGCACAGGCCACCACGCAGCACACGCCCACCCGACAGCGTGCACGTGCTTGGCATGAAGATCGAGGTTTTACCGCCATACCGTGGCACGAGGTACTTAGGGCGGCTGCTACAGCACTCAGCGCACCACGCGACGGAAATCGAAAATCGCATTTCCACAGCATGGCGAAAGTTCACATGTTGAAGCAAGAGCTTACTGGACCAACTTATTCACAGTCAGATTGGCTTCGCCTCCTTCACGGAACCGTCACGTCGATTATTTTGTATGGTTGCGAAGCTTGGACTTTGACGACCGAATTAGCACGCCGACTCCAGCGAACACAACGAGAAATGCTTCGCATGATTGTGCGAATACCACGGTGCACCTCCACAAACGTGGCACAAGTATCACAACCACCACCCGAGCATCAGACTACTGACGAGTCCGACCTTAACCACCAGACCTCCGACGATGACGACGGGCGTGACTTCGACAGCATGCCGCCAGAGTCCGCGACGAGTATGCATAATGATGACGATGACGATGTGAACGCCACTGAATTGGAGCCGTGGGTTGATTGGATCAAGAGGGCCACATGCGCAGCTGAAGCAGCAATGCTACGACTGCAGATCAACGACTGGGTCTATACAGTGCAGCAAAGGAGATGGAAATGGGTACGGAAGTTGAGTACAGCAGGAGAGCACGAATGGATTTGGCAGGTAATTCTTTGGACGCCACACCATGAACCCGCATACCATGCGAGACAGAGGACGGGACGACCCAAAACCAGGTGGATCGATGGCATCAAAAAGCATGTCGAAGATACGATGGGGTGTGACGACATGGGTATCGCAGCTGTCCTCGATGCCGCGTCGACGGATTATTGGCAAGATATGGGGTTGCATTTTCGGTGGCACCTCTCCGACTCCAGCCCCTCTTTTGTTCCGACTCCGGCTCGCACCTCTCCGACTCCAGCCCCTTAGCCATTGTCATTTTCCCAGCTTTTTCCGACTCCGGCTCCGTTACCGTCTCCGACTCTTTCCGACTCCCGCTCTTACCGCTCCGACTCCGGCTGTTTCTGAATGGCCAACCCTGATCGGCGCCCCGGCGCCCACCCGCCGCACCCCTCGTAGGTGCCTCGGCGCGGGCTCTGCCTGCCTGCCGTGGTGGTGTTGCTGATGACGGCGACGACGATGACGATGGGGGTGCCGCCAGCGGCGGCGGCGACGATGAGGGCGATGATGACGATGAGGATGACGACGACGTCGCGGACGAGAACGAGGGGTCGAGGACGATGACGTGGCCGCTGACGAGGACAAGAATGATGGTGAACATGATGATGATGATGATGACGACGATGATGATGCTGCTGATGATGATCACGATGATGACGATGATCATGATGTTGTTGTTGATGATGATGCTGCTGCTGATGATGATGGTGATGAAGGAAACGAGGATGCTGATGCTGATGATGATGCTTACCAAGACAACGACGATGTCAAGGACGATAATGATGGTGGTGGTGGTGGTGGTGGTGATGATGATGATGATGATGATGATTGATGATGATGATGATGATGATGATGATGATGATGATGATGATGATGATGATGATGATGATGATTCTGATTATGATGAATTTCGTGATGATGATGCTTATGCTGTTGAGGATTATGATGCTGGTGATGATGATGATGATGATGGGGATGCTAATGATGATGTTGATGATAATCATGATGTTTCTGATGCTGCTGCTGATGATGCTGGGGACGACTGCGATGATGGTGATCATGATGTTGATGATGATGGTGATGATGGCTGTAGTGGTTGTTGTTTATGATGCTGATGATTCTGATGATGATGATGCTGATGATGAGGATTATGATGATTCTGATTATTATGATGATGATGATGATGATGATGATGATGATGATGATGATGATGATGATGATGATGATGATGATGATGATGATGATGATGATGATGTTGATGATGACGATGATGTTCAGGATCATGATGCTGACGTCGAATGATGCTGGTGATGGTAATGGTGGGGTGGATAATTGGGGAGGGAGGAGGAAGCAGGACACCTTCCTTTCTCCGGCCTCCTGCTGATCGAGTCATGTCGTCCGCTCGCCGCTGCCACAGGTGTCGCCGCCACCGTCGCCGTCGCCAGCGTGGTCGCCGTCGCCGTCTGTGCCGTCGCCGCTGTCGTCGTCGCCGTCGCCGTCGCCGTCGCCGCCGCCGCCGCCGCCGCCGTCGCCTCGCCGGCCGCGGCAGGCAGCGAACGGCAGCGCACGCCCGCCGCAACGGGGCGGCGAGGCGGACGTGCGCAGCGCCGCGGCGGTGCCATCCACAGCGGTCGCGGCGGCTGCGCCGCAGCGCTCGCTACGCCCTCCAGGCGCGCTTGGATCACCGAAGGGGCCCTGGCACTCGGCGCGATCGAAGTGGGGACGGACTGACTCGGTACGACGACCAGCAGCAGTTTCTGTGCATTTAAAATGGGGTTCGCTGTCGGAGCTGTCGCGGACGTTGCCCGTTTGAGACAAAAGGTCGCATGCCCAGCAGCGGCCGCTGTCAGTTTTGCAAAACACTTGCTGCAGGGTGTCGTTACCATTTTTCCGTGCTCGTTCGGGTGCGCCAAGAAAGACCCTTGTTGACAGCAGACCAGCGGACCTGGGTGAGATGTGTTTTTGAACCCCCTGGGTGGCCCATCGGCTTCGGCACCTCTCCCTCGCCTCCGATCCCTCCATCGATCCTCCACCCCCCCCGCCTCCGATCCCTTGATCCTCTCTTCTCGATCCTCCTCCTCTCCGTGTCTGTGTGTCTTTGTGTCTGCGTGTCTGTGTGTTTGTCTATCTGCGTGTCTGTGTGTCTCGTTGTGTCTGCGTGTCTGTGTGTCTCTGTGTCTCTGTGTCTCTGTGTCTCTGTGCCTCTGTGCCTCTGTGCCTCTGTGTCTCTGTTTCTCTGTTTCTCTGTGTCCCTGTGTTTATGTGTTTCTGTGTCTCTGTGTCTCTGTGTCTCTTTGTCTCTGTGTCTCTGTGTCTCTGTGCTCCTATGCTTCTGTGTCTCTGTGTCTCTGTGTCTCTGGGTCCCTGCGTCTCTGTGTCCCTGCGTCTCTGTGTCCGTATGTCTGTCTGCGTGTGTGTGTGTGTGTGTGTGTGTGTGTGTGTGTGTGTGCGTGCGCGTGCGCGTGCGCGTGCGCGTGCGCGTGCGCGTGCGCGTGCGCGCGTGTGTGTGTGCATATGTTTTTCCCAACCATCCTGTGGTGTTGGGTCCTCGTTTTGAAGAGACGGTGCCCCGCGTTCCTCCTCCTTCCTCCCGCTGCCCCCTCCCCCTCCTCCCTCCCCTTTGCCTCTGCCCTCCGCATGTCTCTGTTTCGGCACATCCCTCACGCGTTCCGTGGCCCCATAGGGAGCTCCACCGAAGGCCCCAGTGGCAGGGCCCGCATGGCGGCCCCGCATTTTGGCGCACCCCTCACACGGTTCGTGGCCCCATAGGGAGCTCCACCGAAGGCCCCAGTGGCAGGGTCCGCATGGCGGCCCCGCATTTTGGCGCACCCCTCACACGGTTCGTGGCCCCATAGGGAGCTCCACCGAAGGCCCCAGTGGCAGGGTCCGCATGGCGGCCCCGCATTTTGGCGCACCCCTCACACGGTTCGTGGCCCCATAGGGAGCTCCACCGAAGGCCCCAGTGGCAGGGTCCGCATGGCGGCCCCGCCCCATTTTGGCGCACCCCTCACACGGTTCGTGGCCCCATAGGGAGCTCCACCGAAGGCCCCAGTGGCAGGGTCCGCATGGCGGCCCCGCCCCATTTGGCGCACCCCTCACACGGTTCGTGGCCCCATAGGGAGCTCCACCGAAGGCCCCAGTGGCAGGGTCCGCATGGCGGCCCCGCATTGGGGCGCACCCCTCACACGGTTCGTGGCCCCATAGGGAGCTCCACCGAAGGCCCCAGTGGCAGGGTCCGCATGGCGGCCCCGCATTTTGGCGCACCCCTCACACGGTTCGTGGCCCCATAGGGAGCTCCACCGAAGGCCCCAGTGGCAGGGTCCGCATGGCGGCCCCGCATTTTGGCGCACCCCTCACACGGTTCGTGGCCCCATAGGGAGCTCCACCGAAGGCCCCAGTGGCAGGGTCCGCATGGCGGCCCCGCCCCATTTTGGCGCACCCCTCACACGGTTCGTGGCCCCATAGGGAGCTCCACCGAAGGCCCCAGTGGCAGGGTCCGCATGGCGGCCCGCCCCATTTTGGCGCACCCCTCACACGGCTCGTGGCCCCATAGGGAGCTCCACCGAAGGCCCAGTGGCAGGGTCCGCATGGCGGCCCCGCCCCATTTTGGCGCACCCCTCACACGGTTCGTGGCCCCATAAGGAGCTCCACCGAAGATGATGCCCACAATTGCGGTATTAACAATTGCTTATGGTTGGGTCTTTCGCCAGGCTAATTTTTGAGTGCGCGTGTGAGGGTGTGTGTGCGTGTGTGTGTGTGTGTGTGTGTGTGTGTGTGTGTGTGTGTGTTGTGTGTGCGTGTGTGTGCGCGCGCGTGCGCGTGCGCATGCGCGTGCGTGTGCGTGTGCGTGTGCGTGTGCGTGTGCTTGTGCGTAAGTGTGCGTGTGTGTATGTGTGTGTGTGTGCGTATTTGTTTGTGTTTATTTTTTTGTTTGTGTTTGTTTGTTTGTTTGTTTGTTTGTTTGTTTGTTTGTGTGTGTGTGTGTGCGTGTGTGTGTGTGTGTGTGTGTGTGTGTGTGTGTGTGTGTGTGTGCGTGCGTGTGCGTGTGTGCGTATGCGTGTGTTTGCGTGTGTGCGTGTGTGTGTGTGTTTGTGCGTGCGTGCGTGCGTGCGTGCGTGCGTGCGCGCGTGTGTGTGTGTGTGTGTGTATATGTGTGCGCGCGTGTGCGTGCGCGTGTGCGTGTGCGTATGCGTGTGTGCGTATGCGTATGTTCGCGTGTGTGTGTGTGTGTGTGTGTGTGTGTGTGTGTGTGTGTGTGTGTGTGTGCGCGCGTCTGCGTGTGTTTGTGTGTGTGTGTGTGTTCGTGCGTGCGTGCGTATGCGTGCGTGCGTGCGTGCGTGCGTACGTTCGTGTGTGCAGTCTTTCTTGTATTACACATGATCGACCCACGAACCGGGAAATTAATCCAGAAATGTAAGGCATGGCAACGTTTCAATGACATTTGATCGGGCGACGGGCAAATGCAATGCTGAATGTATCGATCTTGATGTACTGTGCCGAGGGCTGTGCTGTGCTACGCCGTGCTGAACTGCGATGTGCCATGCCGCGATCGTGCTCCATATAGCGTTGTGGATCGAGTCCTCCCTGGCATTCGAGTTCTGACCGAACTGGTCTGGATCTTAAGCTCGAGCTGCCTGAGCAGATGGTAGCTGCCCCAGAACTAATCGACAGAGGGGACATGCCAGGAGGACGCGCCGCGGAACGTCCCAAGGGACGCGCCAGGCGACGTGCCAGGGGACGTGCCATGGGCACGTACCGCGGGACGTGCCGAGGGGACGCGCTACGGAACGTGCCAATGGACGTGCCGCGGGACGTGCCAGGGGACGCGCCGCGCGAAGTGCCAGGTGGACTCGCCACGGAACGCGCCAAGGAACGTGCCAAGGTGTAATATTGAGTGTATCGATCTTGGTGTACCATGCCGATGGCTGTGCTGTGCTGGGCCGTGCTGAACTGCGATGTGCCATGCCGCGATCGTGCTCTATATAGCGTTGTGGATCGAGTCCTCTTTGCATCCGAGTCCTGACCGAACTGATCTGGATCTTAAGCTCGAGCTGCCTGAGCAGATGGTAGCTGTCCCAGAACTAATCGACAGGGGGACATGCCAGGAGGACGCGCCGCGGAACGTCCCAGGGGACGCGCCAGGCGACGTGCCATGGGGACGTGCCATGGGCACGTACCGCGGGACGTGCCAAGGGGACGCGCTACAGAACGTGCCAATGGACGTGCACCGCGCGATGTGCCAGGGGGACTCGCCACAGTACGCTCCGCGGAACGTGCCAGGCAACATGCCAGGCTGAAATGCTAAAGGTATCGATATTGATGCACCGTGCCGAGGGCTGTGCTGTGCCTGGGCGACCTGGACACGTGAAAACACGCGTTTCGCTCAAGACGTTGTCAGCACATCTTCATGCTAGACATCCGCCTGGGCAACCTGGACACGTCAAAACAAGCGTCTCGATCGAGACTTCCTCGACACATCCTCATGCTAGACATCCACCTGGGCGACCTGGACACGTGAAAACAAGCCTCTGGTTCGAGACATCCTCAACAAATCCTCATGCTAGACATCTGTCTGGGCAACCTGGAGGCGTGAAACCAAGCGTCTCGCTCGAGACATCCTCAAGACCTGGGCACGTGAAAACAAGCATTTCACTTGAGAGATCCTCAGAATTCAGGTCCCCAGGAGAGGACAACCTATAACACAAAACAAGCGTTTCGCTCGAGACATCCTCAACAATTTCTGACAACAAGCGTTTCGCTCGAGACATCCTCAAATTCTAATTCGCCGGCCCACCTCGACCTCGATATTTATCGCAAAAGAAATTCGCCGGCCCACCTCAAGTCAAATCCGGGGGTAAACCATCTAAAAGAGAACCTTGGGCCCATGCCCTTTCTGGGAACATTTGCAGGAACAAATAAACAAGTGTGTGTATATATATATATATATATGACACCGGAGAAAAACCCCAATCAGATGTTTGTTGGGGCTATGGGGCTGTAGGGCTAGAAAGCTATAAGGTTATGAGGCTATAGGGCTATAGGGCGATTGGGCTATTGGGCGATTGGGCTATAAGGCTATAGGGCTATAAGGCTGTGGAGCTATAGGGCTATAGGGCTATAAGGCTATGGGGCTATCGGGCTATAGGGCTATAGGGCTATTGGGCTATAGGGCTATAGGGCTATGGGGCTGTAAAACTATAGGGCTATAGGGCTATTGGGCTATTAGGCTATTGGGCTATATGCTATTGGGCTATTGGGCACCCCGGGCACCCGGGCACCCGGGCACCCGGGCCCGGCCACCGAAATCGGCCACGCACCTCACCGGCCACCCAGGCACCCGGGCACCGCCGGGCACCCGGGCACCCGGGCACCCGGGCCCGGCCACCGAAATCGGCCGCACCTTCCACCTAATCTTTTAATCCGCTAGGACCCCTACAGAGGCAAGCTCTGATTGGGGATATATATATATATATTATATATATATATATTATACGTGTGCACACATATATATATATATATATATATATATATATATATATATATATAATGAAAGAAAAACACGCGTTGCACGCAGCCAAGTTGTGCGTGCATCAGCCACCAGGGTGTGCACACATATGTATATATAATGAATAAATATATAATGAATAAATATGAAAGAAAAACACGCGTTGCACGCAGCCAAGTTGTGCGTGCATCAGCCACCAGGGCCGCGCCGACCAGGCCCCTCGGCCCGATCGGACCGCGCCACCATGCAACGTAAGGGCCGCCAGGGCCAGACAGGCCGCAGCAGCGGCGCGGCGGATAGCGAAAGCTATCGGAAGACACGCGGAGCGTGACGGATCTATGCAATCACGAGAAGCGCGGAGATATGCTGCGCGGCGTGAGGGTAAGAACAAGAGAGACCACACACACAGGCGTAACAGAAAGACCGTCACGCAGGAGCAGGCTGCCCACGCGAAGCGTGACGGAGAACAACATATGCAACAGAAGATCGCTCGGTCGGGACTGAAGACCGTGCGCTGCAATCAATCACACGAGAAACACCCATATGATAAACGTTCAAGGCACAAGCCACGGCGCAGGCAACTCCAACCGGAGGCGCCCGTCGCAGAGAACACCGTGGTTCAACCCTCACTGAACAATTTCCTGGTCTGTAGATGCTTGCCATTCAGGATCAGGTCTTGCCTCTGCTTGCGAACCCACCCAACATTGTCACCTTTGATGGGACGCCCGACACAGTCCTGCCCAAGCTCCCGTAGCTGCCCTTATCGCTCCGGCACCCAGTAGCAGCACCTCGTGCAAATACGATACCCTTATACACTTCGAATGTCGTAGCCTTGCGGCCCAGCCGAGGCTGCTGCTGCCTCCGCTGATGGCCGGCCTCCGCTGCTCGACGACGCCTCCGCTGCAACTCCAGCGGGGCGACTCCCACTGCCCGCAGCCGCGTAGTTGCTCTCCTCGCCTTCGTCGTCGTCGGCCTGTGATGTCGAAGATGCTGTGGCGGCGGCTGTCGCCAGGACAACGGCGGCTCCAATGCCCAATCCTGCCGCTTCAGCTGGCCTCTTGACACCTGACGTCGGTCTCTACGCACGGCCTGCTGAACAGCGCTCGCTTGGACCCCTTGGTCGCAGCGTATCGCCCACACCTGGCACACCACCAGCAGTCGGCTTTGACCTTGAAGTCATGCCCCGTCAGACTGACGATGTCCTTCGGGGGCTTCTTGATCACCACGTCCATGTCGATGTCTCGCGCAGCAGCTGCAGGAGCACCAGCACACGACACCCACGTGGCAACTCCATCGATCATCAGGTGGGAACGTCGAATGCGCTCACGATCGGGATCGGCCACTGCATACGGTTTCGTGACCGTCTTCGCCCAATCATCGGCCTCAAGATTCCCTCTCCTCTCGCATCTCGTGAGTTTGCCTTGTTCGACGTCACGAGTAGTCCCATGACCTTTGACTTTGCTGACTGTGAGGCCTCCATCGCCCAGTCCACCAAAATCCTCAGTAGCATCCCAAACAAGCCTCCATAGAAAGGCCCAGGACTGGTTACTAGCACACGTAGCAGCACGCCCACGCCTTGGAAGCCCGTCTACTACACAGCTTGCAGCGACCCGCACCGTGACTGGCGCCAAGCTGTGTCGAAAAAGAATTACGATGGCCACCAACTTTGCTGCCTCGATGCACAGGTGCAGCCCCATGAGCGGCGAGCCGACGACGTGCAGCGTCGCAACGCGGGTCTGGATCGTACCAGTCGGGCCCGAGCGGGATCTGCACGACTGCGCACCCAGCCATGCTGTAGTCCGTGCGTGTGTGCGTGTGTGAGAGAGGGAGAGAGTGTGTGTGTGTAAGTGTGTGTGTGTGTGTGAGATTGTGTGTGTGTGTGCGTGTGTGTCTGTATGCGTGGGTGCGTGCGTACGTGCATGCGTACACACGCGCGCACACACGCACACACACACACACACACGCACGCGCACACGCACACGCACGCGCACAAGCAAACGTACACGCACGCGCACACGCACAGGCACACGCACGCGCACTCGCACACGCGCGCGCACACGCACACACACTCTCTTAAGTCTGCGGCGCAGAGGAAACTCAGGCGCGGTCGACAGATGCAGGTGCCCATCGCGAGCGAACTTAGTCGAACGTGCCGTGATGAAGTAATGCAACCACGACCCTGCAGATTGGTGGTGGTGTTGGTGGTTGATGACAATATGAGGCACTGTAAGGCCAACGTGTAGCGGCCAAGCAACCCGCGGCACGTTGCTCGACGCCAGGAGTTGAAGCGCGGGCAGCAGTCTGGTGCTAATTAGCCAGTGTAAAGGAAAACATTGTAGGGCTGCCAGACCAGCCAGCAAGCTGCGACGCGAGACAGGCGCGAGCGAGACAGGCGCCACCGCCATTCAAGCAACACACACGACAGAACGCCGTGCAGGTACAAGTAGGGTAAAGAAACGCGCGCGCTCGAGGCATAAACCCAAAACAAAAGGCAAAACTGACCGCTGGCGATCGCGACAGCAAACGCTTCACGCGATGGCGCACATGGGTGGTGGACAGCACAGACAAATCCAGGAGTGTTGGACGGCGCGCGTGGCCAACGTGCAATGCGGACGCCACTGTTGAGGACAAACCCACCGCAGCCAACGTCGTTGCATCAACCATGGATGGGTGCCAAAACGAACATGATAGACCCACGACCCCGGAACGGGATCTAGAACTGCATGCATGGAAACGTTTTCACGACACCGTATTGGGCGACGGGCATTTCCACGAGACACCCCGCGAAAAACCTTCCACGAGACACGGGCGACCGTTTTCAACGTTTTCCTGGAAACATTCCACGAGACATCCCGCGAAACAGTCCACGAGACACCCCACGAAACATTCCACGACGACAGGCAACCACTCAACCAAGGCGGTGTGGTCGTGCTGGGGAGTGGTCGTGCTGGGGTGTGGTCGTGTTGGGGGGTGGTCGTGCTGGGGGTTGGTCGTGCTGCTGGGGTAGTCGTGCTGGGGGGTGGTCGTGCTGGGGCGTGGTCGTGCTGGGGCGTGGTCGTGCTGGGGCGTGGTCGTGCTGGGGTGTGGTCGTGCTGTGGTGAGGTCGTGCTGTGGTGTGGTCGTGTTGGGTGATGGTCTTGCTGGGGTGGGGTCGTGCTGGGGTGGGGTAATGCTGGGGTGTGGCCGTGCTGGGGTTTGGTCGTGCTGGGGTGGGGTCGTGCTGGGGTGGGGTCGTGCTGGGGTGTGGTCGTGCTGGGGTGTGGTCGTGCTGGGGGGTGGTCGTGGAAACGCATATAGAACCGCATGCATGGAAACGTTTTCACGACACCGTATTGGGCGACGGCACTTGCAATGCTGAAGGTGTCGATGGCGATGTGCTGTGCCAGGGGCTGCCCTGTGCCGTGCTGTGCTGACTTGGAATTTGCCATGCTGCGCTGAACTGTGCTGTGCTCAATTGCGTTGTGGATCAACTCGCCCGTGACCTCCGATTTGGATCTTAGGCGCCCGAGCTGTCTGAACGCATAACTCGCCCTTGAGCTGGTCGCAATCGAAACGTGCGGGGCTCTCAACCAGCTCGAGTTCAAGATCCGATTCAGTTCCGAAGCGGGGCGGAGCAAGAGGGGGCGAACCCGAACCGCTACTGAATGAAAATCGGTTGGCTACCCGAACCCGAACCGCCACCTCGAACGCCCGCGCGGGTGTCGCCGCCGCGTCGAATCGACCCGAATCTGCCGTACCCGGGAATCCACTCAAAACGAGTCCCCGGACCCGTCCCGGAGTCCAAAAGCACCAGTTTCCTGCGCTGCGTCAAAAGGAGAGAGTATCTAGCCAATTCATGACCGGGTGACGTGGGCGCACGGTGCGATATGTGCATCGCGCCCCATAAGGCAAATTTGTAGGCACATACGTAAAAACACACGGATTCGCGCCCCTGGAGAAATCAAATCCATACGCACATACGTAAAAGCACATGGATTCGTGCACGTGGAAAGGGCAAATCTACAGGCACATACGTAAAAACACACGGGTTCGTGCACCTGGAGAAGGCAAATCTCTAAGGCCCCCAGATCCCTCAAGTTTTACAAAACAAGCGATTCGCTCGAGACATCCTCGGTAACTCTGCGGAGCAAGTGTTTCGCTCGAGATATCTTCAACACACGAAAGAGTGGCCCGCACCCTGTGATCTATCGATCGGGACTTCAAAAACAAGCGTTTCGCTTGAGACATCCTCGAATTTTAATCCGCCAGCCCACCTCGACCGATGTATATTAGGGAAAGAATCCGCTGGCCCACCTCAGTTGAGGCACCGGGGACAGATTACCATCCTAAAAGAGAACCCTGGGCCTACGCCCTTTCCGGGAAAAAGCAATCACCTGGACGATGCTGTACCTGTACGGGTCACCTCAAGGTCGCACCATTCCGACCAGAGACAATCAGGTGGAGACGTTTCGTCGGATGCAGGGCAAGTTCTGTCAACATGAGGCTATCCCTGGGTTTCTTTGGAGGACTCTCGCGAGATTTTCCGCGGCGCATGCGTCCACGATTTTGACATCTTGCAACGCTTAGATGGATGGAGGGCGTGTGCTTCTCAAGAGGGGGTTACCTTGGGCGTCCTTCTAGTGGAGGGAAAACCCTTCACAACAGGCTTCCCCGTTTGACCAGCGGACCGACCAACCGCTCGTCATTCAAATGGGGGCAGTTCTGTATGGCTCATGAGGAGGGGACTTGAGGACGGGAGGGTATATGGCAGCATCGGTTGATGTATTTCGGGTTTAGTCAGGTCCTCCATCCTCTTCCTCCTTCTCCACCTTCTCCTCCACCTCCTCATCCTCCTCTTTTTTTTTTTTTTTCTCTCTCTCTCTCTCTCTCCTGCTCCCTCGATCCTCCTCCCCGCTCCCCCCCCCCTTCCTCCCTGGCCTCCTCGAGCGCCCCGAGGCGCGCTAGCCGGCGCGGCGGAGACGCGCCCCCGCGGCCTCGACCTACTGCTGACGAACAGGGGGATGGTCGGCGGGGGCGTCTGGAGGATGCCCTTCTCCTTCCTCCTTCCTCCTTCCTCCTCCTCCTGCTCCTCCTCCTCCTCCTCCTCCTCCTCTTCCTCCTTTTTGAAGTTGCCCAGACGTGAAGCGCAAGCTTGTCGCGTTCTAATGTAGGGAACGACCGCCGATTTAGCAGAGCAAAAAACAAGCCAACCTGGCGGGCGCAGGGGACCAGGTAGTGCGACAACATCAGAAAATATCGAGGGCCTTAGAGTATGCGCCCGCCAGGCGGTAAGACAGCAGCTACGCCTGGTTACCTTGGTATCCCTCCCACCGTCACATGATAATCGTCCCACGTTCCCCCTAGGTTTGTCTAGGCAAGCGGTGCCAAGGTAAAATAATTCGAGGGCGTTACTAAAAAGAAGATAAGAAAAGACAGGCGACGCAAGGAGAGTATGTGCGAGAAGAGGGAGCGTACATAAGCTGAGTTTCAGTGTGTTAGGGCTGGCGCAGTCTGTGCTGGCTGGCCTTGTAGGGGGTAAGAGATCGCAATTCTTGGGCTGCTGCCCGTGTTGTTCTGGTTCCTCGGGGGGTGGCCCGTCCACCGTTCCAGTTCCTACGGGGGTGTGCCCCCGTCACTGTGGCCACCGGTGTGGCTCTTTTCCCCCCCTTGAAAAGGTAGAGACCTGCAACTGTACCGCCGGGGTAAGCACGTGTGGGGAGGGAGGATGAGGCACTAAAGATCGGTGGAGAAGGACGAGTGCAGAAATACCAGCAAGGACAGCGTGAAGAATAGCTGGCACCGGAAAAGGCTGGCTTGAGTTTTTGGCGAGTTGGCTGCGTCTTCTGCTAGGTTCACGCCTGTACGTATATAATAGTGGGGACACTCCCTGTCATCCAGGGGTTCCCGAAATGAGGAGTGAGCTCTGAACATCCTTCGCACCTCCTCCCACCTTGCCAACGGTTACCCTTGCATCCTTCCCCTTCGGCCCATCCCTGGCCGCTTTCGCTGGCCGCGCCCCGCTCGCAACGTGTCGACATGGCCCTCCAGGGCCCCTGCATCCTCATCGTGCGCCCTTACTGTGCGCGTGCACCGTGCCCACCGCCCGCGGCATTCTTCCGCGTCCGAGTGCCCTCCGCCTCCTCCTGCCTTCTGCGGCCGCCCCTCTGCCCTGCTCCCCCTCCTGCACGCCGTCGAGCTCGTGCAGCGGTTGCCCCGCAGCGCTGCTCGCTGGTGCAGCTCTGCCTCGCCGCTGCCGTAGGAGTGTCCACCGCCCGCCGGGGTCCCGGGAGGCCGGCTCCCCTGGCGGTGGATCTGCACATCCCCGCCCCGCAGCGAGGGCCGCGAGCCCCGAGCAGCGCCCCCCCCCCCGTCGCAGGTCGCCGACCTGGCGCCCGAGGCCCCCGACGCCCCGGTTCCCCCGCCGGGAGGGCGGCCGGCCACGGGCCCACCCCCGCCGCCGCTCGGGAGGATCGAGGCGGTCAGTGGTCGGGGGGCAGCACTCGCAGAGGGGGGGGGGAAGTTTCGGGCACGAGGCTTTTGGGCGCCTTCGTGCAGCCTCGGGGGCCCTCTGGCCCTCGGGAGGTGGCTGGGTCGTCCCGAACGGCCGCCAGGGACCCGAGTTGAGGCCGCGGCGTTGGGAGGGGACGGGCTCCGGGGGGGGAGGCGTCCACCCCACCGCCTGTTGATCACCGCTAGGGGTCCGATGGCCCACCCCGCCCAGGCACGCGGGGTTGTGCTCTCCCGCGGCACCCGCTTAGTTCTCGGGGATGCATCGGCGCTCCCCTGAACCCGCCCCCCTCTAACGTGGATCCTCAGATGGGATCGGGAAAGATGGGACGAAAACCAACGGTAGTTGCTTCCAGTTGTTCGTCGGTTCCCAGTTGTTTTTGCCGCCTCGGGACGCTTTCCAGCAGCTGCGCCTCTCCGAGAGCGTTCTGGTTGGGGGTGCCCGAATCTTCCCGAGCGGCCGCCAGAGGCCCGAGTGATGGCCCGAAAGCCACCAGGGACCCCAACCTCCAGATCATTGAACGAAACACAATGTGGAGTTTTGTCGCTATTTTCGGAATTCAGGGTTGTCGCTGGGTCTTGGGACCGTCAAGAACGAGGCTAGAAAGCGGCCCCCTTGTAAAGGGTCTGGATTTCTGGGACCCCCCGGTATGAGAAAAATGAGGTCTTCAGATCTCTGGTATTCTGTCCATTTTAGCAGCATTCGCTGTCCGTGTCGCCACGGACGTTGTCCATTTGGGGCGAGCGTTGATTGCCCAACCGGCCGCTGTTGGTTCTGGACAGCATTTTATGCTGCGGGGCGTCGTCT
>CAUYUJ010004058.1:351654-364154 GCA_963575745.1 Prorocentrum cordatum | reverse complement strand
AACTGTTGCACGCCCACCCGTCAGCGTGCTCGAAAAACTGGCACGTGTGTGAGCTGTGCACCGTCTGATTGCCGATTCGAATAGGACCCTGGGAGGAAGCGGAGGGGGCAGCAGCGGAATCGATCGGGGTGCAGGGGGTTGCAAGCCATTCAATAACCCCTTCCTTGGAGGGCTTATGACGACACAACCTGCAACTTAACCGAGATTCCAAAAACTGGAGGCCGTCCTTATGGGGGGAAGCCTGGACGGCCTTCTCGAGCTTGCTAAGGCCAGCCTTCCGAATGCCACCGAGAGGCCTGGCCCTCTCTCTCTGGGCACGGCTGTCGTGAGACGCAGACGCACTGAGAGTGGCAGCGAGACGGATTCTGACCTGCTCAGCAAGTGAATCGATGGCCATCACCTTCTGGGCCACCTCGGGATCGACCTGACACTGGCCCGCTTCCCACGAAGCGACCCGATCGGCCTCCATATTGGCGAGGCGAAATGATTCAGGGAGACCACTCGCGCGGAACCTTTCCGCATTGACATGGCTCTCAACTTTACAAATATGAATTAGACCTCGTCTGGACTCGGCCACCTGGGACAAGGAAAACCACACATCGAGATTCGACTTGGGCCGACCGCCAGCCAGGATTTTAAACCAACCTCGGACCACATAGGCCGAATCGCACAAATAGGTTAAATCCCTCGAAAACTGCTGCAAACAATCCAGGACAGCCCAGAGCTCGGCTCTGTTACTGCTCTGTCTGCGGCCGGCGAGGGGGGCACTCCGACGGCGCAATGTCTCAACGTCCACTCTCCTCGGGTTGAGCTCCACCCACGCCCAGGCACATCGCCTCAGCCTTGGGTCCTTAGCATTCCCACCACCCGACCCGTCCCCCGCGACGAGGCGACCCACAATCTCAGCTGGGGTTCGCTACCTCCGAGGGCCGCACCACCGCTAGCTTCACAAGGTGGGTAACTGACTTCGTGCAGCTCAACTGCATCAGGGGGGTCAGGGATGGACACGAGGGTGGACGGAATCATGCCACGGAGCCAAAAACAAACGTTTGAATTCTGATCAAGAGCTGTCTCAGAAGTCGACAACGTCGTCCATATCTTGACACTCTGGGATGTCGGCATTACAAGGGCATTGCCAGACTCTATGCCTGAGACTTTCTGGAGCCATGCCGCACCTTGGACAAGTAGCGTCAAAGTCTTGCACAACACAACACTCTGCAATGCGCTGCCTGGGCCACATGCCCGCAGCTGCAGCACACTCGACGGCCGCCCGACGTTCATACTCCTGGGCTTTGTCAAGCGCAGCTAACTGTTGACGTGGCCCGAAAAGATCGACACCCTCCTCCATGCCACCTCCCAGGTGCTGGGTGGACGCGCCTGCCCACAGCTTCCTCTCCACGGTCTTGTGGACGGCAGCCAGCAGGTCGGAGGGGTCGAAAGAAGCAAGAAAAGCGCGGAGAGAGACGAGGTCTTGGACGGGGGCCTCCCAGCGCTCATCAAGTGGACCACGCCACTCGAGGAGCCCAGGAGTGTCCCACCCAAGAGACAAAAGGGTGGTGATGATGGCAGAGATTGGGCCTCGGATTCGGAACCACCCGCGGTTGGCTGGGATGGTGACGATGCGGCGATAAACTCTCCCCCAAGCATCTCGGAGGCGCTCGATCGGGGTCCCGTCCATCTTAAGATAACGGAGCCACTCCACCAACATGTCTAACACAGCAACAACCGCGGGGTCTCTGGATCCCAAAAGAAGGGCCACATCCGTGGTGAGACACCTGCCTTGTTTTTGTTCCCAGACGGCTCGAGCGGCGGCCTGCCGCAGCTTTTGCAGCCGGCCAGGGGCCACTCCAAAAAGTTTAGATTCGTACATGGCCTGCGGAACGGCACCAGTTTTAAACAGCTTGCGACGAATACGCGATCTGAGGGAGCGCAAGGTGGCAATACGATTACCTCTGCGCACTCCTTTGCGCCACCTCTGGAGGCCTCGAGTGCGGCGGCGATTTGCATTATGCCCCCGATCGATGCCGAGATCTGGAGCACTACCTGGAACCTGCACAACGATGCCTGCTTTGGCGAGCTTTGCGCCCACCTCTTCAGCTATGAGCGGTGACGAAGCGATAATGCAGGACTTACTAGAGAGGGTCAATCTCAACTGATCGAGGCCTTCTTTGAGTTCCTGGACAAAAGCGACAGTTTTGGAAGTGACAATCTGAGCTGTGCCCGTGGCTCTGCTACTCACATCACCGACCCAAGTGCGCGCCTCGAGCCCTGGTTGAACTTTGGACTTGACCTCGCACGTGAGGTCCATCAGCACACGCGCCGCCAAATGCTGGGCCGACCTGCATCCCGCGAGCAAGGCCCACCGCGGAAGGATGACATCCGAGAAGGAACGCAAGCTACGCATGAATCTTGGGTCTAAGTGTAGCTGAGTGCTAAGGGCGAGCACGACACAAGGGTAATTACGTTTTGTACCTAACTCTAGCGCGAACAGAGGGTCTAGACGATCATAAAACAGCTATCTACGTCTAGTAGGGCAGAGGTAGTGGCGATTTGGAACTCAGCAGCACTTTCGTCGAGCACCAAACGACGCAGAGCAGCGTGGACGGCTGAGCTGCCTCTGACGGCGTCGTCGAACCGAGCCATTCGCTGGCGATCGAGTGCCCACAGGTTTGTGCAATCGCCTCGCATCTGCTCCCACAATCGAGCTACAGAGGCAAAGCTGGCAATGCTTCGGTCAGCCCCCGAATCCTTAGGCAGGAGGGCAATCCAAGCCCGCAGCATCTGCCACGGCCAGGGGACGGAGGCTTCGATCTGCTGGAAGACTTCTAGGAGCTCTGACCGAGCGGAAGGCGGCAGCCTTGAAATGTCACGAGCACTGATGTTGATGCACCCGCGTGACTTCCGCTCAGGAGTGTTCTGGGGGATACGATCCAACCGAGCGGGGTCCAGAGGAGGGAGGGAAGGGGCCTCCAGAGCACTCTCGCGCACCTTGTTAATTTTTTGCTCAAGTTGCCACCGGCTATCCTGACTGGTCAACTTTTTTAATCCAGGGCTTCGCTCGGGCATTCATCAAATCTAAGGAGGTGGAAGTTGGAAGACCTCCTTCTGCTAGAGCCTCGCTCGTCTGGCGGGGCTTCGGCTTAGTAAGTCTGTTTAGGCCGCCCAAGCTACGAGTTCTTTCAGCCCAGTCCGAGAAGCCCTTTGATGCTCGGTCGGTTACGATCCTAGACGCTCGGTTAAAATTCCTGTCAGCAGCCTCTGCCGAGGGGGAGATCTGCTTGTGCGACAAGTGAGGGACCTCCTCCAGGGCTCTTCTCCAAGAGGCGGGGGCGGCTCGGTCCAGTGATGGCAACTTTAATTCAGGAATGCGCGGGGCCAGGGATATACATATAACGGCGCACCGGGTCCGGGGGCCCGGGGCCGGGACCTCGACCACAAATGTGCACCCTGGGGGGCCCGGAGGCTCGTCGGGGCTTGCCGGAGGCCTCCCCAGTCAGACAAGACGGCCCAAGAAGCGCCCAAGACGGCCCAAGAAACTTCCAAGAAGCCTCCAAGAGGGCTCCGAGATGCTGAAGATGGCCTCCAGACGTCCAAGGAGGCCTCCAAGAGGCCCCAAGAAGCCTCCAACATGCGTCCCAAGAGGGCCCCTAGACGCAAAAATTGGCCCATTCCCTTCGTAAAACGTACATTTTCAACAAAGTTGTCTTTTGGGCTTTCCGACGTTACAGGACGGCCCAAGAGGCGCCCAAGACCGCCCCAAGACGGCCCAAGAAGCTTCCCAGAGGGCCCCAGGACAGCCCAAGAGGGCCCCAAGACGGCCCAAGAGGCGCCCAAGATGGCCCAAGAGGGCCCCAAGACGGGCCCAAGAGGGGGCCCAGAGGGGGACCACGAACCGCAAGCTCGAGCCTTCCGCCCCAAGAGGCCGCCAGGAGGCCCCCAGGAGGCCCCTCAAGAGGCCCCAGGAGACCCCAGACGTCCAAGGACGCCCCCAAGAGGCTCCAAGAAGCCTCCAACATGCGTCCCAAGAGGGCCCCTAGACGCAAGAATTGGCCCATTCCCTTCGTAAAACGTACATTTTCAACAAAGTCGCCTTTTGGGCTTTCCGACGTTACAGGACGGCCCAAGAGGCGCCCAAGACCGCCCCAAGACCGCCCAAGAAGTTCCCAGAGGGCCCCAGGACAGCCCAAGAGGGCCCCAAGACGGCCCAAGAGGCGCCCAAGATGGCCCAAGAGGGCCCCAAGACGGGCCCAAGAGGGGGCCCAGAGGGGGACCACGAACCGCAAGCTCGAGCCTTCCGCCCCAAGAGGCCGCCAGGAGGCCCCCAGGAGGCCCCTCAAGAGGCCCCAGGAGACCCCAGACGTCCAAGGACGCCCCCAAGAGGCCCCAAGAAGCCTCCAACATGCGTCCCAAGAGGGCCCCTAGACGCAAAAATTGGCCCATTCCCTTCGTAAAACGTACATTTTCAACAAAGTTGTCTTTTGGGCTTTCCGACGTTACAGGACGGCCCAAGAGGCGCCCAAGACCGCCCCAAGACGGCCCAAGAAGCTTCCAAGAGGGCCCCAGGACAGCCCAAGAGGGCCCCAAGACGGCCCAAGAGGCGCCCAAGATGGCCCAAGAGGGCCCCAAGACGGGCCCAAGAGGGGGCCCAGAGGGAACCCCACGTGGGCCCAAGGAGGCCCAAGAGGGACCCAAGAGAGCCCCAAGAGAGCCCCAACATCGGTCACGCGGAAGAGCTCTCGCGTGACCGATGTTGGGCCCCTCTGTGGGCTCCTCTTGGAGCTCCGAGAGGAGCCAAAGATGGCCCCACGAGGGCCCCGACGAGACCCCAAGAGGACCCAAGCAGGCCCAAGAGGGACCCAAGAGAGCCCCAGCATAGGTCACGCGGAAGAGCCCTCGCGTGACCGATGTTGAGCCCCTCTTTGGGCTCCTCTTGGAGCTCCAAGAGGGGCCCAAGATGGCCCCACGAGGGCCCCGAGGGAGCCCCACGTGGGCCCAAGGAGGCCCAAGGAACCCCAAGATGGCCCCAACATCGGTCACGCGGAAGAGCTCTCGCGTGACCGATGTTGGGCCCCCTCTTTGGGCTCCTCTTGGTGCTCCGAGAGGAGCCCAAGATGGCCCCACGAGGGCCCCGTCGAGACCCCAAGAGGGCCCAAGGAGGCCCAATAGGGCCCCAAGAGGGCCCCAACATCGGTCACGCGAAAGAGCTCTCGCGTGACCGATGTTGGGCCCCTCTGTGGGCTCCTCTTGGAGCTCCGAGAGGAGCCCAAGGTGGCCCCACGAGGGCCCCGACGAGCCCCAAGAGAGCCCAAGAGGGCCCCAAGAGCGCCCCAACATCTCCTCTCCTTCCTCCTCCTCCCTCCTCTGCATCTTCCTCCTCCTCCTCCTTCTCATCCTCCTCCTCCTCCTCCTCCTCCTCCTCCTTCTCCTCTCCAGGGGAATGAAAACCAGAGGATAGCTCACGGAGAGCCCAAGCACCCTCTTGTTGCATCCATCTTGGCTTCCAGATGGAGCCCAAGAAGGCCCCAAGGAGGCCCCTCAAGAGGCCCCAGGAGACCCCAGACGTCCAAGGACGCCCCCAAGACGCTTCGCGTCACCAATTTCTTCTCGCAACGATTCCTGGGTCTGTGACTCGACAGAACCTAAGCGCGCGCGAAGCGCGCGCGTGGTTCTAGTACAATTTCTGCGTGCAACTGCTCTGGGGTTCGGGTCGAGCCTGACTTTTCTCTGACTCGTCCAAGCAATGACCAATGGGAACTCAACGCAGCCCGCCAGTTACAATCATTGTGCATAGACTGCAACGGGGCAGTCTTCCTGCTTGTAACCTGGATTGGCTGCACAACGCCTCGGCCTTTGAACGCAGGCTGGGCGTCAGGCGGATTAGCGTAAGCTTCGCAGTAGAAGCTTTCCATGCGAGAAGCCCGCGTACCGAGTCTTACGGCAAGCTGTTCGGAAGCCACGGGGTCCGCAAGATACCCGAAACAGCCGCGGATCTCCGAAGGGGCTCCTCGATCGATCTCTCGCTGCACTCGCTTATCTGGGAGGGTCCGTGCCCAGACGTCTTCCAGGAGACGAGTGTCAAGAGGAGGAGGAGGATCGGAGGAAGGAGCGGGATTATCTGGCAACAGGCCAATTGGGGCATCGGGGGCCTGGCCGACCTCAGGGAGGTCAAAGTCGTCATCAGGAGCGGCGCCTACCGCTGGCAGGGGATCGAAAGGGGCCTCAGAATCTCCAAATCCTGGGGCCCCCTCGGCGCCTCGCGGAGGCTTCGAAACTTTGGTTCTGGCCGGTTGGGAGCGGGATTTCTGGCCACGCTCTCGGAGGCTAGACTTACTATCAGGGTCAGGCGCACGCTTGGCCGGAGCTGTGTGCGGAAAAGGCTTGGGCACCACGCAAGCGCGGTGCTCCGAGTCAGAAGGATTCAGGCCCAGCGTGATCTGCAGGGCTCCGTGCGCCTTCCATTCGCCATCCGTGATCGACAGCGTGCTCCTCGCGAGCGGGCGGGGGCCCCTGGAGCACGCGGCGAAGTCGTAGAGCCTGCCATCGCCAACAAAGCTTGTCACGCCAGCAACGTTCCCGGGTAAGACTTGAACTGCCGCCAGCTTCTCCATCCAGGTGTTGAGGTCCGTAGGCTCGACATTCCAGCCGCCGAAAGCAGTCCATGGGGCAGCTTGTGTCGATAGGAAGCCGCCGATCGTGCGAAGCTTGCATAGGTTTCTGCCTCGTGCTCCGATGCCGTGGTCGAGGTACATTTGCACAACTACGATCTGCTGCCAAGATGTGCGGTTATTCACAGTCGAAAAAATCGTGGAAATCGACAGGGCCATGTCCGAGCTCCTTCTTTCCTCCATCGCTTGTGGTGCCATGACGCTGTGAGATGTGAGACGCAAGATGAGCAGATGTGGGAGCACATTCAGCCCACGCTTGACGGCCAGCAATGTTCCTCCAGCCTTGCGAATGTTGTCCCTTGGCATAGCGGGCGAGAGAACTGGGCGCCATCCTGCCTTCGCCATGTCGTTGCCCAGGTCGTCCATGTCTTCAGGCCCTCTGTGGTGTTCGCAAGGGCCAACAGCGTCGTATTGCTGACAATCTTTCTTCAGTTAGTCCACCGCCTTGGGGCCCCACTTGGTGATATTGCGCATGTAGATTTTGAGCGACTTCTCAGAGCCTGCCCTGCCTGCGGGAGAACCAGGTAGAACTTGAGGACAAGGTGCGAGCGGCTGAGGGTCTCCAGCCGATTCGCCTGCCCCAGAGCTTCCTGGCCCACTCTGCGCCGTCGTATGAGAAGCTCCTCTGACGTGAGCGTAGCCAGGGGTCGTTGGAGCAGGAGTCTCAGCTTTCTTCAACCCCAGCTCGGAAGATGACAGAGAAGTCGCTGATGTAGCCGTACTCGTAGGTGTAGATGTGGGAGCCTCAGCGCCCACGAGCTCCTTGTTGACGCAGCGAGCTCCTGGGCTGGGGCGTGTCAAGCGCCCGTGCCGCCGTCGGTGGCAGTGTCGCCCTTGCTCGTGTCCTTGCCCGCTGCGATCAGCTCTGCGGTGCGCGCGCTGATCTTCTCCTTCGTCTCCTGTGACTGTGATCACGCGGTGGCCTCGGCGGTCTTCTGAGTCTGCGACGACGATGCCGCTGCCGCGGGCTCAGCAGGAGCGCCCGCGAGAGGGGCGCCGTCACTGCCCTTCTTGCGCTTGTGGGAGATCAGGCGCTGGCGTTGGCCACGAATAGCGTCCACCTCGGCCTTGGCCTGCTCGGCCATAGGCTTGAAGTGATCGGTGGCCAGCTGCTTGATGAAGGCGCCCAGCTGTTCTTTCTTCTGCTTCCATTGGTCGAGAAGTTCGCCGGCGCCTTCGTAACCGTCGCCCTGAGTGTCCAGGTCGAGCAAATCTCCTTCACATATAGAAATGTCTTCACCTTCCAAGAGCGCCAGCAAGTCGATGCCAGCTGCGGCTGGGGGAGGAGCGGTCAGCTTGGGTGTGGGCGCCAGGCTGGCGCGTACCCTTTCCTCCTCAGCCTCGGCCTCCGCCAGCGCGGTGGCCTGCTCCATCGCGTAGTGCTCAGCCTCCTGCCACTGCTGCTTCGCCTTCTCCACCCAGGCGACGGCCCCCTCGTACTTTTTGATGGCGGCACGAGCGGCTTCAGCAGCTTGCTTGAGACTGACTTCATGTAGAAGGGTGTGAATAGGCTTGGGCGGCGTCACGACGTTACTCTTGAGCTCCTTCATGGCCTCGGGGTCCAGCCTCTTCGCGATGACCGCGAAGGCGTCCTCCAGCACCGCATCGTCAGCGTCCAGGCCGATGACGCCGCCCTTCTTCTTCTTTCGGTTCTTTTTATTCTTCTTCTGCGTCACCCAGTTGCCCTGCTGGTCGTAGCTCATCGCATCCGCTGGCAACGCGGGCGGCGGTGCTGCGGGCCTCGGCGGCAAGGCGAACGGGGAGGTGACGCTGTGGCCGAATGTTCTGCGACTGCTGCGGGAACAGAGGCCAAACAGGCTGCGGCGATGGAAGCGGGATAGATGGCTGCGGCGGCGGCTGTGGCGGTGATGGCAACGACCACTGTCCTTGGGGTGGCTGCACCTCCTTCGGACTCGGTTGAAGGCCTCCGCCACACTTGAAGCATGCTTCTCGCATGCGCCAATTCCACTGATAGCCGCACTGCCGACACTGCACATACTGGGATTTCGTCATGGGGACGCGAACCCCTGGCCACAGTCTCTGGTGCGATCAATCCGAACAAACAGACACGCCTCAATTGCTTGAGCGAGGTTGGAAGGTCAGGAGAAGGCCCTTTGAGCCAAAATGGTTACGGAGGACGAGGAGGAGGAGGACGAGTCGGAGGAGGAGGAGGATGGCGATGAGGAGGCAGAGGAGGAGGAGCAGGAGGAGGAGGAGGAGGCGGAGGAGGAGGAGGAGGGCGAGATATGAGGATAGAGGAATGGGAAGGGAACGGAGAAATGAGGTGATGGGGGGCGGGATGGACTGGAAGGGCAAGAGAAGGAACAGGCAGGGAAGTCAGGAGGGGGCGGGCGGAGGAGAGGTATGAAGAGGGCTACTGCCTGGCACCGCTGCTTTCCACTCCTCGCCGCCGCCATGGCTGCCGCCGCCAGCTCCGCCGCCACTGCCGCCATAGCCACGCCAGCCGCCACCTCCCACATCATTACCGACATCACTGATGTTCCAGCACCACCGCCACTACGTTTTTTGCGCTCGACGCGGGGACGGAGAGTAATCACCGGCTCGAGAGCGACCAAGCTTGGTTGCGGCAGAGGCGAGGTATCCACTCTGCGTGAATGCGTTCGCATGGCTGAAAACTCCAGAGGACAGAGCAAAAACAGTCGACCGCTGGGCAGCTCAGGCCATGCGGTGCAGGGAAAGCCACCGCCACCACCATAATCACCACCGCGCGCTCGGTCGCCAGACGAGGCGGCACGGGCCTCATTCTTATGGGGTACCTTCCCGATCCGTGGATTTGGCGCCCACGGATCCCTAGTCCGTTGCTTGTCCCCGTCCGGTGTCACAGCGCCGCTCTCCCGCCCAATGCCCCGGACGCGCCCGCAGCACGTGCCACCATGCGTTGGGGGGTAAGGTCTTCCTCGGACTGCGCCCCAGCTACCACCGGGCGCAAGGCCCGAGCAGTCCTCACAGCCTTATCGGGGTGGCCACTCCTGTTCTTACAGATTTTATGCTATGGGGCAGAAGTTACAAGGACCAGCGTGCCTGGGAGTTGGCTGAACGGAGAGGTGGGTTGTGGGAGCGAGAGGTGCAGAGCGCCGTGCGAGAGAGCGGGAAGGCAGGGGAGGTTGCTGTGGTCGCCCTCGCCCTTCTGGCCGCGGCGTTCGCCCTTCTGGCCGCGTGGACTGCGGTGTGCAGGCGAGCCCCCAGCTTCTCGTCGACCTCGGCTCTGCCCTCCGTGGCCCTTCTGGTCGACGAGGGCCGTGCACGTACACCGATCCCGGCTATGCCCATCCTGGGACCAGGCTCGATGCACATGCCCCCCTGGCTGGGCAAGATGAGCGTATGCACCGATCCTGGGTCTTGGATGGGCCTGGCCAGGATGTGTTCTGTGTGTGTATGTATGCATGCATGCATGCATGTCCGCCTGTCTGTCTGCATGTCTGTCTGTTTGTCTGTCTGTCTGTCTGTCTGTCTGTCTGTCTGTCTGTCTGTCTGTCTGTCTGTATGTAATTATGTGCGTATCTGTCTATCTGTCTGTCTGCCTGCCTGCCTGTCTGTCTGTCTGTCTGCGTGTGTGTGTGTGTGTGTGTGTGTGTGTGTGTGTGTGTGTGTGTGTCTGTGTGACTGTCTGTCTGCCTGCCTGCCTGCCTGCCTGTCTGTCTGTCTGTCTGTCTGTCTGTCTGTCTGTCTGTCTGTCTGTCTGTCTGTCAGTAGGTCGGTCTGTCGGTCGGCGGGCGCTCGGTTGATCGGTCGGTCGAAATGTATGTATGCATGCATGCATGTATGCATGTATGTATGTATGCATGCACGAATGTCTGTACGTGTGTGCATGTATGTATGCACACATGCATGCATATATTCATGCATGCATGTATGCATACATGTATGTATGTATGTACGCACGTACGTATGTATGTATGTATGTATGTATGTATGCATGCATGCATGCATGTATGTGTGTATGTATGTATGTACGTAATCACGTGCGTACGTACGTGTGCATGTAGCTATGCATGTTTGTTTGTTTGTTTGTTTGTGTGTTTGTATGTATGTTAGTTTGTCATGTATGTATGCAGAGTTGTTGGTTTGCATGTATGTATGTATGTATGTATGTATGTATGTATGCATGCATGCATGCATGCATGCATGCATGCATGTATGTATGTATGTATGTATGTATGTATGTATGTATGTATGTATGTATGTATGTATATAAGCTATGTATGTATATCAATGCTACCCCCTGTTTTGTGTTGTCGCGCTGGAAACTCCCCGCTGCTGACATGTCCTTTGAATTTCTATGGACTCCTATATATTCATTGGTTCGGAGTGATTCCTCATGATTCCTAGTAATTTCTATTCATTCCTATTGATTTCTAGCGATTCCTGTTGATTCCAGTTTATTCCTATTCATTCCTATTGATTCCTGTTGATTCCTGTTGATCCTTAATGATTCCTGTCGGTTTCTATCTATTCTTGCTTGCAGAGAAGGCTTGCTTTGCCCGGAGATCGTACTAGTAGGCCTGCTTCGCCCTACTTGTACGCCTCGTGATCGTACTCGTAGGCCTAGGTAGCCCTACTAGTACGACTCGCCGTGCACGCCGACGCCGTACTAGTAGGCGTACGCAGTCACACTAGTATGCCCGACCCTGCACGCTGCATTCGTACAAGTAGGCCTACGCAGCCCTACTAGAACGACTCGCCTGACACGCGCCGTCTTTTTCCGAAGCCTACATAGCCCTACCAGTATGCCCGATGCGATCGTACTAGTAGGCCGATGTAGCTGTACTAGTACGCCCGACCCTACTCGCCGCAGTAGTACTAGTAGCCCTACGTAGCCATACTCTGACGTCAGACCGTGCGCGTGTCCCCGCCTACTGGTAGGCCTACGTAGTGGTGCTAGTACGCCCGACCCTGCACGCAGCAGTCGTACTAGTGGGCCTCTATAGGTATGTCTCGCCTGACACGCGCCGTCTTTTTTCGAAGCCTACAGTCGGCCCTGATTAGTAGGTCGACCCTGCCAAGTCAAGGGTACCCTTGTGTCCTGTTTCTCGCGACCCATGCGTTCTACATTCCTGTGGGCGGCCCTCGGAAGGGTCCTGTGTCCTCTCGCGTGTCCTCTCCAATCAAGCTCGACTGTGCATTGCCTTACTAGTACGCCCCATGCGATCGTACTAGTAGGCCGATATAGCCGGGGTGGTACGCCCGACCCTGCTCGCCGCAGTTGTGTCAGTCGCCCCACGTAGCCCCACTTTGTACGCTGGACCGTGCGCGCTGCCGCCGTACCGGTAGGCTGCCCTCTTGGCTCCCACCTGGCTCCCTCGTGGCGTCCTCTGGGATCCCTCTCGGTTCCCTCGTGGCTCCCTTTGGGCTCCCTTTGGGCTCCCTCGTGGCCCCCGCGTGGCGGCTTCTACTTGGTGGCTCAAGTCTGTGTCCACTGGCTCCCTTGTTTTCCTCTTGGCTCCCTGGTGAATCCCTCTGGGATCTCTTTTGGCTCCCTCGGGGCTCCTTTTGGCTCCTTCTCGGCCTCCTGAAGCTCTTTCGTCGCTCCATTTGTGTCGTCGTGTCGTTTTGACATCATATCCACGCCGTCTTGGGCCTCTCAGGAGGGCATCTTGGGCGGTCTTGGTAGCGTTTTGGGGCCATCCTGGGCTGCCTTCGTAGCCCGTTGAGAGGCCCTCTTGGAGCCATCTTGAGCCGAAGAGAATGGGACACCAGACGCATCAAAACGCCGCCGGCGCTTGGCACCTGTTGGGTGTCAGGGGCTTCCCCTCCCTCCCGAAGGAGAGGGGAGGGAAGGGATTGGAAGGAACGAGCGAATGGCCACCGCTGTGG
>CAUYUJ010004058.1:336654-341654 GCA_963575745.1 Prorocentrum cordatum | reverse complement strand
CGTGCCGACTTGGCTTGCGAAGCTCACCACCTGCAGCGCCTGGTGTAATTCATGCGATAGCTCGTGTCTCTTGCTATCACTCGCTGTGGTGATGCCACCTTGCTGGCGGACGGCAGTGTGTGTGTGTGTGTGTGTGCGCCTTGTCGGCGAACACGATATCTTGTGCCCCCATGCTATCACTCGCTATGGTCATGCCGCCTTGCTGGCGGAGGAGAATTTGTGTACGTGTGTCTCTGTGTGTGTGTGTGTGTGTGTTCGTGTGTGTGTGTGTGCGTGTGTGTGTGCAGGTCCTGTTTCCCTGTACCTGCTCCCGCACACCGGCACCCGCCAGTCGTCGCAGACGGCAAGTTCGGCACGTCCTGAGTGCCGCGCCTCTTGGCTCAGCGGTACTCGTCTCCTGGACTGGTGGCACCATGAACCACTACGGCCCGAACTCCCTCCTGATACCTGGACGGCGGCACCACGTTGCACTTCGTCTCGTATCGTCCTCTCGTCTTCCCTGATTCCTGATGCAGCTTGGTTGAAAGGCGCGTCATCTCCCGCCGCTGACCCGAGGCTGGTGTTAAACAAACGTTGGCGACAATAACTCCTACGGTAGCATGTTGCCCTTCTCCGGTACTTCGCCACCGGGCTCCTGCCGAAGGCGTCCCTTTGCAAGCACTTCGGCTTCGGCACCGCCTGTATCCGAGGCTATGCCTCCTCTCGGCCTCGCTCTGAGGCTCCGCCGCTTTTTCCTTCCTCTTCTCTGCTTAATCCAAGCTTCGCGCGGCCCGCTTAGCTTCGACCGGAAGAGGTGCGCTCTCGACCCACGGATCAAAAAGTGTGTGTGTGTGCGTGAGTGTGTGTGTGTGTGTGTGTGTGTGTAAATGTGTGTCCGTGTGTATGTGTGCGTGTGTACGTGTGTGTGTGTGTGTGTGTGTATGTGTGTGTTTGTGGTTTGAGAGCTTAGTCGCGCGCGCGCGCGTTGCTGCTTTTCGACCTTCTACGTCGTGTCGTTGCGCGCAGGGCCGCGACGCCCAAACAAGGGTGTGTGTGTGTGTGTGTGCATGTGAAAATGTGTGCCCGCGCGTGTGCGTGTGTATCGGCCATTCTCCCCTTCTGTAGAACAAATCCGGGGTCATTTATGCAAACAACACATCCGAATGGGGGAGGCCGGAGTTCGCTCGAGAGTCTCGAGTCCTCGGCGGCGCCTTGACTCAGGGGGCGACCGCGGGAGCTCCGATCCGTCTTCCTTCCGTTTCCCCTCCTGCGCACATGTGGCACGAGGTAGTTCAGCTAGAGATTTAGGGTCGCGCTCACGCCCGACTAGCGGGCGCACTTCCTGATGGGTCTCTGGAAATACAGCGGCTGAGCAATGTTACCTTTCTGTGCTTCACGTTTGGTGGGCTCAGATATGTTGGGCTCATCGAGGCTTCCGCCAGTCCGTCGTGATCGGGTGTAATTAAGGGATTATTGTTTCTTTTTGTTCTCTTGGGTACTTTGGGTATTCTTGACTTGCTGTCGGAGGATTGCGGGGTTCACAGAGGCCATATATCCATGTACTTCTCTTTTGAATGGTGTGTGTGCTTATTGTAGGGCGACTCCGCGCCCTGGTGTGCTGCCCCGACCGCACTGTGCGATCGTCAGCCCTGCGACCAAAAAGGTGTGTGTGTTTGTTTGTATGTGTGGTGAGAAGAGAAACCGAGGGTCAGGTTGCATGGGAGGTGCGACGAGAAACAGAGGGTCAGGGAGGTTGAGGGGGAACGGGAAGGAAGGCACGGGGAGGGGGGCGGGGCAGGTTGGGCAAATTTGTGCGGAGCGTGAGAGCAGTGAGTTGGATGGTTTCTCAGGTGCGGTGCTGTGTCTGCGACCAGATCAAGGGCATCCCTCGCTGCGACGCGGCGGAGGTTGAACGCTTCCTCTGCAAGGCCAGGGTGCGCCTTGCAGCGGGCCGCTCGGAATGCAGCACAGGTCGAATGTGTGCGTGTGAATGTGGTCCTGCGTTCTCGCAGCTCGCGCTCTCACCTCTGGCCACTTCGTGATCCTTGTTGTTTCCGTCTGCGGATTTCCTCGCCGCGCGCCGCTTCGAGGATCAGGGGGTGGTGGAAGAGGACGATGGTGATGAGGATGATGATGGTGGCGATGATGAGGATGATGAAGATGATGAGGATAATGATGGTGGATGCAGAGGGTGATGAGGATGAAGAGGATGATGAGGGTGATGAGGATGATGATGGTGATAAGGTTGCTGATGCTGCTGCTGACTATGACGCTGCTGCTAATGCTGACGATGGTAATAATGCTGATGATGATACTGATGATGTTGATGAGGATTCTGATGATGCTGTTACTGACGATGCTGATGATTAGGATGATGCTGCTCATGCTGCTGATGATGATGCTGATGATGATGCTGATGCTGCTGATTATGATGACGATGATGATGACGATGATGACGACGATGATGATGCTGCTGATGTTGATGATGATGATGGTGGTGTTTACGGTGATGTTTTTGATGATGCTGATGCTGATTATGATATGATTATGATTAGTATGATGATGATAAGTATGATGATGCTGCTGCTGATGATGCGGATAATGATGATGATGATGCTGATTATGATGATGATGATGATGATGATGATGATGGTGGTGGCGATGATGAGGATGATGATGAAGATGATGATGATGATGATGATGATGCTGATGATGGTGGTGGTGATGATGATGATGCTGATGCTGATGCTGATGATGATGATGATGCTGATGATGCTGATGATGATGATGATGATGCTGATGCTGATGCTGATGGTGATGATGATGATGATGAAGACGATGCTGATGATGATGATGATGATGATGATGATGATGATGATGCTGATGATGGTGGTGGTGATGATGATGCTGATGCTGATGCTGATGCTGATGATGATGATGATGATATGATGATGATGATGATGATGATGATGATGATGATGATGATGATGATGCTGATGATGACGATGATGATGATGATGATGATGATGATGATGATGCTGATGATGATGATGATGATGATGATGATGCTGATGCTGATGCTGCTGCTGATCATGATGATGATGATGATGATGATGATGATGATGATGCTGATGATGATGATGATGTGATGATGATGATGATGATGATGATGATGATGATGATGATGCTGATGCTGATGCTGATGCTGATGCTGATGATGATGATGATGATGATGATGATGATGATGATGATGATGATGATGCTGATGCTGATGATGATGATGATGATGATGATGATGATGATGATGATGATGATGATGATGATGATGATGATGATGATGATGATGATGATGATGATGATGATGATGATGATGATGATGATGATGATGATGATGATGATGATGATGATGATGATGATCCCGCTCTCCAAGGGCAGTCGGAGCCGAAACGCTCGCGCCCACCGCAACTTCTCACTCACCCACGGGGTCATTGGGCTCCCTCCCCAGGGTTTCCGCGCAGACACCCCAAACTGCATCAGCATAGCGAGTCCTCGTCCCGCCCCGACGCGATGGTCCACAGCCGTCTCACACTGCCCAGCGGCCTTGTCGCTGTGGCGGCCATCGCCTCCAAGTCGTCGTAGGTGAAGAAGAGCTCGCCTTCCACCAGGGGCGGGGGCACGTCCTCCTCGCCCTCCACATCGAACGCCGACCGCTCCACCACCCCGTTGCAGTTAGCAGGCAGGCTGTGGCTGGGGACGTCAGGCTCCAACGCGTCGCTGTCCCGCACTCAGTCGCACGACCTGACAGCTTCGCGGCCGCGATGCCCGCGCCCGCGCGCGGGATGGCCGAGTCGGGCGGGGACTCGTCCAATTTCCGGGCGGGCGGGGCGCCGCCCTCAGCAGGCCGCCGTGCGGCTCGAACCCGAGCTTGTTCAGCATGCTGCGGACCCGCACGAACAGGCCCGTCTCGAATACCTTCTAAAGCGCCTCCCAGCTGCACAGCTGAGCCTCCACCTCCAGGATGTGACGCATCATGCGGGCGTCCAGCATCACCTCGCTCTGCAACTTCTTGTCGACGTGCTCCCCCATGTCGTCCAGCTCGAACCCAAGGGCCTCGGGTTCCTGCTGCTCGTCCCCCGCGCCGTCCCCTGACACGTGGGCCTCCAGCGCGTTCAGCTTGGCGTCGTCGGCGAGCACATCTGCGCGATCGTCGGCGTATGCAGTCGTCTCGGCCTCCTGGCTTGAGAAGCCCAAGTCGGTCAGGAGCACCTCTGCCCGTGCCCACCCTGGCACGTACGGCTGGGCGCCAGACCGCAGCGGCGTCCAGGACGAAGGCGGGTGAAAGGGCGCCGCATCGCGGCGCAGCCCAGGCGCCTGCCGCACTCCCAGCCAGCACCCCTGGCCGCTGAGCTCCAGCGCGGGCTCCGCGACGCAGACCCCCACCTTGATGTCTGGAGCGATGAGCGGCTCGTGCCTCGCCTTGTCGCCGTCGCCCTTGATCTCCATGCCCCAGTGCACGAAGTCCATGTCCACGTCCAGCGTCTTGGCCACCGCGTGCAGCGCATCGCCCAGGCAATGCATGTGGCAGCCAAGGGCGACGTCAGCCCTGTGGTGCAGCAGCAGCGCCTTGCCGAGGCATACGAGGCGATCCTCCAGGGCCGCCGCCAGGGCCTGCGTGGGAGCCAGCTCCGCCACAGCTGCAGTGGCTGCAGCCGCCGCCGTGTCTCCGTCCCGCGCCTGGGCACGCTCCCTGCGCAGCCTGCGCGCCAGCGTGGCCGCCGAGCGTCGGGCCCAGGCCTGCCAACCCAGTGGCCCTGCTCCAGGAGAAGACCCAGGGGGCGCCCGATGGCCCCCCGCAGCCACTAAGTTCGCACCGCCCGCCGGGGGGGGGGTTCGAGCCAGGCTTGAGCCAAAATGGCTTGAGCCAAAGTGGCTACGGATGATGATGATGATGATGATGATGATGATGATGATGATGATGATGATGATGATGATGATGATGATGATGATGATGATGATGCTGA
>CAUYUJ010004058.1:314154-334154 GCA_963575745.1 Prorocentrum cordatum | reverse complement strand
AACCGGCAGGTCGTTAATTCTGAGGACGCTTGAAACGAGAGCCTCATTTTGAAAAGGAGCCGCCCTCGATCTTTGTTCGTCTTGCGTACTTTCAACACGAATGTGCGCGGCGCTCATGCAATAGTCTGAATGTGAAAACAAGCCGCCCTCCACACTGGTAGCTGTTGCAAGCTTTCAAGAAGACAATTCGCAGTGCGAAGGAGAGAAACCCGTTTTGAAAGCGGACTTGCCTTGCATTCGTGTAGCTGCTGGGTACTTCGAAGACGAGCATACGCGGCGCTAAGGTGAGAACTCGATGTTGAGAAGCGCCCCCCTTCCATCTGTGTAACTGTGCAGATGTGCAGAAAGATGATGTGAAGCAGAGAGGCCAACATCCATTCGCCCTTCTCATCCTCCCTTCTCGTCCTGCTCCATTCGCTTCCTCGTTCGTCCTACTCCGCATCCCCCTGCCTCCCCTTGTCATCCCCAGGCCCCCCCCCCCTGCTGCCCAGTTCTGCGTCCTCCCTCCCCCGCCCCCGAAAGATCCGATGTTCTGTCTTCCTCGACAGCGGGCCCCTGGAAGCTCCGACGCTTTCTCCGTGGCCTGCCTCCCTTCCCGAGCCGCCTCTTGCCGGCCCCGGGGCTCGGCGTGTGGCCCACCCAGGGGCCGCAAGCAGTGGAAGAGCCCGATGGCACTGCGCGTCTCGCGTGGGAGGCGCGGGTCCCCGGTGCTCTTCTGGGGCCACGACTCGCTCGGGCGTCTGGCGGCGGGACGGTCGGGGCACCCCTGGAGGGCTCCCAGCGAGGCGCAGCTGCTGCAGAGAGCCCCGAGGCTGGAGGACCACCCAGAACCTGCGAGAGTGCCCGAACACTGAAGCTTCGGACTCTCCCCCTCGGCGCCGTCGTCACGGGGCCCAACAATTTACACCGCCACCGCCTCCCTCATCCCCTCCCTCTCCCAGGAAAGAGGAGAGGAAGAGGAGAGGAAGAGGAGGGATGGGGGAATGGAGGTGGTGCTGGTGTATCCTGCTGGGGCCCGCCGTCGTCGTCGACCTCCCCGAGGCCGAGAAGTACGACTGCGCGTTGTCGGTGCCCCTGAGCTCCCGGCGCCTCGTGCGCCTCGAGGCCCGGTGCCCGCCCTCCTCTCTCGGTGGGCCCCGTCGGTCGGCCGCCGAGGGCGCCGCTCCCTCGGTGGCTGCTGCTGCTCCTCCTGGAGGGGGAGGTGGCCGTCAGTATTGTTAAAACGATCCCCATCCCCATCCCCATCCCCTTCGAGACCCCCACCAAATTACCACCCCAGTTGGGGATACACCCCTCGAAACCCGAAGGGAACGACCTATATCCCCATCTAGGGTAAATCGGGCAGTGGGGCCCAGGCCACGCCGCTGGGGATGTGGATCTGATAAACATACTCAGAGGTGGCCCAGTCACGAGGACCTACCAGCAGTGAAGAGGGGGGCCAGAGGCCGAAGTTCAAGAGTGTGGCGAGCGGGTGGTCCACGCCTGCCAGTGCCGCCAAAAAAGTACCAGAGGTACTGGTGCTTGTCACTGGGGCCTAGATGCCAGCTGTGCTACAGTCCGTGATATCGGCCACGCGGCTGGGACAGAGGTTCACAAAATGACCCCCCCGCTCTGGAGGACATCGTGGCAGTCGGCTACCAACAGCGCCACGGAGGACGCGGGCAGCAGAGAAATGTCCGAATCACGATTACCACCTACAAACAAAGTGGGGCCGAGAGTGAGGAGGAGGGGAATGAGGGACGAAGGGAGGGAGGAGGGGAGAACGAGGAGGCGCGAGGAGGAGGAGGAGGGAGGAGGGGGGAGGGAGGAAGGAGGAGGAGCATGAGGAAAGAATAGGAGCGAGGTTCATGGACGCTGCGAGCCCCGTCGCTCAGAGTCCGGCCAAACACTTACAACACAAAGAGGTTGGAGGTTCGAGGTTCGAGGGTCCAGCGCCGCGCCAAAGGTAAGGTGGAAACGTAACTTCACACGCATATGCATCCATGTAACTCTAGATGTATACAAATATGCATGTATATCTAGATATACGTATATGTATATGTATATGTATGTGTATGTGTATGTGTATGGGTATATGTACTTGCATATGTACATATACATGCACCTGTCAATGTAATTATATATGTATGTGAATTTGAATGCATGTGTATATGTCTATGTACTTGCATTTACATTTGTATATATACGTGCATGTGTAATGACATGTATATGTATATGTATCAGGAGCGGCACACATATATGTTCATGATATACATAGGTATGCCAACATGTACACGTGAGCGTATCTGCATATCTATAGCTATCTACATGTCTATATCTAGGTCGTCTAGTTGTATTTATATGTATGTGTATTTGTGTCTGTAAATGCATCTGTACAAACTCATGTCTACGTATGTGCATATGTATCAGTACATTCATATGCACATGTATAGGTATAAGTATATGTATATGTAGTTGAATACGTAGATGTATATCTGTATGCACACACATATATGCCTATATGTAATGGAGAGAAACACCTTGCTATGTATAGGCGTATGTATATACAGATATATATATATATATATATATGTATGTGTACATGTGTATTTTACTGTGTACGTGTATGTAAACATGTAGGTGCATGTAGGGGTATTTTCGCATGTGTAGGTAAACATATATATATACATACACGCACTTGTACATATCTATATAGATGTACACATTTTTATTTGGGTATGCATATGTATATGCAAGCGTATACGTATGTGTATGGGTATATGTGCTGTCATGTGCAGATGTGTGTATATACATTTGTTACTGTATATGTTCAGGTATATGTATCTGTTAATGTGAACGTCAATGTGTACGTACATATGCATGTGTATAGATGTAGGTGTGTATGCGTGAATATAGCTGTATGTATTTGTACATGCATATGATTGTGCATATGCATGTGTCTGTGCACATGTGTAGGGGTAGGTCTATGTATGCGTGTCTGTAGGTGCATTAATGGGTAGCTATGTATCTATTTGTTTATGACTATGTATATGTATAGGTATATGTGTCTGCGTCTGCAGATGTATACGTCCATGTATGTGTTTATGTACATATATACATCTATATGTGCATATATTTGCTTGTGTATCTGTATATGTATATATCCATATGTATATATGCATTGATAAACACATCTAAACATTGCATATCAATGTGTATGTGTGCTTGCGTACGTATATTTGTTTGTGCATGTGCATGTACACCTATATGTCTATGTCTATGCATAGGTATATTTGCATGCTTATGCGTATGAATATTTTGGGCATGCATGTATACATGTATGTGTATGTATACATGCATGTACATCTGTATATGTGTATGTCTATGTACCCATGTATATGTATATGTGTATGTTTATGTGTATGTATATGTGTATGTTTATGGACATGCATTTGCAGATGTACGTGTGTATGCCAGTTTATATGCATTAAGAAATCCCAGACGGTGCTTCTGTTCTAAGGAACTCGGCCGTGTCTTCCGTCTGGCGGCTATGTGGCCGCCGTCGCCGCCCCGTCGCCGTCCGTCTTCTGGGTCGTGTCTTCGGTCTGGCGGCTATGTGGTCGCTGTCGCCGCCCCGTCGCCCCCTCGTCGCCTCCCGTCGCCGCCATTAGCTTGCGCCAACTAGACTGCACGACAAAACAAATCGTGCCTGCGGCGCGCTTCGAGCGCTCACATAAATCACACCACAAACATTACACAACGCGGATTGCACCACAGATATTGGAGAACGAATCTTTTCATAACCGCATATCTTGCACAGCATGTATTGCGCCACCTTGATGGCTTCACATATAGTGCACCACGTAGATCGCACCTCATAGAGTGTGCAACAACATTGCACACCACATATTGTACAACATATATCGCACCACATTGATAGCACCATATATATAGTGTACCTCGTAGAATGCACAACTTTCTCTGCATATTACACGTTGCACAACATAGATTACACAACATAGTTCTCCTTTCTTAAAGGAGAATTGACTCTACCCCCCCCGGACTTCTCCGTTTCTCTTTCGGGTATGTAAATCATATATGATTCTGACCACTCGTCCATCCTAAATATGAAATCATATCTTTCCAGCCAAACCGGTTTCCCCCCCTGAGGTTCCCTGGTAAAAAAACACTATGCGGTGACATTTTGTGTTCTACCATAACGCTTTTTCGCGACTCCCTTGCACAAAATGGGACGAAGTGCACACGCGCGCGTCGTTGCGCGCGCATGCCGAAATCCTTCAAAATCCCTCGGTGCCGGAAGGATTTCGCAATCGATTTTCCAAACAACATACAAAACACAGGGTTTCGCAACACTGATTTGCTAAAAAAGCTTCCGCGCGAGCTCTTGCGAAATCTCAAGAAAACCATAGGTTTTTCAAGATTTTCACAAAATGCTCCCGATCGGGCTTCGCGCGCGCGCATGTCGAAATCTGTCGAACGCCCCTGCGCGTGTGCCGTCGCGAGGATCCTCTGCAAAAAATGGGACGAAGTGCAGACGCGCGCGTCGTCGCGGGCGTATGCCGAAAACCTTCAAAACCCATCGGTTTCGGAAGGATTTCAACATCGTGCGTCCAAAAAACCTACAAAAGCCCAAGGTTTCGCAACACGGATTTTCAACAAAAGCGTGCGCGCGCGCGCTCTTGCATCGTCGTCGTCGTCGTCGTCGTCGTCGTCGCCGTCCTCCCTCCTCCCGCGTCGTCGTCGTCGTCGCCTACGTCGTCCTCTGTCTTTTCTCGTGTTCGTCGTCGTCGTCCTCTTCGGCGTCGTGGTCGTTTTCGTTGTCGCCGTGGTCGTCCGTCCTCCTCCTCCCACGTCGTCGTCGTCGTCCGTCGTCGGCGTCTCGTCGTCGGTATTATTTCGTCACCGTCGTCGTCGTCGTCGTTGTCGTCGTCGTCTTCCCTCCTCCCTCATCGTTGTCGTCGTCGGCGTCGCCGTCCTTTCTCCTTCGTCGTCGTTCGCGTCGTCGCCGTCCTCCCTCCTCCCTCGTCGTTGTCGTCGTTGTCGTCGTTGTCGCCGTCGTCGTCCTTCCTCCTCCCTCGTCGTCGCCTTCGTTGTCGTCGTCGTCGTCGTCTTCGTCGTCGTCGGCGTCGTTGTCGTCGTCGAAGTCGTCGGCGTCTCGTCGTCGGTGTCGTCGTCGTCGTCGTTGTCGTCGGTGTCGTCGTAGTCGGTCTTAAGAGGTTTTGCAAACCAAGTTGCGGGTGGGAGGGTGGGATGTTTGCGCGAGCAGTGGAGAGGACAGCTTCAAGTTGAGCAAGTGATTGATTTGCACCGCATAGACTGCTCCACATAGATTGCACAACACATCACGCTGGCTAATATTCAATGATACATGGGGAGGGGGTCTCCAGGGCCCCGAGGAGCCCTGATTTCAGTACTTGGCCTTTTGCTCTCCCTCTCCTGGGCTTCAGGACGGCCCCCCAAACTCCGAGACGACCCAAGAGGGCCCCAAGACGGCCACCTTTATCATCAGGACGGCCTCGGAAGCCTAACAGATGGCCCACGAGAGCCCGAAGAGAGCGTCCAAGAAGGCCTCCAGAGACAAAAAGTGTTGGTTTCAATAGGTTTCGCATGATGTCAGTGCTCTTTTGTTTTCGGGCATCTGCTCGCTCAAAAGGGTCCATAGGTCTTCCAGACCGGCCCAAGAGGGTGCCAAGAGGGCTCCAAGACGGTCCAAGACCGCTCCAAGACAGCTCCCTCCTCTTCCTCCTCCCCTCCCCCCCTCACGCCTGGGCAGAGTTGGCACATACGTGATGTGGATGATGGTCATGTCCTCCTGCACGAGCTTGCGGCCGCAGTGATCCGAGACGGGAGAGTCCTGGTCGCCATCTTCGGAGACCTGCAGAAAGCCTTTCCGTGCACGTCCTTGCTGGCGTTCGCGACGTGGGTTTCGGTCTCCTGCGCAGCATTATGACTGATGATTTCGCTCACATCGATCACAACTGGGGTTCGAGTGTTCCGAGGTGCTCCCGCAGCCGCTCCTCTCCTCTTCTCCTTTGCCTCGTGGATCCGGGCAATTCGCAATGCCGTCACCCGGCTTGCCGAGCGCGCGTGCGGATTGCCTCTGCCGCGCTGCGACGGAAACGTTCCAAGGTGTTCCGCAGGGCGGCACCGTCGGCCCGCTGACCTGCCTGGCCTACACAGCAAAGGTTTGACGCTGGAAGGATTGGCCGCAGGCCTGGCTGGGTCTCGGCGTCGGTGTGAAGGTTCCCGATGCATGGCGGTGGCATGCCTGGGCAGTGCGAGGGCACGACACGTCCTGGTCTTTCCGCGCCCCTGGAAGCGGCCATCCGGGAGGCGGGGTTGCTGCCCTCCCTGGCGCTCCTCGCGGACCCAGACCTGGAGGCGCCGGCGCTGCGAGTTATGGACCGCCTGGCCCTATGTTGGTGGGCGGCCACTTTGCACGCCGACGACCCAGTACTCCCAGAATCGTTTCCAGGAGGGGCACAGGCGGCCCTCGAGGTGATGGCGGCGAGGGCGTGGAAGTACAAGGCGACGCCTCACACAACACCGACCAAGCACGCGGCAATGGTATTTGTGCTGGACACGACACGCAACCACCGCAATGGCAGGCCCTGCAGCTAGGCCTCGTGGGGCAAAGGCGAGTTGACGTGGGATGGGTCACGCAGCATCGGTGGCTAGGTGGCTGGGGCTGCCGTGGCGCAGCGATCTCGTCTTGCACGGCATCCTCTCCAGCGCCTAGGGGCAGCCAGTAAGGAAGTAGACAGTCGGGCAGGCGAAATCACCCTAGGCACTGGGGGTGGCCCTGGGGAGTTTCGAGTCAGTTGTGGAAGGTTTGGCTGGTGGATCTTGGGTTTTATGTTGAAGACCAGACCAGCTTCTGAACCGAGCCTGCGACTCGTGGGCCCTAGCATTCCTCGGAGCCGACGTCTGGTGAACCGCAGGCGTGGCGGCGGCCGAGCCGGGGTATGTGTGCCTCGGGCCACGGCCCCGCCGTCATCGACGTGGCCGCGTGGCGCGTTCAGCTGTGGAACTTCCCTCAGGACGATCTCTATCGCAACGCATGCCTTGAGGCCTGCCCCGAGGATCCCTCGTTATGGGTCCATGAGCACTCTCTCCAGCGTCTCCAAGAGTGGGCCATTCACTCCGGACTGGCCAGAGAAGCATGACGTGCGCGGGGGGCACAGCGGCAGCTACAAGGAGCATGGTTGCCCAATCTTGCAGAGGAAAAAGCCTGGAGGCGCGCAGGAACCTTCCCCTGCCACACACCAGACCAGGGAGCGAAACCGAGACCTTGCCCAGGCCTTCCCGACAGGCGTGTTTGAGCAGGCGCTCTGGCGGTCCCTAGCCCGGCTCAGAACCAATCTGGTGGTCCTCATTTCACAAGGCGCCGATGCTGCATCTGGGCAGGATCGGAGCAGCCACATCCCTGGAGCACATCGTTGCCCACTGTCAGGATAAGGAAAGCCTGCGGCCCCGGCTCCGCCGCGCCGTTGGGCCAGGGGTCTGGGCTCCGAGCGCCTCTTCCTTGCTGGCGCTCATCTCCGGCGCGCAGGTCTACGAGGAAGCGGCCAGCTGGGCGTGGGACCTGGACAGCACTGCGGCCCGCTTCTGGGCTAGGAGGCGCTAGAAAACAGCATTCGCAGAAACTTTGGGAAGTCCGCGCGCCCCCGTGCTGGCGCCTCCGGCGCAGCTCCCGGCGCGTTCCGAGCGCAGGGAGGGGTTCCAGCGCCGACCCTCGAAATCCGCGGGCGTCCGATAGCTTCTGTCTACGTCGTGTTCTCCCTCCTCCTCCTCCTCCTCCTCCTTCTCCTCCTCCTCCTCCTCCTCCTCCTCCTCCTCCTCCTCCTCCTCCTCCTCCTCCTCCTCCTCCTCCTCCTCCTCCCCCTCCTCCCCCTCCTCTTCCCCCTCCCCATCGATGCGTAGCGGCGCCGAGGCGCCGAGGCGTCGTGGCGTTGAGGCGCCGTGATCTCGAGGCGTCCAGGCGTCCAGGCGTGGAGGCGCCGAGGCTCTGCGCTGGAGGCGTCGAGGCTCGCTGTCCTCGTCTTCTCTCACGCGAGGGAGGGCCGCCATGGCAGGCCCCCTCCTGGGAGGTCCCTCCCCCCAGGTCGTGTTGCTCCCGTCGTGCTTGAGGACCACATCCCAGGAAGGATCTCGAGCACCCAGAAAGGTGTCGAGAAGCAGTGTCGGACGAGCATCGCCTCCCAGGGCCCGACATTCGAAAATCCTCGAATTCCGGTATTTGCTTGGTGGCTCGAACTTTTTTCTGGCGGTCAAGGCCAACGTAGGCTGGAACATCGTAGCCCCCAGGACGCATATCCCGCCCCCCTCCGCCCCTGCTGCGGCAGGTCGCACGGGCTTGGTGGGAGGGCCCGGGGGTGGATCCTCGTTGTGCCCTGCCGTGGGCCCCATCCTGCCCGGCGCCGTGTCGTCGAGAGGTGAGGGACGTGCCCGGGCAGGTTGGGCTTTCCCTCCCTCCCAGGGCCCGTCCTCTCCTCCCTCGGCATGGCGGTGGGTCAGGAGGGGAAAAAACACACACACACAGACACAGTTAATCGCCGATCCCCAGGAAAATATGGGAAAACATGGGAAGTGGGGGGGAAGACGACAACCCATCAAATATTGAAAACTATGGGGAATCCTGTTATTTGTGTCCATTTGTTTGTGTGTCCCAGGGCCCCTTCAGTGGGGTGATGTAGCTTTGAGGCCGCTCACGCGGCGCTGGGCCAGGGCCGGGTGGGCGCTCTCCGAGGCCCCGTCCCCGGGGGACCCGCCGTCTGCCTCCAGGCCACCAGCCAGCCAGCCCACTCCTCCCCACTCCACACTCCCCCTCCTCCCTTCCTTCTCCCCTTTCCCCCTCCCTTCCCCCCTCCCCCTCCCTTCCCTCCTCCCCCTCCTCCCTCCCCCTCCCTTCCTCCTCCCCCTCCTCTCCCCTCCCCGCCCCTCCTCCACAATTGCACAATATGAAAACTGCTCTCCTCTTTGCCCTGGTGACGTCTGGGAAATATTCGCCCCTCTCGGTATTGTTTTTTACACAGGATTCCTGGGAGTTGGGTTCTCGTTTTGTTGTTGTTGTTATTATTGTTGTTGGTGTTGTTGTTGTTGTTGTTGTTGTTGTGGTTGTGGTTGTGGTTGTGGTTGTGGTTGTTGTTGTTGTTGTTGTTGTTGTTGTTGTTGTTGTTGTTGTTGTTGTTGTTGTTGTTGTGGTTGTTGTTGTTGTTGTTGCTGCTGCTGCTGCTGCTGCTGCTGTTGTTGTTGTTGTTGTTGTTGTTGTTGTTGTTGTTGTTGTTGTTGTTGTTGTTGTTGTTGTTGTTGTTGTTGTTGCTTGTTGTTGTTGTTGTTGTTGTTGTTGTTGTTGTTGTTGTTGTTGTTGTTGTTGTTGTTGTTGTTGTTGGCTTTGATTTTTTGAATGCTGCTCTCGCTGAAGCGCTGGCTTCATTTTCGGGCTACCGCTCGTTCCGAATCGTGCTCCCGCTGCAGCGCTGGCCTCATCACCCCGCTTCCGCTCGTTCCGAATCGGGCTCCCGCTGCAGCACTGTCGTCATCATTTCCAGCGCCATGCCACGGCATGGTTATCGGTCCTTCCAAGTAGGCCCCCAAATCTAGAAAATGCCCCTCCGAAGCAACTATCGGAAATGATTACAGATTCGCTGTCGATTCGTTTGGGGCGTCGCCACGCCATGCTATGTCAGGATACGCGTTGATCTTCAGCACCATGTTATGCCATGTAATGCTCTGCTCTGATACGACGTCCGACTGTGCGAATAGAGAGGAGATCTACGCCATGGTAAGAGATGGGATGGAGGGTTAGGACGTCAGATATGACGCGAGCGCACCTAGCTTGTCCCCCTCCCCCTCCTCCTCCTCCTTCTCCTCCTCCTCCCCCTCCTCCTCCCTTCCCTCTCCCGGTGCCTCCTGCTCCTCCTGCCCCGCGAGGCGCGGGTGGCCGCGCCCGCGAAGGGTTGCCCCGTGCTCGAGGCGCCCTTCACGCGGCGGGCCTGCGTGGGATTTTCCGCGTCCGCCTCGCGGACGGGCGGGCTGTCGCTGCCGCTCTTGCCGCCGCGGCCCCAGGATCGGTGCGATCGAAGTAGGCACGGATCGGTGGTTGGACAGAACCCCCACCCCGACACGTCGATCAGTGAGTTGTCCGTTGTCGGTTCTCGAGAGGGCGCCGCGGCCGTCATTTTTCAGGCTTGCGCCCTCCACCTTGGGGCCCGAGGTCGTTTTCACTAAACCACGTTTTACTAAAGGGAGTTCTATCCATCCCCGAACGGAAAGCGTGGCTCCGCAGACTGACAGCAGTTCCCGTCCGTTTCGAACAGGGTTCGTTGTCCTTGCCGCCGCGGGCGTAGGTCCTTGCGAGAAAGGCCGCCTGCTCAACAGCGGCCGCTGTCGGCTTTGGGCAATACGGCATCGTAGCCCTTCTTTTCCGTGCCCATTTCGAGTGGCCACATCGGAGGAGGATGATCAGGACCAGTGCAAACCCAAGACGCATCGACGATGTTGCAATTCACCCTCCCTCCAAGCTTCCCTCTTCACTTGTCCCCTGCAAGATTTATTTCCACTGCGGGAAATGCCCCGTTGAAGGACAACCGTCTGAGAATCCCCAATCGCGCCTGAACATTATTCGTGGGGCTTCAACGCCGCGAATGTACGTTACTGTTGCGCCCTGCAAACGCGGCATGGTGTTAATCAGCATTTTCGGGAGTTCAGCACCACTGATAAACGTGACTGTTGCGCTCTGACAATCCTAAATCGTGCAAGCTTGTGCTAACAAAGTGCGCGTCGCTCAGGCGAGGGTTACATTTTGAAAACGGCCCGCCCGCCATCCTTGAAATTTGTGCAAACTTGAAGACGAGTGTGCGCGGCGCTAAGGCGAGAGCAACTTTTAAAACATCACCCGCATTCCATCCGTGAAGCTGCTTCACTCTGTATACCTCAGGATCCTAAGTGGTGTGGAAGTCAGATGAAAGGCCCGGCCCGCCCTACCGACACGCCTCGGAGTGCGACAGGGATGAGTTATTGTAAGGAAAAGGGATGGAGAAGGATGTGGAGGAGGAGGATGAGGAGGAGGAGGAGAAGGGGCTGTAGGAGGTGGAGGGGAAGGGTGAGGAGGAGGAGGTGGAGGAGGAGGAGGAGGAGGGGGGGAGGAGGAGGAGGAGGGAGGAGGAGGAAGGAGGAGGAGGAGGAGAAGGAGGAGGAGGAGGAGGAGAGGAATAATAAGAGGATACATCAGCATACTAATAGTACTACGAATAGTAATAAGACGAATCGCACGAATAAGACGAATACAAATAATAACACATAATAATACAAAAGCGAAGCATAAGAAGAACAATACTAACATGAACAATACTACTATCAAGAAGAAACATATGAATACCAACACTAAGAGGAATAGCACGACTACTAGTAATATTAATAGTACTACTAATAGTACTACGAAAAATACGAATAATATTGCGAACAAGACTGGTACGAGTAATAATGGTGATACCCCTAATCATAAGACAAATAATAATCGTATTATTACTAGTAAGAAGACTCACACGAATAAGACGCATACGCATAACAACGACCAATACTACTACTAACACGAAGCATACTAATAACACTACTAGTAAGAACACTATTACTACTATTAAGAAGAAACGTGTTAATGCTATTAGTACGAAGACTATTAACAATACCAACACTATCAACACTGCTACTAACTATAACACGAATACTACGAGTACTAATGCTAATCAGAAGAATGGTACGATTGAGAATGATAATATCAATATGAAAAGAAAGGGAATACTACGACTAATACTGATACTCAGAATCATAATAAGAAGAATAATACTACGATGAATACTAATAAGAATAAACCGAATGATACTAGTAGTAGTAATCACAATCATACAATGACAGCGCATAATCAGAAGACGAACCATACTACTGATACTGCTAATAAGACGACGAAGAAGAACACGACTACTAATAATCCTAATAATAACAAGTAGAACAACATCACGAATAATAATAATACGAAGCGTACTACTACTAACAAGAAGAATACTACTAATACTAATATAAGTCGAATAAGAGGAGGGTGAGGATGAGGATGAGGATGAGGATGAGGATGAGGATGAGGATGAGGATGAGGATGATGATGAGGAGGAGGAGGAGGAGGAGGAGGAGGAGGAGGAGGACAAACTAGGTGCGCTCGCGTCATATCTGACATCCTACCCCTCCCTCCCATCCCTTACCATGGCGCAGATCCCCTCTCTACTCGCACAGTCGAATGTCGAGCAGGGCAATGATCCCGAAAGGGTACGCGATGCATTGTAGAGCACGGCATGGCATGGCGTAGAAGAGCACCGCGAAGCGTAGTATCAACCTAGCATTGCATGGCATGCCGTGGCATGGCACGGGAAATGTTGCCAGCGCTGCAGCGGGAGCACGAGTCGAAACGAGTGGAAGCGCGGAAATGAGGCCAGCGCTGCAGCGGGAGCACGATTCGGAACGAGCGGAAGCACGCCAGAATTGGCCCGGGAGGCTCCAAAAGCAGAAATACAGCATTTTCAAAAGAAACATGTGTATTGGAATGGCCTTTTTTCGGCGCCGCCTCGGAGCTCGATTTTCCGGCGCCAGCCGGAACCGGCTCCGGACCCGGCCCTGGCGCCGGCCCGGGCGCCGGCTCGGGCGTCTGGCCCGAGGAGGAGGAGGAGGAGGAGGAGGAGGAGGAGGAGGAGGAGGAGGAGGAAGAGGAGGAGGAGTCGGAGGAGGTCCGTAGCAATTTTGGCTCAAGTCCGTAGTGTTTCGGCACAGGACTTGGCTGTTTTGGCAAGGGGGAAGGACGGCCCCCACAGTTTCTCCTCGTTGCCTGTCAGACGAGGTTTGTTTCCCTTCGCGTTCATTCAGTGAGCTCCTGCAGGAGCAACGACGTCCCAGCCAGGTCAACCCCTGGCTGCAGCTCGCCGATGGCCCCTAGTTTCGTTCGTGATCCTTGGGTGCGCAAGCCTTCGGGCGAGCCTCAGCAATGGTACCGTGACGGCGAGGTGCTCAGCAAAGCCCCTTGCCCTCACTGCGGCTGCAAGAAAAACAAGAGGCACTTCTGGTTCTGCAAGTACTGTCTGCAGCCATTGTCCTCCGTGGCTCCGTCACCCCCCCCCCGCGGCCTCGGGCGCCTGGGCCAGCAGGCCCCCCATCGGCGCCATCTACGCACTGGGCGACGGCGGCACCGCGGGCGCATGCGGCTCCCAGAACACCAAGGGCGGCAAGGGCGGCAAGTCTGGCAAGGGCAAAGGCAAGGGACAAGTGGACGGCCAGCCACCAGTTTCGCAGCCACCTGGCCCAGGCAAGTCAGCGACCGAGCCCAGAACGCCTGGACTCCAGCTGGGCGACTTGGGATGGCTCCGCTCGGCCGCAAATCACTCCTGGACCAACTACTCCAAGGATGACGTGCCAGTCTTGCTCAGCCTGGCTGCAAACTTCCAGCGCATCGGCGACAAGTACAGCGCAGACCTGTACAACCGCTACGCCAGCCAGCTGCAGATGGCCTCGGTGCCCAAGCCCCACAGAGTGGGGGCTGCTCAGCACGCCATGCGGGAGTCTAAGAAGTTCTTGGACAAGAAAGTGCGTGCTGCAGAGTCCCTCAAGCAACAGCTCCACGACGCGGAGCAGGTAGCCATCAACGCCCTGTCTGACTTCGAGGAGTGCCAAGCCAACTGCCACAAGGCCGTGCGTAGCCTGGCGGAGCATGTGCCCCCAGAGGGTGCGGGCGCGGCGGCGGCCCCCACAGCCGCGCCCCGTACCCGCGGCCTCAGCCTGGAGCGACTACTGGACGAACGTGCTCCAGTGGAGATCTTCGCTGACGACGACCTGTTCGGGCTGGGGGCGGAAGGCGTGGAGCTCTCTGACCGCGAGCGTGAGGAGGTTGCTCGGCGCAAGGCGGAGGTCGAGGACACCATCAAGCGGGCAGTTGCAGAATCCTTCGGCCAGGTCAAGCAGAGGGCCAAGGAGCTGGTCGACGAGCAGCGCGCCTTCCGTGCCCGCATGCAGCTCGAGCGCCGCAAGGTCGGCGATGACGACGAGGGCGACAGAGATGCCGCTGGCGGCGGCGCGCCTGCCACCCAGGCGCGGCAGCGGCAGCTGCCCCCGCGGCCGCCGAGGCCCCTGCGGCCACACCTGCTGCTGCCCCTGGCCCGAGGACCCCCATGGCCCCATCGGCAGCTGCTGTGGCCCAGGCCAGCGGCATCGCCCAGGACTCGACCGCCGAGAGACGCCCAGTGGATGCTATGGGCGCTGCGGAGCACAGGGTGCGGTTCGACACGGCCCTCGCAGCTTCAAGAAATACAGTCGAACCTGGTCATTCGCAGTCAGGACTTTAGCAGCCTTCGGCAGTGGGCGACTACGTTCGGGACTTGGATTTCGACTCCTCGACTTGGTCGCCGCACTCACCTGCCAAGTGACCGTTGAGACCCCCCCCAGACGAAGCCCTAGGTAGGCCAGCGTCCCCGTGGCGCTGGGACCGCCTAGTGGGGCCCTGGGGCAGGGAATCGTTGCGAGTATGGCAGGCAGAGGGCGCCGCATGTTCGCGGTGCGGCTTGCCTCGCAATACTTCTTCCACGTGGACTACCGCACCAGGTTGGGGGCAGCCCGAGATTGCCCCATATTCCCATGCAGCACGCGGACGACCTCGGCATCATCGGTCGCTCCGATTCTTCCACTTGCGCAGCAACCCTGTCATCCTGTCCAGTCGCCGTCGGCAGGGGCGGCGCAACCATCATCTACTACGAAGTCCGCGTCACCTCCGGCGTCGCCTACTCCTGTTTGCACAGGCCCCTGACCTGCTCGTGAGTCTGGTGGCGCGCGTGAGCAGGATGCCAGCGCGCCTGGCGTTAGTGCCAACCTCGCTCTTCCCTCCTCGTCAGAGTTGAAGCGTGTGGTGCTTGATGCGGCCAATGCCACGTCCCGGGGATCTTTCAAAACTTACTTGCAGGACGAGGCCCAGGGGACCATGGTTTTCTTCCAGGACTTCTGCTTCGGGGGGCCGCCGTGCGAGGGGGTCAACCAGCTGAAGAACGTCGGGTGGACATCTATTGTCGATCCCAGCATCCCCACCCTGGGGGGGGGGGCCTCAGCAGTGGTACAGGGATCGCAGTGCGACCTCGCATCCCCCTCGGTGCTTTGCCTCTTGCTCGTCCTCTTCCGCGGCCCGAGAGAGTCTGCTCGGCATGGGTCAACGCGTTTGTCCCTGGAGGCCTGGCAGTCTTTTCGCTCTATTTGGATTGCAACGATCCGCTAGGCCTCGACTCGTTCAGGATTTTGAACCGCATAGGCGAAGAGATCCATCAGCTGCACATCCCATTCATCATTGGAGGAGATTGGAACACTCACTCGTCAATGCTACTCAACACAGGGTGGGTTGACCGTCTTGGAGGCGCCATCTTGCACTCCAGCAGACCCACTTGCCGCAAGTCGGATAAGCAGTGGAGGACCATCGATTTCTTTGTCGTCTCGCGAGGCCTCGAGTCAGCCATGAGAAGGATCGATCGTAACGATGCCAGCACCACCTCGCCCCATTGCGCTGTGTCCTTGGAGCTGGAAGGGAACCCCTTGGAGGCCGAGGTCAAAGTCCTGCAAGGGCCCAAGCCTTTCCCCAAGGAGCGCCCCATGGGCCCCTACCCTCCGCCTCCGTCTTGGACTCCCTGCAGCGACATCCTCGACAGACCCACTGTGGCCTCCAACGACCTGGACCAGGCTTACTTTCAGTTTTGCAAGCTTTTCGAAGCCGAGCGTAAGGGTGCCCACAACGTCGACTTCCAGGACCGCACGCATTCTGGCAGGGCCTACGGGCTCAAGCTTAAGGAGGTTTCAGCTGCACGGACTTCTGGAGGTGATTACCCTGTCTCGTGTCCTGAAGGTCGTGCCTGGAGGAAGGTGGCTACCTGGTTTCTGGAGTTGGCGTGCCTGCTTAGGAAGGACCGCCCCAGGAACCACCCAGATATCCTCTCGCTGGGCTCCAAGTTGGTCTCGGGCCCGCAGAAGCTCCTCGAGAACCCAGAGTGGAAGCACTTGCGCGCGCATTTCCAGCTCCGCTCGATTGAGGTTAACCAGCTGTGGCAGCATGCCGCAGCGTCCAAGCGCCAGGCTGAACTGTTCGAACGGCGCTTCCGCACCAAGAGGGTCAAGCAGTGGCGGACTTGGGTTGCGAAGTCCCTCGAGGGAGGAGGAGGCCTGGCGCGCCGGTTCACCGAGAAGCCTCGTGGGTTCATCCCTGACAACCCCAAGGGGGGCCCCCCACCCAGCCTTGAGGAGCAGATGGGTAGCCTGGAGGAGGAATGGCAGAAGATCTGGACCCCTGCCCCCCACGTCGCCAACCTGCCCGACCCCATCCATTACCTCAGCCAAGTTATTTTTCGGTCTGGCGAACAGCCTCTCGCCCAGGCGTCTCCTGAGGACATCCGTGCTGTTGCCGAGACCTTCAAGGCGCACGCGGCCGTGGGGGCAGATCGCACCAGGCCGCAGGACTTTTTGCTGTTGTCCGACGCAGGCTTGCAGTGCTTGGCGAGTATTTGGTTTCACATGGAGCGCCTTGGCCACATGCCTGCTCCCCTCCATCACATCTTGCTCGCAATGATTCCTCGTGATGACGGGGGCCGTCGACCTATCGGAGTTTTACAAGGGAACATTCGAATCTTCGGCCGGCTATCTCGATTCGAAGCCAAGAGATGGGAGGAAGCTCGCCCTCGATCGTATTTGTTCGGCAGCAAGGGCAGGTCGTGCGAGCGGGCAATTTGGGGGCAATCAGTTCGACTCGAGCATGCGCACATGCCCACGCCCTGGTCGACATGACCAAATGCTATGAAAAAGGTGTCCCGCTACCTCGTCGCGCGCTCGGGGATTAAGCACGGCTTCCGAGCACACCGACTTAGGTTCCTGCTCACTCTGTAGCGTGGCAAGCGCTCGCTGCAGTTTGACATGCGAGTATCATCAGACATCTACGTCGAGCAAGGGATCCTTGCGGGTTGTTCTTTCGCCACCACTCTCCTATTTTGCTTTTTGCTTGACGTGTTGGACGACGCTGACCGCCTCTACCACAGCGTATCCCTCTACAGTGTCGTGGATGACATCACTATCGGTGCTGTGGGTAATCGTAAGCATGTGATTCACATGGTTCTGGGAGCCACCAAGTTCATCAGTTTCCAGCTTGAGGCCCTGGGGTTCACCATCTCTCCCACCAAAGGCATCGTCGCGGGCTCGTCGGCCCAGATCGTCCAGGTCATCCGCGTGGGGCTCATGTTCTGGGACTTCAAGGGCATGGGGGCCACGAAGAACCTGGGTGTGGACTCTGCAGGGGCGCCCAAGCGCTCTACCAAGGTCCCGCAACGTCGTTGGCAATCCCTTCTCCCGCGTATCAGAAGGTTCCGTAGTCTCAAATCGACTTTCTCGGGCATGCACAGGGTCATCAAGACGGGTGGGGCCCCTGCGGCGTTCTATGGGGTCAGGGTCACTGGTATGGCCCCCGCTCAGCTGGCCTCCCTGAGAGCCATTATTGGAGATGCTGCTTTCGGCCCATCCAGGTGCCGTAGCAGAACGATCCAGTTCCTCCTCAACCAGGACCACAAGTTGGACCCCACCTACCAGGCTAATCAGCTCCCTCTAGGAATGTGGCGCCAGGCTATCCAACAACGATGGCATCCCAGGTCCATGCTCAGCAGTTGCTGGAAGCACTACCTGGCCTCCAGCTCTGCTGGCAAGTGGTCCAAAGTTCTCGGCCCCACTGGCGTCGTGTTGGCCACCTTGCCGCGCCTCGGGTGGGTGGGGGTGGAGTTCGACAAGTGGGACATCGGGGGCGGGATCTCTATCGACCTTGCCTCGTTTGGTAGGCACACGGTGGCCACCTTGGTCGATCAGGCCACGTGCCGCCAGCTTTTGCGACATGTTTCCGTCCCGAACGCTGCCGGTCAGTTATGCCCGCCCCTCATCTCAGTGGTCCGAGAGGAGCTCCAGGCCCTTCGGAAAAATGATAACGTTGACGCTACCATCTTCCTGAGTGGAGTTGTTGCAGGAGGATGCCCGTGCCGGCTGCAGTTGTTCTCTGACCGCCGTGTGTTGAACCCCAACTGTCTCTTCTGCGGTCAGGCCTATGGGGCCCCCGAGCACAGGCTCTACGAGTGCCCCGGCTTTCGCCTCTTCCGTCGGGACCTCGACTTGGCCGATGTTGTTCGAGAAGGATTAGGTAGACCTGAGCAGGATCTTTTGTACACTCGGGCCCTTGGCCCCGACCCTGGGGCCGACTGCCCCCCCCTGTCCATGGCCGTTTCCAGGCTTTGGCACCTTCGGCCCCCTCGGGCCTGCTTGGCCCTCGGCTTTGTATTGATGGGCCGGGTTTGGACCAAGGGAACCCGTTTTCGGCCAGAGCTGGTTGGGCTGTAGTTCGTATGCTAGAAGTAGGAGGCTCTGACGGCAGTGTCTTCGGGCCCCTTCCCCACCCCCTACAAGGGAGTAGAAGGGGGAGATTTACGCGCTCATCATGGCCACGCGACTTGCCGCCCCTGGCCTCCTTATCATATATTCCGACTATCAAGCTGTCATCGACATTTGGACAGCTGGCCCCAGCGCGGACCGCTCCCAAGTTGCTTTGGCCGAGTTGTGGGATGAGTTTTTTTTTTTTTTTTTTTTGCTTCTTTTGGGGGGCCTCCGACTTCGGGCTCGAGAATATCGAGCTCCGTAAAGTCAAGGCCCACCTCTCCTGGCAGGCGTGCCCCCGAAGCTCCAATGTGCCGTTCTGGGCATGGTCTGGCCACACCCTCGCAGACAAGCCTGCGGAGCAGGGGGCAAAGGCGCATGTTTCGAATCCTGATCTTGTGCGCAGGCGCAAAGATAGCCGCGATTCGATCCGTTCCGTTTGTAAATTCATCGGCGCCTTTGGTAAACATCTGTTTCATTTCAAGTTTCCCGACGTCCAGCGGGTGAAGAAGCCCCGCCGTCCGACGTTCAATGCCCTCCAGCTCGTCCCAGACCGTCAAGGCCACGCTCAGCAGCGAGTGGACAAGTCTTCCAGAGCTTTCATTTGCACCCGTTGTGGAGGTCGTGGTTTCTCTGAGCGTGCTGTGTGTGCTATGCCATGCACGGGCCTCCCACGATTGGCCCGTGCATGGCATGGGCTCCTCCCTTGTGTGGTGCTCCTCCCTCTGGCTCATGGGCTCCTCCCTTGTGTGGTGCTCTATGTGTGCAGCCTTCGGGAGTTCGAGGCTCCGCTTGCTCGGAGGTCCCTGCCGACGGAACCCCCGCAACAAGGACGGAGAGAAGACCCTGAGGCTGCTCAAGGAGGGGAAGGACCCATCCACCAACCGCGTGGTGGGCAGGAGCTTCTGCCTCACCATCTCAATTCACACCCCCTTTTTAACCCTGGGCGTCGTGTTTCATCTGGAGGCAAATGTTCCGCAGCTTGAAGGAGCTTGAAGGAGGAGGCGGCGGAGGAGGAGGAGGAGGAGGAGGAGGAGGAGGAGGAGGACGGGGAGGGGGAGGGGGAGGAGGAGGAGGAGGAGGAGGAGGAGGAGGAGGAGGGGAGGAGGAGGAGGAGGAGGAGGAGGAGGAGGAGGAGGAGGAGGAGGAAAAGGAGGAGGGGAGGGGGAGGGGGAGGAGGACAAGCTAGGTGCGCTCGCGTCATATCTGACATCCTACCCCCCCCTCCCATCCCTTACCATGGCGCAGATCCCCTCTCTACTCGCACACTCGGATGTCGAGCAGGGCAATGATCCCGAAAGGGTACGCGATGCATTGTAGAGCACGGCGTGGCATGGCGTAGACGAACACCGCGAAGCGTAGTATCAACCTAGCATTGCATTGCATGCCGTGGCATGGCACGGGAAATGACGCCAGCGCTGCGGCGGGAACACGAGTCGAAACGACCGGAAACTCGGAAATGAGGCCAGCGTTGCAGCGGGAACACGATTCGGAACGAGCGGATGCACGCCAGAATCGGCCCGGGAGGTTTCCCGGGCGCC
>CAUYUJ010004058.1:306678-314054 GCA_963575745.1 Prorocentrum cordatum | reverse complement strand
AAGGAGGAGAAGGGGGAGGAGGAGGAGGATCATGAGGAAGACGAGGAGGAAGATGATGAGGAGGAGGAGGAGGAGGCGGAGGAGGAACAGGAGGAGGCAGAGGAATAGCAGGAAGATAATATGGATGATGATGATGATGATGATGATGATGATGATGATGATGATGATGATGATGATGATGATGATGATGCTGCTGCTGCTGCTGCTGCTGATGATGATGATGCTGCTGCTGCTGCTGCTGCTGCTGCTGCTGATGATGATGATGATGATGATGATGGTGGTGGTGGTGGTGATGATGATGATGATGATGATGAGTAGGAGGAGGCGGCCGAGGAGTATGATGACCAGGAGGAGGAGGATCCGGAGGAGGTAGAGGAGAAGGAGGAGCAGGAGGTGGAGCAACTATATGAATATTACAATGCTGATGATTATGCTGATGACGATGACGATGACGATGACGATGACGATGCTGATGGTGGTGATGATGATGGTGCTGATGATGGTGATGATGGTGATGATGATGCTGATGATGAGGAGGAGGAGGAGGAGGAGGATGCTGATGCTGCTGCTGATGATGGTGGTAGTGGTGAGGATGATGAAGCTGATGATTCTGATGCTTTTGCTGCTGATGATGACGGTGGTGGTGACGGTGATACTGTTGATGATGATATTTAGCAGCAGCGGCGATGACCGTCGCGCCCCAACCGGGGGCACTCTCGTGAAGAATGGCCCTCACCCTATCTGCTTCCAAGGGGTCCGTCGGCACCAACGTGGTCTTCGCAATGTTGTGGCGCAGCCCAAATAATTTGCGCGAACTCTTCCAATGACCGCTGGAGTTTGCTCAAATGCGGCCGGGCAGCAGCGAGGACCATGGCGAGGTCGTCGGCGAACGCCCGGTTCACGGCCATAGGGAAGCGGCGCCTCAAGCGTCGAAGGAGAAGGTCGGAGCATGCGGCGTAAAGCAAAGGTGAAAGGGAGCAGCCCTGGCGAATCCCTCGGGTTAGTGCGAATCCAGCGGTTATTCGAAGAGTTCGCGCAGATATTTGGGCTGCGCCTCAACATTGCGAAGACCATGTTGGTGCCGCCTTGGAAGCAGATAGGGTGAGGGCCATTCTTCACGAGAGTGCCCCCGGTTGGGGCGCGATGGTCATCGCCGCTGCTGCTAAGTATCATCATGAACAGTATCACCGTCACCACCACCGTCATCATCAGCAGCAAAAGCATCAGAATCATCAGCTTCATCATCCTCACCACCACCATCATCGGAGACGTTCTTGGAGACCGAGGCCGTGGCCTGCCGCCGCCTCCTGCCTGGGCCCTGCGACTGGGTCACGGCAAAGGCGCTGAAGAAGTTTACTAGCGTTGGCTTCCCTGACGCACTCCCCGATCTGGTCATCACTATGACCGCTGTCAAAGCCAGGGTGGTCCAGCACGAGGCCAGAGGGACCCTCCGCATCTCCGAACGGGCCCAAGTGATGAAGCAGCTCTCGTGCAACTCCTTGGCTGTCTCATTACAGCGCGTCGCTTGGCTCCACGCGTGGCGGGACCGCAGCTTCCAGTGCAATCTCAGTGCAGCAGCCATTGCGGTTCAGGCTGTCCGCGACGCGGCGCCCAGGGACGAACGCTGGTTCAGGCACCAAGGCTGGCAGATATTCGCGGGCCAGCAGCTCGCTGCCCACCGCCCCGGCCCTGCTGGTGCGCGCGTCCAGGCCGTGCTGCGGCGAAAGCTGGCGCATTGGTCAATCGTTCTGCTTCCGCGGCTGCGCCTCGACCACGCCGTGCTCACGCTTCAGCGCGTGGGGCGCCTGTGCCAACCGCGCGTATGGGCTGCGGTGCTGCGCCTCTGGTACAACGGATGGTGCACCAGCTCGCGTTTCGGAGGGCATGGGCCCTGCTGATTCGGCTGCAACGGGGGCCAGGACAGCATCTCTCACATGGCCTTCTGCCCGGTGGTGCGGATCTTGTTTGGTGATATTCTACCTGCTGGCGGGCTGGCTTTGGACCATTTCTTGCGCTCGGAGGTCCTCGGCGCAGCGACGACGTTACGCAGCGCTGGGCTGTCGCGGTCTACGCCCTGTACCGCAGCCACAATGCTCGTGGCCATTCCCTCCTCGATGCCGCTGACGTCGAGGGCGCATTCCGAGAATATCTCCGTGAGGGCCGTCGCGGCACAGAAAATAATCGTTTTTTTTTTTTTTTTTTTTTTTTTTTTTTTTTTTTTTTTTTTTTTTTTTTTTTTTTTTTTTTTTTTTTTTTTTTTTTTTTTTTTTTTTATTTTTTTTATTTTTTTATTTTTTTTTTTTTTTTAAAAAAAAAAAAACTTCTTTCGCGCAGAGTATCCCTTTCACATACGACTTGCCTTTGCACTGCCTGCCTCCTCTTCCTCCTCTTCTTCGTTCCCGTATCCGCATGGTCTCCACGGCCGGCGTGCCTTGAGGGTGGCTGGGGGCACAGAAGCTGCCACCGGTGATCCTCTCGTCCCCGTTTTTGTTTTCGTCCTCCCTCCTCCTCCCCCTCCGGCGCCTTCCTTTGCATGCTCATCTCCACAGTGGTAGTTTGTCTTGTAGGTGATGCTCTTCACCAGGGGCCTGCTCGCCATTTTTCTGCTTGGCGTTAGGCATAGGGCTGATGGCATGCATTGCGGCCAGTCTGTGCCCTTCTCCTCGTCCTTCCCCCCTCACGCCTCCACCGAAGGTTCTCGCGAGGGCCGTGTGCGCGAGCCGCCAACCCATGTTGGTGTACGCACGCGCGAGTTTTGGGTTGTTGGATGCTTTTCCCATCCTGCTCCTCCTTTTCCTCCTCTCTCCTCCTTTCCTTGCCTCCTCCTCCCTCCTCCCCTCTCCTGCCCGAGTCCGGGGCTATTGCAGGTTTTTGCCATCATCTCTGTACTGCTGCCGGCTCCTGGCAGCGAATTCGTATCTTGTGTTATCTGTATTGTCGTTTCCTGCGTCCGTTTCCACACACATGTCGAGGAAGAAAACGGCTTTCAAATGCAACCGGCATTCGCGTTACGACGGTGGTTCTTGAATCTTGCGGTCCGCTCCCATCTTCTCCCCCCCAACAAAAATGTGGATGATGATACTGCTTGTGATGAGGATGACGATGAGGTTGACGATGACGATGGCGATGCTGATGTTGCTGATGATAATGATGATGAGGAGGATGACGATACTCATGGTGATGATCATGATGATGCTGCTTGATGGCGACGGTGTTGCTGATGATGCTAATGATGATGCTGCTGATGATGATGATGATGATGATCATGCTGATGACGATGATCATGATGATGCTGCTTGATGACGATGAGGATGATGCTGCTGCTGACGATGATGATGATGATGATCATGAGGATGATGCTGATGATTATGTTAAGGTTGATGATGCTCATGATGATGCTGCTGCTGCTGATGATGACTATGATGGTGATGATGAGGATGACGATGATGGTGACGTTCTTGATGATGCTGCTTGATGACGATGGTAATGCTGCTGCTAATGATGGCGATGACCATGCTGCTGATGATGATGATGGTGGTGATGATGCTGATGATGATCAGGCTGCTGATGATGATGTTGATGATGCTGATGATGCTGAAGATGACGATGCTGATTGTGATGATGATGATGATGATAATGATGATGATTATGATGATAATGATGATGATGATGATGATGATGATGATGATGATGATGATGAGGATGATGCTGCTGATGATGATGATGATGATGCGGATGCGGATGCTGCTTATGATGCTGATGCTGAAACTGATGCTGCTGATGATGAGATGATGCTTAGGATGATGATGATGATGATGATGATGATGATGATGATGATGATGATTATGCCCATGATGCTCATGATCATGATGATGCTGACGGTGGCCATGATGCTGATGATGGTGATGATGCTGATGCTGATGATGATGATGATCATCATCATGATGATGCTGCTGCTGGTAATGCTGCTGCTGATGATGATGATGATGATGAAGATGAGGATGCTGATAATGATGACGATGCTGATGATGATGATGATGATGGTGATGATGATGCTGATGATAATGATGACGATGATGATGATGAGGATGATGATGGTGATGGTGATGACGACGACGATGATGATGATGAGGATTACGATGATGATGATGATGCTGATGATGCTGATGATGCTGCTGATGATGATGATGATGCTGATGCTGATGATGATGAGGAGGAGGAGAAACAGGAGGAGGCAGAGGAGGCGGAGAGGAGGATGAGAAATGATATGAATCTTACAATGCTGATGCTGCTGCTGATGATGATGCTGATGCTGCTGCTGATGACGATGACGATGACGATGACGATGCTGATGGCAGTGGTGATGATGATGGTGATGCTGGTGATGCTGATGATGGGGAGGAGGAAGATGCTGATGCTGATGCTGCTGATGATGGTGGTGGTGCTGATGATGATGTTGCTGATGATGCTGATGCTGATGTTGCTGATCTTGCTGATGTTCAAGCTGATGGTTATGATGCTGCTGCTGATGATGACCGTGGTGGTGCTGGTGATACTAGTGATGATGATACTGCTAATGATGATGATGACGATTATGACGATGACGATAGTGATGATGATGCTGATGTTGCTTATGCTGATAATGATGAGGATGACGATGATGATAATGCTGATAATGCTCATGCTGATAATGATCATGACGATGCTTCTTGATGACGATAATGATGATAGTGCTGGTGATGATGATCATGGTGATGATGATGGTGATGATGAGGATGACGATGATGCTGATGATGATGCTGATGATGCTGCTGATGATGCTGATTATGTTATGAGATGCTGCTGATGATGAGGATGCTGCTCATGGTGATGCTGCTGCTAGTGATGATGATGATGCTCATGATAATGGTGATTGTGATGCTGCTGTTGATGATAATGATATGATGCTGATGATTAGGACGATGATGATGCTAGTACTGATGCTGATGCTGATGCTGACGATGATCATGCTGCTGACGACGATATTACTGATAGTGATGCTGATGATGATGCTGATGCTGATGATGGCGATGATGCTGCTGCTGATGATGATGACGCTGATGCTGATGATGCTGAAGATGATGCTGCTGCTGACGGTGGTGATGGCTATGCTGATGATGATGATGCTAATTATGATTATGTTGATGATGATGCTGATACTGATGCTGATGATGATGCTGCTGCTGATGATGATGATTATGATGTTGATGCTGTTGCTGCTGATAATGATGTTGATGATGCTGATGCTGCTGCTGATGCTGATTATGATGATGATGTTGCTAATGATGATGATGATGATGATGATGATGATGATGATGATGGTGATGATGATGATGCTGCTGATGAAAACGGTGATGATGATGCAGCTGATGATGATGCTGCTGTTGCTGATGATGATGATGATGATGGTTCTGATGATGCTGATCATGATGCCGCTGATCATGTTGATGCTGATTGTGATGACGACGATGCTGATGTTGATGGTTCTGATGATGACGATGATGATGATGATGCTGATGATGCTCATGCTGATGATGCTGATGGTGATGCTGCTGATGATGATGATGCTAATGATGCTGATGATGATCATGATGATGCTGCTACTGCTGCTGCTGATGATGCTGCTGATGCTGATGATGATGATGATGATGATTGTGATGATGATGATGATGATGATGATGATGATGATGATGATGATGAGATGATGATGATGATGATGATGTGATGACGATGTGATGATGCTGCTGATGATGATGCTGATGCTGATGCTGCTGATGATGATGTGATGATGATGATGATGATGATGATGATGATGATGATGATGATGACGACGAGGAGAGGACGAGGACAAAGGGAGGAGGAGGAGGAGGAGGAGGCAGGAGGAGGGGAGGTGGTGAGGAGGGGGAGAGGAGGAGGAGGAGGAGGAGGAGGAGGAGGAGGAGGAGGAGGAGGGGTGGAGGAGGCGGAGGAGGAGGAGGAGATGAGGACGAGTTTGAGGAGGAGGAGGAGGAGGAGGAGGCGGAGGAGGAGGAGGAGGAGGCGGAGGAGGAGGAAGCATAGAAGAAGAAGACGAATGAGACGAATACTAACACGACTAGTATGAATACTACTAATACGCAGCATAAGAAAAATACGAATAATACTACTAAGAAGGCGACCGATAAGAACATTTAGAATACTATGACGAACACTCATAACAATACGAACACTACTACTACTAATACTAATACGTAGTAATACGAAGAATAAGAATTTTATTACGACTAACAAGACGACTAATACGAATACTCATAATACGACTAATAATATGACGATGAATAGTACTAGTACGAATAAGAAGACTAATCAGACTAAGAAGACGAATGCTAATACTTCGAAGAACAACCATACTAATACTACTAATAATAACAATAATATTAATAATAACAATACCAATACTACTACTAATAATACGAATAATAATGTTATTAATACTACTATTACTCATATTCATCATACTATTCATAATACTAATAATACGAATACTACTAATAATAATGCTACTATCATTACGAATACTACTAATAGTAATACTAGTACTTATACTAATAGTAGTACTACTATTATTATTATTAGTAATAATAATACTAATAATACAATAATAATAACGATAATGATAATTATAACACTTATACTACTTATAGTAATACTACTAATACTAATAATAATAATGGTAATACTACTAATTCTGATAATACTACTACTAATAACAATAATAACAATAATAATACTAAGAATCGTACTAATAATACTAATAATACTAGTACTAATAATAATACTAATAATAATACTAATACTAATATTAATAATAACACAATTATTATTAATAATACAACTAATAATACTAATAATACTAATACTAATACTAATACTAATACTAATACTAATAATAATAATAATTATTATTATTACTACTACTATTATTATTATTATTATTATTATTATTATTATTATTATTATTATTAGTATTATTATAATACTAATAATACTACTAATACTAATAATACTATTCTTACTAATAATACGAATAATAATATTCATGACCACACTAAGAAGACGAGGATGAGGAGGATGATGATGATGAGGAGGAGGAGGAGGTGGAGGAGGAGGAGGAGGAGGAAGAGGAGGAAAGGGAGGGGGAGGAGGAGGAGGAGAGAGGAGGAGGAGAGAGGAGGAGGAGGAGGCGGGGAGGAGGAGGAGGAAGAGGAGGCGGAGGAGGAGACGGGGAGTAGGCGAGGAGGAGGAGGAGGAGGAGGAGGGAGGAGGAGAGGAGGAGGAGGAGATATCGGTGGCGCCAG
>CAUYUJ010004058.1:151678-301678 GCA_963575745.1 Prorocentrum cordatum | reverse complement strand
AGGGCGCCCTGGATTCTGACGGTCCGGTTTTCGTGGGATGTCTGCAGCGGGAGCTCGCGTTAAATTTCAGGCTGGGTCTCGTCATTTTCATGATGGCCTCCACCAGGCCAACCCGAGTCCTCCGTACCCGAGTCTTACGTCTCCCCGACGTTGGTTGGGGTGCAGCTCCGTGCGAGTTCAGCGCGTCCGAGTGTCGCTCCGTGCGAGGGCGGCCCCGTACGAGTGCAGCCTCGCTTGTCGGCGAGCCCGGGAAGGGAGAAGGGGCGGGCCTTCTCAGAAGGCTCCGAAGGCCTCGGACCTTCTGCTAAGTGTCCTAAGCTCGGTATCGTTTAACCAGTCCCCATCCCCATCCCCATCCCCATCCCCTTCGAGACCCCAGCCAAACGACCACCCCAGTTGGGGATACATCCCTCGACACCCGAAGGGAACGATCTATATCCCCATCTAGGGGGGTCAAGTGGCCAGTGGGGCCCAGGCTGCACCGCTGGGGATGGGGATCGGTTAAACGATACTCACAAGCCTTCCCCGAACAGAACATTTCTCAGAAGGCCAGTGGGCTTCTGAGAAGCCCCGCCGCCTTCTGAGAAGACTTTCCCCTCTCGCCTCCCCCTGGGCGCGCAGCCGAGTTGTGCGAGTGCAGCTCCGTGCGAGTGCAGCTCTGTTCGAGTGCAGCTCCGTGTGAGTTAAGTGCGTGCAGGTGCAGCTCTGGGCGAGCAGCTCGTGTCGATGTGTGCAGAATGACGCGTCCCTGGTGATGGTGTGCCCCTTATCAGAATACAGAGGCCCTTCCAGGCAGTCCTTGTGCTCCTCCACGCTTCTACGTGCGCAAGGCACGTTGGTGGAGTAATGGTGATGAGTGGAGAGCCAGCTGCAGGAATAATGTAGAGGAGGAATCTATATGAAGATAAGCATTAGTAAGACAAGCGACCGGGCACAGAAGAGAGACACGATGAGGAATCTGTGGTGGTACTCAGGCACGGTTTCCGGAATCTTACGAGGTGGGAGGAGGATTGGGAGGAGGACGAAAGGAACGAGGAGGACGACGATGTGGAGGATAATGATGAGGATGTCGTTGACGAGAAGGAAGATGACAGGCGCAGAAGTAGGAGAATGAGGAGGATGATGAGGATGACTAGGAGAAGGATGAGGACTGGGGGGACGAACACCAGGATCAGGAGGTGAAGAAGGATGAGGGGGAGTAGCAGGATGACCAGGAGAAGATGCAGGAGGGGTTCGATGCACGTTTCGGCTCCACTGCTTTCAGCATTGGAGCTCGGGCAGTGGAGCAGAGGTGAGAAGGAGGAGGAGGAGGAGGAGGACGAGGAGGAGCAGGAGGAGGAGGATGAGGAGAAGGCGGAAGAGGAAGCAGGGATCCTGGCGAAGGACCCGACCACATGCAGGTGAGAGTACTGCAAGGCAGGTGGGACGAAGAAAAGGTAGCTCCCAGCTCCACAGAAGGCTCAAACATGTGTGAGGGCCTGTGCCAAATTGGGGCGGTGCCGCCATGCGAGCCCTGCCACTGAGCCGAAATGGCTACGGATGTCATTTGGGCCTTCGGATGAGCTCCCCATGGGGCCACGAAACGTGCGAGGAGAGTGTCGAAATGAAAGCGGGTATCGCCTGCGAGCCTTGCAATTGGGGGCCTTCGGTGGAGCTCCTTGTGGGGGCACGAAGCGAGTGAGGGGTGTGCTGAAATCGAGGCGGGTACCGCATGCGAGCCCCGCCGCTTGGGCTTCTGGTGGAGCTCCTTACGGGGCCACCAAGCGTGCGAGGGGTGTGTCTACGTGGACATGCCGAGATCAGAGACAGGGATGGGAGGAGGTGCGGGGGGAGGCGGGATGGGAGGAGACGCGGGGCGCTGCGGATTCCAAACGCGGACCCACCACCAAAGGATGTTTGGGAGGAGAAGGACGAGGGGGAGGATTTTTTTTTGACATGGACAGCAGCAAGGCGCCTCCACCTGTCAGCTGGGCTGGACAGCGTGGCGCGAGGAGCTCCCACTCCAGAGTCGCGCAGGCGAAAGCCTGGAGCGGAGAGCAGGCGACAGCGCCAGCAGCGAGACCACACGGCTTCCGCACGCTGAGAGAGGATGACCATCTGCCCAACGAAGCCAGGCCGACAGTCCTGCCTCATAGCTCACGGGCACAGCGCAGCCATCGTGCTGGACAGGATGGTCACCCTCGGCCGCTTCGGGTGGCGGCCCTTCAAAAGCTTGGCCCAGGCGTCTGGTGTCCTGGGAGTGCCGTCCTTGTTGACATGAGGGCCACAGCAACGGCTCGACAAACGGGCAAGCCTGAGACCAGATGTGTAGCTCTTACACACCTGACAGAAGCATACAAAAGAGTCGTCACTGCAATCAACCACCCAGCACATGTGGTCGAATGCAGAGAGTTGAGCAACATTCACGCGACAGTGGTGAGAACAAACGCCAGGAGGCGGCGCCGCCGCAGATCGCCCCCCACGAAGGCATTGAGTGCATTGCCAGAGAGATCCCGCCCACGCCCAGGAGTGGCCCGATCGGGCCTCGGCGGCAGGACGCGGCGGGATGATGAGAGGCACCCCCTTGAGCTCAAGGCGAGGCCAGAGCGGGAGGAGGTGAGCAGAAAGCTTGGCCACCGCTTTGACAACCTTGACATCGCGATCCACAGCCTCACGCAGCTCAGGCGAGGCAGCTGGATGCTGGAGAGCGCCTCGCTTCGCAACCATATCGGCCGCGTGGTTGCCTGAGAGGTGGAACGCCTCCAAAGGGGGCAGCTCGGCTTCGAAACTCTGATGCGCCTTGACCTCGCTCAAGCTGGAAATCAAAGAGGCGTGCGACAGAGCTTGCATCACCATTCCACTATAAACAATTTTATAGATGATCTGGTTATAGTAGCCTGGGGCATGAGACTGCGTGTGTGCATTCAGGCAGTCCGTATAGAAATCATTGGGACCACCTATCAGGAAAACAGAGCCCCCAACGGCCGAGTATTCCCCTCCCTGGCTCGTCTGGTGCGTGGGGCTCCAGACGGGGGCCGAGACCGTACACAGAGGGGCTTCATAATCTAGATTTTCAAAAACTACGATCCCCCACCCCGCTCTCGAAAGCTCATGCACTGGATGCTTAAAGCACGGGCCATCAAGAAGAACGTGGCCAGCAAATCCACTACCCCTATGATCGGGGTCGTCGTGCCATTGAATATCTACACCAGTCTCCGAGAGCGGGGGGGGGATACTGTCCCCCTGGGTGTCGGAAAAGGCCTCGAGTAAACAGAAGGAGGTCCACATTGGGGTCCTTAGAGTCTTCTAACAACCAGGGGCCCACTAAAGAATCTCTAATCCCCGAACAGTAGCTGCACCTCCAGAGCCTATGGAGCAACGAGTCGGGCTCCCCACAGAGCACACTTGGGGCAGCACTGGTATCCTAAGCTGGTGGCCTTGTCACGAGTCCACGTAGGCCCACATAGCACAGCTTTGATCGAGCCCCTCTGGATCTTATCGAATTAAAACGAACGGGTAGCCGAGACCATTACGTCGAAGCATAGCCGATACGGGGCCCCCAAGGAGTCGCTGGCTCATCTTTCCAGAGACCGAAGAACTCCATCACGCAGGAGCTTCTTGAGCAGGGCAGGCGACGTGACTGGCAACGAAATTTCCTGCTGGAGGTCATTGATCAGAGTGAAGGGGTCCTTCATCTGCCAGCCTATCCTGCTAAAGACAACTTCATGGCGCCGACGGGGCCGCCGCAAGATCTCCACGTCAGGTCCTTGCCAAACGTATTGCTCCAAGCAGAGCGCAAAACCGCGAAGGACAGCGAGAGAGGCGTGATCTTGCTGGCGGTGATCCACACCTCCTTGCCCCAACGGGCAGCAGGTTCCACTGCCGAAAGCCATGCTGAATCATTTTCCGAAATCATAAGTATTGAAAGCGACCGATTCCCGCCGGCTGCTGCATGGTACGACTCGAGCGACCGACGAATGTGATGAACCTCCCGATCACTGCATCCATGGACTTCGGCCCCATACAATAAGCCAGGCAGCGGCCCAGCTGTAAACAATTGCTTACATCTCTTGCCAAGCTCAGGCTTCAACTTGGTCGGCCGCTTGGCACGACGGTTAAACATCGCAGCTCTCTTCTTGGCCGTGGAGCCCCGGCCCGACGAACGACGAGGTTTCCCTTGAGTGTCGTCGATACCCAAGCTGGCAACCCCCGTGGTAGTAATCCCGGCAAGGCCTCCCAGGACCACGCGAAGCCGAAGGCGACTTCAGGTGAGGATGAGATGAGACACGCCTTGTCAGCCGTGACCCCCGAGTTGCGACCGATCCAGAGCGAACGCTTACAATTAAGCGTGAGGACGCGATGCAGAGCACGAGAGGCAGACGCAAGGTCCCTAACCACTGTCTCGGCGCTCCCGATACAATTGAGCGCACTGTCGTCGATGTAGGCATCTAATGTCACCGATCGTGGCAGCATCAATCTGTCCAGATATATTACAAGGTTTATACACACGAATATGGTTGCGATCGAACACCCTCCGACTACCCCCTTAATAGCCAGCCAAGGACCGTTGACACTGCCGTTCATCAAGATAAATCTAGCGCGCTGGTAGGCGAAGGCGCACAGGCGAGAGACCTGCAAAGAGACTCCAACGCGCCTGCATCTGTCTAGAAGCAGCTCCAGGTCAAACAGTTCGTAGAACTTATGCATATCCCAGATAACGCTGGCAGACACATCCTTGTTAGAAACCGATTCTTCTGACCTTAGAGCTTGCCTCCAAACTGCATCAGAAGAGGACTTGAAGCGCCCGCGAGCGAAAAAAGGCCTCTGCCAGGCCGCCCCCCCCCCCCCCACACTCGTCAGCTAAGCGACGGCGAGCGCGCCCCCAAAGCCTGTAGGTGCCCACGCAGAGGCCGGTGGGCCTGAAGCCTCCAGAGGGCTTAGACAATAAACGCAGGAACAACTCTCAGCTGAATCGGAAGCGCCGACAACATCTCTCAAAGCTGGAACAGCTTCCCCAGGGCCAGAAGTGCGCCGTCGCTAAGCTGAGCGAAGTGCCGCATGTGAAAGCCGTCCACCGAGACGGCCGTGACCCGCGAGCAGCTGCGGCTGAGGTCCCGCAACTCCACTGGCGACAAGAACGGGGGGGGCTCTAGGATGGCCTCGCGAGCAAATCGATCAGGTGGCCGCGCCTCCTGGTACGTAGTGCCCCAGAGATCTGCAAACTTGGGCGCCGCGGCCTTCAGGGGGCTGAGTGGATCCGAGACCAGGGCCCGTTTGCCCCCCTTCTCGATGCCCTCGGGGATTCATTGCCTCCAAGAAGCCATAGACTCCTTCCGAGTGTAAGCGACGGCCCCCGAAATCGACCCTTCGAAATCTTCCAAGAGGTGAGTGAGAGACGGCCTCCAGTCGCCCAGGGAAAGCTCCCCCGCGCGTCCCAGGAATAAAACCGCCTGATCATGAACATAGCACCACCTCCCAAGATGATCCAGGTTAGACTGAGGAGGGCGTCGCATCTGCCCTACAAGAGATTTGACAGCTGGGTGCTCGTCGGGGTCGCCCGCCCCGAGGTGAGCGATCAAAACGCGCAACTGCGCGACAAAGAATTGACGGCCTGCTGCGCCGACGGCGGCGCGGCCCTGGTATCCACGGCGGTCGTACTGCTCGCACCTAGGCCTGCGACCGCGGGTGCCATAAACAGGGATCGGGAGCCTGGGTCGAGTTGACCAGCTCGACCTCGCTGAGATTGGCCCACGCCTCGTAGGCCGAGTCTAGCCCAGAAAATGCTTCCTCAAGCCTCCCAGACTCCGCATGCTCCAATGTGCAATCCAGAAGCTCCAGAGTGTGGGTCCAGTCGGGCGGCTCGATGACGGGGCCCACGGCGGGGTCGATTGGAATCTTTGGAGGCTTGCGGAACCTGCGGGCCCGAAGGGTGCTGAGAGACCTGTGGAACTCCAATCATGCAGGAACGTGCGGGAACGTCGTGGCCTCGCCGACAAGGGCCAGGTCCTTGACACACTTACTCAAGCCTCCAGAAGCCAGGAAGTAATCATAATGCTTGGTGCCCTTGGGGCCAGTCAGAGACCCCCGACCGCCTGGCGCCGCAATGAGCGAACCTCGAAGGCGCTCAGGAATCCCATTCTCCAAGAGGCCCTCCGGGACCATGTTGTAGCCTCCCCCCTAAGACGAACGGCAAGCCCGCGTGGTCCACGAAAGCCATCGCATCAGAGAGGGCAGAAATGTTGGCATCGCTCATCTGCTCGCAATCGTGCAATTAGATGTTGGCGACCAGGAAAGGCGGCTGGCCTAGCCGCTGCGCAACTCCAGCCACGCACTTATGAGGAGAAACCTGAGGGGCGTCCAGGAAGGGGTGAAAACCAACAGCTGCTCGGACAGCAACCGCGACGCCAGCAGAAGCACCACCTTCGCACATCCAGGCTCCCATATGTTCTTCCACCCATGACGGATCCCCCAGGCGCTGGCTTGATTGGTTTCCTCAAAACTGCGAAACTTATGCTCCTGAATGCACGCGATGTGAGCTCTGGTTTGTTCCAGTCGCCCACGCGCCCTCCCCCGCCCCGAACAGTTGAAGGTCTCCAGAATGAGTCCGGACTCATTGCCAGGGACATTGAAGGCAGAGGGGCAAATGGCACTGGGCTGGTTGGAACATGGCGATCCTATGCCCTCAGAAGTATGTGATGCTGCAGCTGGGATGACTTGCGCATGGGCCTCCAGCGGCCGTGTGGGTGGACGCGAAGCCCCCTCCCGATAGGCTGGTAAAGTATAAGGTACGAAACCTGCTCGAGACCGCCTCCAGCATCTCGAGCCTCCTCTTCTCGTCGTCTGCCGACGCCGGGGGGGCGCCAATGATGTTGTAGAGGTCCTCGTCCGACTTGATCGTGGGAGCCCCTGCTGAAGACGCCTTCGAAGCCGAGCCCCGAGACTTGCGCGCCTCCTCCGACTTGGCAAGGTGCTCCTTGCCTGGCTGCAGGGCATTGTGCGCGGCCTGCATCTTGCCCTTGAGGTCCGACAAATTCTGCTGCCCCGCCGCGGAGGCCGCCTCCTTGACGAAGGTGCCCATCGCAGTGGAGATGTCCTTGAACTTTGTGATGTCGACCTCCGCAACCTCAGGTTCCTCGGGTGGGGCAGCTTTGGCTGACAGATCACGATGATCAGCTCGAAGCTGCTCAATCTCAAAGTTAGCCTGCGCTGACTTGGTACGTAACTCCTCTCCACGCTTGCGATGGTGCTCGATGCTCTCAGTGATTTGAATGAGCTCCTTTTCTTTAGATAGCAACTGTTTCTGGACTGCCGAGGCCTGAACACCAGCGTTCTGCTTGTCCATTGCGGCTTGCTTGACCGCTGCAGACGACGCCGGCAAGGCCTGCATAACAGCGTCAGCTCCTGGGATGTATCCCACGCCCTTGAAGTGCTTGGCGAGGGCACCCAGGTAGTCCTGATGATTGCTGGTGCGGGGGGGGGGCGGTACTCGGTGACCGTACCCCTTCCCCCACGACGGCGCTTGCCTCCGCCCTCCCACTGAGATCCATCCCCACCAGCACGAGGACGACCTTTGCCACAGAGACAAGGAAACGGGCTGTAGCACGCCTTGCACCACTGGAACCACGGCTTGCTCTTCTTGCATCCGCTCACCGAGCAGGGCGCGACCGAGGGCGCACCTCCGCCCGCCGTCGCAGCGACTGCAGGGGAAAGAAAGGAATGCTGGTGATGCATACTGCCGCCGCAACAGTACGCAGACTGAGAGGACGCGTATGCACACGCCCGAAAGAAGGATGCAAAACCTCTGGCTGGGCAGCCACCTGTGAGGTCTGCCTATTGGGCGTCTGGTCGCCAGCCTTGCGTGTGGGGAGTTCCCCAAATGTTGCCTTGAGCCAAAATGGCTACGGAGGGCGAGGGGGAGGAGGAGGAGGAGGAGGGGGAGGAGGGGAAAGAGGAGGAGGAGGAGGAGGAGGAGGAGGAGGAGGAGGAGGAGGAGAAAGAGGAGGAGGAGGAGAGGAAGAGGATGATGAGGATGAGGATGAGGATGATGAGGATGATGATCATGATGACCAGGATGATGATGATGATGATGATGATGATGATGATGATGATGATGATGATGATGATGATGATGATGATGATGATGATGATGATGATGATGCCGATGATGATGATGCTGATGGTGATGATCATGATGATGCTGCTGATGCTGCTGCTGATGATGCTGATGATGATGATGCTGATGGTGCTGCTGCTGCTGCTGCTGATGCTGATGATGATGATGATGATGATGATGATGATGATGATGATGATGATGATGATGATGATGATGATGCTGGTTCTGATGCTGATGCTGATGATGCTGATGATGAAGCTGAGGAGGAGGAGGAGGAAGAGGAGGAGGCGAGGAGGAGAAGGAGAGACGACATATGAAGAGGGAGAAGCGGAACGGCGGAACGGCAAGGGCGGGGTGAGGTGCTTCTTCGTCACACCCGTGGACGCGCCCGAACACCGCATCGAGGCCTTCTGGGGGAGAGAGAGAGAGAGAGAGAGAGAGAGAGAGAGAGTGGAAGAGCAGCTTCTCCACATCTTCATTCTGGCACTCGTCGACGTCCTGCTACTTCTGCTCCTCTTATTCTCCCTCTTTTTTCCAGGTGCTTTTTGCCAACCATCGGGGCGACTTCTGCAATTCTGCACTCTCCTATGCGCTACGTGAATATTTCTGCTGCAGAGCACTTGCCGATGTGCATCTCCTATCTTGCCCCATGGCGTCTTCGGTGCACGATGCCCGCAGGGCCGTTCGTCGAATCGTCGAGCTGTCTCAGGCTTTCGAATGTCCGGCCGCAACGCTACTCCCTCTCCAAGATGAAACGAGCCTTGCCCCCTGCAGCCCCCACCACTCGACGCGGAAGCCCAGCGCCGTGCGCATGATGGTGTGCCCACGCTACATTGGCACCTTGCAGAGGGCCAATCCAGGGCGCGATTACGCCGCTCCTCTGGGCCCAGGATGGGGCCCGGCCAGGTGCAGTGGATGTGTGTGTGTGTGTGTGTAAAACTCAGCCCCCCCGGCCGCCGCCGCTGCTGGCTCCCTGGCGCTGTCCCCGCCACACCCCTGGGCTGCTCTGAGCCGGCCTGGGCCGGCGCCTTGTCGTTCTGCGCGGTCCCTCTGCCTAGCCGACTCCGCTGGCGAGCAGACCGCGCAGCGCGCCGAGCTCTTGGCTGCCCTGCAGGCGCTTGTGCTGGCCAGTGGGCCGGTGGAGGTCATCACGGATTCGGAGTACGTGAGCAATGTCGTGGCGGCGTTCTGGGGCGGGGCAACGCCCATGGAATGGTCGCACGCCGACCTCTGGGACAAGCTGGCACCTTACTGCCGGGCCGACTGGCTGAGGGCCCGCTGGGTCAAGGGCCACTTGGACGAGGAGGAGGCGCGGGGGAGGGGGCTCTCCCCGGAGGACCACGCTGGCAACGCGTTGGCCGACAGACTGGCTGGCGCGGCCGCGCGGGCGCGCCTGCCCGCCCCGGCCTTGCTCTGCAGCAGCGCGAGCGGCAGCTGCAGGCGCGGGAGGGCGTCCAGCGAGCTCTGGCGGCGGTGGAGCTGGCGGCCTTCAAGGCCAACCACGACTGCACCGCGCCAGGCGGGCCCCAGGTGCGGCGCCGATGGGCAGCCGTCCGGCGCACCGCATGCCAGCGACGCCCAGCGGTTGCCGGCGGCGGGCTGCCACTGCAGGCGCCACCAGCAGCGCCGCAGGCTCCGCAGCTCCTGCGGCATCCACCGCGGCAGCCCGCGGCGGCGGCCGCCCAGGCGCTCTTCGGCGGGCGATCCTGGAGGGCCCACGCCGCCTCGCAAGGGCCAGGCTGGGTAGCCTGCCTGCAGTGCGGCTGCGCGGCGCCCGGGTGGGGGGCCCTGGCTGCTCGTCCATGCGCAGGCTGGGCGCCCGCCTTGCCGCCGCGCGTGGGCGCGCTGCTCCTGCTGCCGCCGGCGCGGGCCGGGGGCGGCGAGGGCGCTTGGCGGGAGGCGTTGCGCGCCCGTTTGGCCGCGCGTGCGGGCGCGTGTGAGGCGCCGAGCTAATTCGGTGCAGCGGCTGCCCCCCCTCCTCCCTCCCTCTCCCTTCCTGCCTGCTTCTTCGTCACAGGGCCCCCTTTGCGCTTGTAATAAAAAGTGTAGAGCTCGTCGCCCTGCGCTGGAACCTGGTGGCCGCAACCGCCGAAGATGCCGGCCGTAAGCAATCGGCCCGGATGAGTAGGCCGACCCTGCCAAAATCCAGGGTACCCTCGTGTCTTGCGTCTGCCGACCCATGCCTGCTACAACCCTGTGGCAACGTGGCCCTCGGAAGGGCCTTGTGTTAAATCGGGCCTGTCCCTCTACAGGATGAATATTCAAGAATAGTTAAAACATAGTAGGGGGACGGTTTTTGGACAATTTATGACTCTTTCGGAATATAGTTTGACTACTTTTTAGTTTTCGTCCAAAATCGGCCTGTATGGGGACAGGCCCGACCTGAGCCTTGTGTCCTTTCGCGAGTCCTCTCCAAGCAAGTCCGACTGGACGCCATCCAGCAGCGGCCCAGTTCCAACGGCGGCAGAGGCCGGAGTTGGGCAACCAGCGGCAGTGCATGGCTTTACTCCGGGGCAAGGGGGGGTAGGCTCAGGGTGGAGCGCATCGACCCCCAATCACCAATGTTTTTCCCAGAGTATTCGGGCGCTTTCGCTGGTTCCTGGAATTTTTCCCTCCTCGAGATGCTCTCCAGCAGCTCTGTCTCGTCGAGAGCGTTCTGGGGGAATGGCTGCTGGAGGCCCGAGTTATGACCCGAAGACCAAACGGCGAGGATCGGGGACAGGCTCGGGGGGGAATGCGTCGCCCCTCTATCGCCCATCCATCGCTGGGGGGGGTCTGGTAGCACACCCCTCCCAGGAACGTTCGGCTCCGCTACCGGGGGCCTGTCGCCGATCTGTCGGCGATCCATCGCCGATTCCGGCTCGATGTTTTCCTCTTTGGGCAGGCCCCCTTGTTGTTCCCCTTCAGGGCAGTGCTTTACGGCGCAAGCAAGAACTGCTGAGTGCAGGCGCTGCTTGGTGAACCATCAACGTCGTCATGGAGGAGATCGCTACCGACGGTCTTCCTGACACCCAGACCACCGCGCTGACGTCCGAACCGACGCCCTCCCCGACAGACTTGGTTCCGCCGCCAAGAGAGACGCTGGAACCCAATCTCCAGCGCCCTGTTCCCAAGAAGCCCTCGACGTCCTGACCGACGCCCAGGCGGGAATGTCACCCAACGCCGCGACCCATACGCTTCCGAAGAGATCCACCTCGCCCTTCTGACCGAGACCTTGCATATTCCAGGTACGTTTAAATCTGGCCTGTCCCCCTACAATTGTTGTCGTTGTTGTTGTTGTTGTTGTTGTTGTTGTTGTTGTTGTTGTTGTTGTTGTTGTGGTTGTTGTTGTTGTTGTTGTTGTTGTTGTTGTTGTTGTTGTTGTTGTTGTTGTTGTTGTTGTTGTTGTTGTTGTTCTTGTTCTTGTTCTTGTTCTTGTTGTTGTTGTTGTTGTTGTTGTTGTTGTTGTTGTTGTTGTTGTTGTTGTGGTTGTTGTTGTTGTTGTTGTTGTTGTTGTTGTTGTTGTTGTTGTTGTTGTTGTTGTTGTTGCTGTTAGCTCTTTATTTTTCGTTAAACAGCCCCCTGTAGGGGGACATGCCCGACCTGAAGGGGCGTCGAGGCATCCCGCCCCTGGAGCTGGCCCCTCCCCCTGAGCCGGTGCCCCCCCCCCCCCCCCCTTGACCCCGTTCCCCCCCGGGCTGGTCCCCCTGGGCCAGTCCCCCCCTCAGGGCCCGCTCCCCCCCCTCGGTGGTTCAAAGGTGGGGTCCTGAGGTCAAGCAGCGGCGAAGCGTCCTGGCGTACCTGTAGGCCAAACAATGTTCTAAGAACTTGTTGTGGTTTCCGCGACATGTTCTTGGAACAGTTCCGGCTGGGGCCGTCTTGTTTTAACACATCGGGCTCATGTTCTAAGAACATTGTTTATGTTCTTAGAACAGTTTTGGATTCTAAGAACATGTCGTGGTAGGCCTATAGGATTACGGGGACGGTCGGTCCCTGCTCAATGAGGGACGGGGTCCTAAAGATAGGAAGGGATCCAGGGGTGGATTTACACTGTTTGAGGCACCTCGTCCTGAGGACCCCATCCCTCAGGACCCCATCTTTGAACCGCCGACCCCCGTCGTTCGTGCGGAGCGCGCTGGGGGCGGCGCCAGAGGCGCCGCCAGGTGGGTCCAGCGCCGGTCCGAGTGTCCGCGCAGAACTCGGACAGTTTACGTTTACACAGGTTTCTCGTCCTCTGATCGTTGGTCCCTCAGAGGTGGACGCCGATCCGAGAAATCCGCGTTGAGCTCCCAAGGTTTACGTTTGTGCAGGTTTTCTTCTTCCTCTGATCGTTGGCCCTCGGACGTGGGTGGCCGTGGCGCATGTGGGCGGGCGTGGCGCAAGGCAGGGACGCGTGGTTTTCCCACCGCAAAGGTTGGATCACATTCGTTTAAGGCAGCGGGCGCAAGCGAGCCGAAGCAGGTGTAGATGCCAGTCGGGCAACGGGCGGGACGCGCCAGAAGCGAATTGAGGCACCGCAGAACGCGGGGAGAGCGGAGGGGATGAGACGACAGAGCCGCTCAGATCGTGCAGACCGTCGCGTTCGTGCCGACGAAGTGCAGGAGGGCGCCGGAACGCGGCTGCGTATAGAGCAGCGGGTGGTGGTTGGAGTTCTGTGACGAGTCCCCAGTCCTTAGTTTTCTTCAGTGATTGTGATGCTGGCGGTCTGAGGGCCATCCTCTCATACTCTAGGCCTCCAGATGGGGTCGGAGGACAGTGCCATATCGCCGACGCATCGCCGAAACGGCTTGATGCGGAACCCCATTTCCTCCACGCCGACGTCGCCAACGCATCGCCGTCGTCGCCGATGCATCGCCGATGCATCGGCGGTGCATCGGCGACGACGGCGCGATCCTCCGACCCCATCTTCCCCGACCCCACTTTGGAGGTTTCTACAGACACCACTTCAAGTCAGTTCCTCCTCCTGCTCCTCCTTCTCGTCCTCCTCCTCCTCCTCGTCCCCCTCCTCCTCCTCCTCCTCCTCCTCCTCCTCCTCCTCCTCCTCCTCCTCCTCCCCTTGGAGGTGGACGGGGACGACGCCCTGCTCCTGGGCCCGCTGGGCCGCTTCGTCGACAGCAGGGCCGCCGCCGAGGCGCCCGAGCACTGGCGCGCGTTCGCCAGGGCGCACCAGGCGCGGGTCCAGGGCGGGGTGGGGGCGCGCGGGAGGGGGAGGAGGAACCATGAGGAGCAGAAGGAGGAAGCATGAGGAGCAGGGGGAGGAACCATGAGGAGGAGGAGGAGGAGGAGGAGGAACCATGAGGATGAAGAGGAGCAGGAGGAGGAGGAGGAGGAGGAGTGGAGGAGGAGGAGGAGGAGGAGGAGGAGGAAGCATGAGGAGGAGAATGAGGAACCGTAAGAGCAGAGGAGAGCATGAGGAGGAGGAGGAGGAGGAGGAGGAGGAGGAGGAGGAGGAGGAGGAGGGGAGAAGGAGGAGACGAGGAGGAGGAGGAGGAGGAGGAGGGAGAGGAGGAGGAGGAGGAGGAGCGGAGGAGGCGGAGGCGGAGGCGCGGAGGCGGAGGCGGAGGCGGAGGCGGAGGAGGAGGAGGAGGAGGAGGAGGAGGAGGAGGAGGGAGGAGGAGGAGGAGGAGGAGGAGGACGAGGAGGAGGAGAGGAGGAGGAGGAGGAGGAGGAGGAGGAGGAGGAGGAGGAGGAGGAGGAGGAGGAGGAGGAGGGGGGAGGGGGAGGGGGAGCAGAGGAGAGGAGGAGGAGGGGAGGAGGAGGAGGGGACGAGGAGGAGGAGGAGGAGGAGGAGGAGGAGGAGGAGGAGGAGGAAGGCGGAGAGAGGAGGAGGAGGGAGGAGGAGGAGGAGGAGGAGGGGAGGAGGAGGAGGCGGAGGCGGAGGCGGAGGAGGCGGAGGAGGAGGAGGAGGAGGAGGAGGAGGAGGAGGAGAGGAGGAGCGGAGGAGGAGGAGGAGAGAGGAGGCGGAGGAGGAGGAGGAGGAGGAGGAGGAGGAGGAGGAGGCGGAGGCGGAGCGGAGGCGGAGGCGGAGGCGGAGGCGGAGGCGGAGGCGGAGGCGGAGGCGGAGGCGGAGCGGAGGCGGAGGAGGAGGAGGCGAGGAGGAGGAGGAGGAGGAGGAGGAGGAGGAGAGGAGGAGGAGGAGGAGGAGGGAGGAGGAGGGAGAGGAGGAGGAGGAGGAAGAGGGAGAGGAGGAGGAGGAAGATGAGGAGGAGGAGGAGGGGGGAGGAGGAGGCCTAGTTGGATGAGGAGGATGAGGATGAGGAGGATGAGGATGAGGATGAGGATGAGGAGGAGGAGGCGGAGGAGGAGGAGGAGGAGGAGGATGAGGAGGAGGAGGAGGAGGAGGGGGAGGCGGCCAGGTGGCGTCCAGAGCTGTAACAGGAAGAAGGGTATGCCCGCTAACTTTGCGAACGGGGCCCCAGTTCGCATGATTGCCCAGTTCGCATGATTGGGCCTGCTTTGGCCCCCAAGTGGCGCGGTGCCATTCCGCCACCTGCTCCTCTCACCCCCTTGGTTGCCCTCCCTGCTCCTGCCTGGTCGCCTCCCCCGCTTGTCATCCCTGCCAAGCCCCGTTGCAGCTCTCGCCTGGTTATTGTGCTGTGCTCCGAGGGAGAGTGTTTGTGTAACCTCATGGAGCGCTGGCAAGCCCACGCAGCCGCGACGAATCTCTCCATCTATTTGGCCCTTGTTGTGACGGAACCCCTCACGTGGGACAATCAGCTCGCGCAGCTGAACCAAGGCTGCAAGAGGGGTACGATTGCGGGTTTCCTCTTAACCCCCTCGTTGCGCACGATGTGGCCCGCTCACAAGACTGGCAACAAGTGCATGACTAGGTCCCCCGACCACCCTCTCGGCAACCCCTCGCTCGGAGCGGCCGCCGCCGACCACGTCCGCTTGGACAACGCTGCGCTGCTCCTGGTAGGGGGGTTGCTGCACGTTGCTTGGAAGTTGGGGACCCCCCCCTCTGTCGTGCCACCCCCCACCCTCCTTTGCGGGGCACGTTTCAGGGTGGGCCTCTCGGGTCATTGCTCCTTTGACGCTGTGCTCAGGAGTATCTGTTGAACAGGTTGATGGGGCTTCCTTGGCCCCAGGCGTCCCGAGGATTCGCTTTATGGGAGTGCACGTCCATGGGCTGCGTCAGCGACTGGAGCACACTGGCGACGTTGATGTGAGGGGTGGGCTTGGGCCCTGCTGCACCGCTCCCCTGTTGACCCCCCCTCTCAATGCCGTGGTCGTGTCCGCCATCGTCGCTGCCATTCTTGTCATGGATCTGCAGGCTCCCACCGCCATGGTTTCCGACAGCAGTCCCACTACGGACGGTACTGCCTTCTTTGCCGCTGCTCCATGGGACAGTTTGTCCTGCCTGCTTGTTGCAGGAGGCGGAGCCCACGGGGACTGGCGGATCGACTGGCTCGCTAATCCTGTCCTAGCTTGCAGTCTGCGCCCCTTCCACCTTGCTGCACTGCCCGCCCCCTTTTAGTATGGGTATCGACTTCTTTGCACCCTTATTGACCGACCGACCGACCGAGGGGGAGGCGGAGGAGCAGGAGGCGGAGGAGGAGGAAGAGGAGGGGAGGAGGAGGAGGAGGAGGCGGAGGAGGAGGAGGAGGCGGAGGAGGAGGGAGGAGGAGCAGGAGGAGCAGGATGGGGAGGAGGAGGTGGATGCCCCCCTCTAGTGCGTGCGTCTGCGTGGGTAGCGCCGTGGGTGCTTCTCGTGGCAGGCTTCTCGGCAGCGTCTGCGGGTCATTGTTGGAGCTTCTTGGAACCGTTTTGGAGCCCCTGAGGGCATATTTTGGGTCCCCCGTTGGCTGTTTGGTGGCGCGGCGGGCCCCCTAGCAGAAAGTAAACGGAAGGAAGGACATATGACTTGAGAGACAAAAGGACAAGCAACACATGACAACACACAACACATGTCAGCAGACCGCACACACCTTCGCAGCCTTGCGCCCCCAGACGGGGCCGGTGGACATCTTGACACACGTATATATCGATATGTATATAGTTGGGTATATGTATACATCTATGTATACATGTAGTTAATATAGTTGCATATGCATATAGTTAGCTATGCACATCTATGCATGTAAGCATACATGTCGATACATACACATATATATATATACATAGACTAGGCATACATATATATATATATATATATACACGTGTATCTGTATATGCATATGTATATATACATCTATATATACATGTGTGTATAGATATATATATATATACAGCTATCATGTGGGCGAGCAGGGCCCCAGGGGTCGTCCCCCACAGGGGTGTGGGCGAGCAGGGCCCCAGGGGTCGTCCCCCCCCCAGGGTTTCAAACGTACACTTCGGCCGGGGGGGGGCCTCACCCTGGCGTCCAGGCGGCCTTTCCAGATCCCGAGGCGGCCCGCTGAGACCCAAGATGAGCCAAGACGTTCTCCGTAACGCCCAAGCCAAGAGGCCTCCAAGACGCCCCAAGATGCCAACAGAGCAGTCCCAAGAGGAACCACGGAAGTGAAAATCATTGATTTCCCTGAGGTTTTTGCATGATTCTTGGTGCTATCGCCTTTTCGGCTCCGCGACGCTCAAAGACAGCCCAAGAGGCCCCCAAGATCGGTCCAAGACGGTCCAAGAGAGCTCCCAAACGGCCCAAGAGGGCTCCAAGACGGCCCAACAGGCCCCCAAGACGGCCCAAGAGGCCCCCAAGACGGCTCCGAGAGGGGGCCCAGACGGGGGACCCGACTGGACATTTCGACCCATCGGTTCCAAGAGGCTCCCAGGATGCCCCAGGAAGCCCCATAGAGGCCACCAAGAGGCCCCCCAGAGGCACCCCAGAGGCCCCAAGATGCCCCCAAGAGGCTACCAGGAGGCTCCCACTTCAGGGCATCCTGGGCGATCTGGCAGCCTTCCTGGACCAGTTTTTGGGCAACTTGAAAATAGGAGAAGACTTAGCACTTTCCTTGCTTTATCAAGTTGCCCCCGGACCCATCCCGCCTCCGAGCCTGGGTCGTGGGTTTGGATGCTTCATGCATGCATGTATGGATCTCTTGCGGTGCCTCTTGGAAGCTTTCTGAAAACAGTTCTGAGCCCTCTTGGGGCTTCTGGCGGGACTCTTGGGGCCTTCTTTAAGCATCTTTCGAGCATCCTGGCCCCTCTTGGGAACCTCTTGGGAGCCTCAGGTCCGACGCCGTAGGCCTGCCGCCGCCTCCTCCTCCTCGTCCTCCTGGTTTTTGGCCCCCGGAGGCCGCGGGACCTTCGAAAGTCATCCCCGAGGGGGCACTCGAGGTTGAAGCCGTGGTGTCCTGGGCGCCATCCCGGCCGCGAGACGCGGTCAATGGGGGAGTGTCCGGGGCAGGCGCTCGAGGTTGAAACCGTGGTGTCGTGGTGAGTTTTCCTTCCACCGCATCCTGCTTCTATTGTGCTTCTCGTTGTAGTCATCGGTGGGAGAGTAGCTGTTCGAAGGGGCCAGGTGTGGATGAAGAGAAAAGAAAAACAGAGGAAGAGGAGGAGGAGGCGAAGGAGGAGGAGGTAGGAGGAGGAGGGGGGCCAACACCACATTCCACACCCAAAGCCCAAGCTTGCCCAGAACCTGAACTCTAACATGTGCATTTAACCTCCAAGGTTCAGCCCAAACTCACACTCCCTTCCCAAAAGCCGAACACTGGATCCGTAACACTTCATAGCCATCAACTTTGGCCCTACTCGAACCCGTCATCCTGCCTGAAACAGCGCTCGTAATTCGGAGTCGAAACACCAATCCCGGCTTTTCCTAAAACATCCGGAATCGAAATCTTTAGCTTAGACTGTCACGCCAGCTTTTCTTGCTGTCTGCAAAGAACGAACCCTAACCCTAACAAGCACCCGACTACTACCATAGATCGCGCCGTTCGATGCGGCGTCGATGGCCTCGAAGTCAGAATGTGTCCACTGTGTGGTGCTGAATTTTGCTTGGCGTGCGATATGCGACAGTCTGAGCTAGAACCTGAGCGCGCGCGAAGCGCGCGCGACGGTTCTAGTATGTATGTATGTGTGTATGTATGTATGTATGTATGTATGTATGTATGTATATATATATATATCATCACATACAAGCCGAATGGGAAGAGGACGTAGTGGCACCAGATGGATCGGCCGAGTCCGCAGACTGCCTGGCGCCGATGCCACCAGCGTTCGAGGGACACCTGGTGCCCGAGGAGAAGGTGTAGGTGGACGTGAGCGTGAACCTCGGCACCGCCGTTGCCGGAACGTCGGATCATGTGCAGGAAGATTATGATTTATGGTCGCGTCGGTGTCGAAGGGCACTCCACGTCTACGTGGGCACAGGCGGGGGGCCGACCACGCTGGTGTGCAGCACCAGCATGGATCTCGTAGTGCACTGCGGCGAGTGGCGCTGCACCCCGCCGCGGGCCAGAGTACCTGCGAATGAGACACGAGCGACTCGTCCCAGGCACTACGAGCCCAAAGGAACCGAAGCGATGATAATGATGGTGGTGATGGTGGTGATGATGGTGGTGATGCCGGCGATGCTGATGTTGATAACGGTGGTGATATCGCTGGTGGTCAATGATCATGGTGCTGGTATTGATGGCGATGATGCTGAAACGATGGGGATTCTGATACTTCCGATGATGATGTTGACGATGGTGGCGGTGGTGATGGGGATGACTGTGATGACGATCTGTTGATGATGACGATGATGATGGTGATGCCGATAACGATGACGATGGCGCCGGCGGTTGCAACGACGACGATGCTGCTTTTGATGATGGGTTTGATGCGATAACGGGAATGACGATGACGATGACGATGACGATGGTGACGATGTTACTGCTGCTGCTGCTGTGGATGATGATGATGAAAATGATGATGGTGACGGTGATTATGCGGATGACGATGATGATGCTGATGTTGATGACGATGCTGGTGATGGTGATGATTGTGATGTTGATCACTATCGGGGATGCCGATATTTTGAGACAAGTGGAATCAACGTTGCTTTTCTGGCGCAGTGCCGTTTGCATACCTTCTCGTCCTGCTCCTCCTCTCGTCAGGTCCACCGCTTGGCGAGCGGGCTTCCCCGGCTGGACTCGCAGGAGCACCGGACGGCGGAGTGGCGGCGGCAGCACCCGTGGCTCACGCACGTGGAGGACTGGCGGGTCGGGGGGCGAGGGTCGAGTGTGTGTGTGTGTGTGTGGTGGGATCCAGGTAAACTCGCGTCGTGCAGAAACAGCGACGGACCACGCGGGCACGGAGGGGAAAACGGGAACGGCCCCGCCAGGGCCCTTCGAGGATGAGTTCGCATAGTGGTTTTAGGCATTTCGCGTGTGAGATCTGCCAGCGGTTCGGCGGCTCGAGTTGTGTGGACATGGTCAGCGCTCCCCTCTCCCCCTGCTGCTGCTGCTGCTGCTGCTGCTGCTGCTGCTGCTGCTGCTGCTGCTGCTGCCCCTTTCCCCCCCGCCCTCCTCACACGACAGCGGTGTTTGGGGAACTCGTTAAGACAGGAATCGTCATCAATATTTCCAACAAAACCAACTTCTTGGGGCGAGTCAGCTCTGAAGCCATCGGTCGTTATTACGAGGTCAGCAGCTTCAACAAACATCGGCCACTGGGGGCCCCCACCGGCTCCAGGGACCGCTAATGAACCACTCCGCATGCAAAGCCGGTCCCCAAAGGGGGGGTTCCACGTCGTGAAAAGATCATGACGTCGGGGCTCTGGTCGATGGGGGAGGGAGGCGGGGCGCAGGGCCACGGTGGCCACGTCGAGGGGGACCGCTCGTCGGGATCCGAGGGGCGGGGGTGGAGATGGGGGGTGGGAGGGGGGGTGGGACGGGCACCGCACGGGAAGGGGAGGGTGGGGGGCGGGGGGGGGGAGGAGATGAGCAACGAAGGGTGGAGGGCGGGGGGGGGATGAGAGGAGGAAGGGGGCCAGGCGCCACCCGTCTGTTTTGCGGGGCGGTGCTCTTTCCGCCCTCCGCCGGGCCCCTGACGGGCGCGGTGCCATGTTGGCGTGCGCGCGGGGCTCGACGGGAAGGAGGGTTTGGAGGTCGAGGACGACCACCCCCAAGGGGGTGGTCGTCCTCGATTTCCAAAGAGGTTCGGGAGCGGGAGGCGGCGGCCAGAGCTGGGGCATTCTGCGTCGATCAGTTGTCCTCAGGGACTGCTGAGGAAAAATGATGATCAGCAGGAGGAGAGAGAAGACTTGTTATCCTCGACCTCCAAGGGGTGGTCATCCTCGACCTCCACGACCTCCAGGAGGAGGTCGGGGATGATCACCCTGGTGCGATTGACGTTGTGGTGCCCGCGCGCAGCCTGGCGTTGGCCGCAGCGACGTCGTAGTTTGCGCCCTCAAGGCAAGGGGGGGCGGCCAGGGTTCTGGGTCGGGTCGGTGGTCGCTATGGTGGCCACGTGGGGGTAGGTTCTATTAGGAGCAGCGAAAGTCCAGGCCTCTGACATAGTGGTTCTTCCACAGCGTGGACTTTTTGGGGTCTCGGCATCTTCCAGGGGTTGGGTTGTCCCCCTGAATGCATCGTTCCCTAATCGCGTTTCGCTGGAGGGTTCTTCTGGTGGTGAAGGATAAGCAGAGTCCCGCAAGGGGAGACGGGCAACCCTGGACCGCCCGGTGCGGCAGCCAGTCCGGCAGGCGGTTCGCTTAGGACTTCTTCATAGCTTTTCTTCCTTGTGCTCTCGCCTCAATGTTGGCTGCATTTTTGGTCCGGACGGCCACGATTCCTGGTGAATCGGAGGTGGATCGACCTCCTGCCCTGACACGTCGATTAGCGAATTGGCCGCTTTCGGTTCGCGAGGGAGCGTCGCGGTCGTCGTTTTGCGGGTCCAGGTCCGTCGGTTTCGGTCCTAGGCCGTTTTCGTTTAAAGGGTGGTTCTCTAAAGGGAGGCTTGTCCACCGCCGAGTGAAAGATATCTTGAGGTGCGCATGAGAGTTCCACAGGGGGGACGACCGCCTGGTGCGGCAGCTGGTCCGGCCGCCGTTTCGCTTGAGGCTCCTTCGCAAGTCGTGCATGAATTGTGCTCTCGCCCTAGTGCTTGCCACATGTTTGGGCCCAGACGACCACGATCCCTGGTAAAACAGTAGACAGAAGGTGCACTTACTACCTGCCAGACCACCCCAACCCAACCCGAAGCCACGAATTTCGCCCGAATTTCGGGTTGGGGGGGTACGGGCTTCCTATGTTTTTCCAATGTTTCCCGACCCCCCCCCACCAGAAATAGATGGCAAATCGGGGCCTTCGGGCTGAGTTGGGGTGGTTTGGTGGGCGGTGAGTGCACATGGGTGTCCCGCAGGGGGGACGGGGCGCCTTAGACCGCCAGGTGCGGCAGCCAGTACGACAGCCGTTTCGCCTGAGGTTTTTCCACAATGCATTCAGGAAAGGTTCTCTCGCCTCGGCTACATTTTCTCCAACAGCATTTCGTTAGAGGGTTTTCACTTCTCGTAAGACAGGACCCTAGAAAGTCCCAGAGGGGGGACCGGGAGCCCTAGACTCTAGGACTGCCCAGTGCGGTAGCCAGTCCAGCTGCCGTTTCGCTTGAGACTTCTTTGCGATTTGTTCAGGGATCGTGCTCACGCCTCAATGCCGGCTACGTTGTTGGTATGGACGGCCACGACCCTTCCTTGGTAAAAGCATATCCGTAAGGGCTTCGCCCCCTGCCGCCGGCCCCCCCTCTCTCGGATAATGGGCAATGCAAGAGCGAAATCATGGGGCCTTGGCGCCGCCGTGAAGCAGCGTCGGGACTTCACGCGAAGACGATGGGTAATCGGCAAGACAAATTGAGATTCTGATGATATTGTTGAATTCGGTGTTGTATTTCTAAGGTTTATGGCTTCGGATACGCGAATCGAGCGTAATTTATTAGGGTTTATGGCTTCGGGGTCGCAAGTACAATGTAATTTTCGCAGGTGTATGGCTTCGGAGAGGCGAATATTGTATAATTTACAAGGGTTTATGGCTTCGGACATGCTTTTACCGTGTAATTTACGAAGGCTCATGGCTTCGGGGTCGCAAGTATTGCATCATTTACACAGGTTTATAGTTTCGGAGATGCGAATCTGGTGTAATTTTCAAGGGTTTATGGCCTCGGGGACGCACATATGTGTGATTTACGAACGTTTGTGGCCTCGGGGTCGCAGATACTATATAATTTGCTATGGTTTATGGTTTGTATGTTGCTAGGGTTCATGGTTTCGGGGACGCGAATATCGTGTAATTCACGAGGGTTTATGGCCTCGGGGACGCGAATCTTGTTTAATTTGCGAGGGTTTATGGCCTCGGGGGCGCGATTTTTTTTGGAGTATTTTTAAGTGTCCCACGCCCCCCCCAGGAATTCGGACAACGCGATTCGGGCGTGGTAACTAGGTTCCTTCTCGGCTCCCTCTCACTCGCGCGGTCCATCAACAAGGAACAGTAAGCAGCAAGAAGCAGAATCGTAACAGTGGAAATTGGAAATTGGAACTGGTGCAGGGAACAGCAAACCTTGGTCCTACAGCCTGGTGGCCCCACAAGGGGGCCGGCGGATTAAGGTGCATATGGCCGTGCACTCAGCCCTGTCCTGGCTCCGGTTTGCTTGAGACTTCTTCACAATTGATTCAGAATTCGCGATTCGTGCTCTTGCCGCAATGCCGGCTACAGTTTTGGTCTGGATCTTGCTTCAATGCCGGTTGGGTCTGGACGGTAAAAAAAAGGAAAACATCAAAAAACTTACACACTCGCACTATATGCATATGGCCGAGCTCTCACCCTGGTCCCGGCTCCAGTTCGCCGGAGACTGCTTCGCAAAGAAAATTAATTAATCGCTTCGCTCATTCTGCCGGCCCGTATTGTGCCATCGCTGGCGTTTCGCTGCGCGTTCGTGGCTCATGTGGCGCAGCGGGGCGGTGGTCGATTTCAGGAGGTGGTGCGACAGCAGGCGTGGAGGTGAAGCAGTTGCTTTAGAGCTTGTCGTGTTGGTTCTGGCCCTTCATGTCCACCGTCGTCGCCAGTGTTGTGTTGCCGTGAGACGGCTGTTCTTCCGTGGAGGTGGTGCGTGTGCGTCGACGGGCGTTGCGCAGGTTGTCGAGGGGCTTGTTTCGGGGCTTGTTTGGGGTTCCTGTTGGGTCTCCTCGGATGCCGCTGGGGTTTCTGTCGGGGTATCGCTGTGGTTGTTCTGGTCGGCTTGGCGCTTCGGATGCTTCTGCGGGAGTCTCCTGGGAGACTTGTGCTGTATCTAGTGCGCCGGGCGATAATGTGGCATTGCTGCCGCGTGCCTGCGCGCTCGATGCCTTTGCGTAGCAGCATCGGTGATGCATCCTGTGTTTCCCTCTCCTCCTCCTCCTCGTCCTCCTCCTTCTTTTCCTCCTTCTCCTCCTACTCCCTTTTCCCCTCCTCCTGTTCTCCTCCTCCTCCTCTTCCTCTTTTTCCTCCTCCTTCTCCTGCTCCTTGTTTCCGTCGACTGTTCAGTGATTTTTTTTTCGTCGATTGCCGATCTTCGAAGTTGTCCCCTCGCTTCGCGCTCCAGGGCCACTGCAGAGGACGACGACGACGACGAACGACCAACGACGAACGACGAACGACGAACGTTGTCGACGACGACGACGACGACGACGACGACGACGACGACGACGACGACGATGCAACGGCGGCGGCGGCGGCGGTGGCGGCGGCGACGGCGCCTGCGGAGAAGCCGTGCCCGGCGTCGCGGGCGCCAGAGCTGCGCTGCGGCGCTGACGCGCGCGCACGCGGCGCCGACGTCTGCGTGCGAGGGGTTCTCCCGAGGGACACATTACCCTCGGCAGTTCCGTGGGAATAAACACGCGCCCCCAGCAGCTTGAGTGGAACAGTTTTCCTTGGGAACATTTATGAGGCCTGTTCGCGACATTTGTGAACACTCCTGGAGCGTTGCTTTTTATGCAGGTTCTCAACGCTTGTTGCAAGTCTGTGCGGGGCCGTTCGCGGCATGTTTGAACGCTTCTGGAGCGTCTTGGAACCTTTCTCGCTCGACGTGTGTTGCAAGAGCGGCTGGAAGAGGAGAAGCAGGTGATGAGAGGACGAGGGTAAGGCTGAAAGAGGGGAAGAAGGGAAAGAGAGGACGAGGGTAAGGAAGAGGAGGAGGAGAACTGGGGGCGTTGCCTGGCTTCCTGGAGCATTGAGGAGGGCAGACGACGTCGCTAACAGACGTTTCTTCTGAAGCGTTTCGACGTCTTTGGGGGAGGATTTGTGTTGCCTCGTCGTGTCATTTTGGAAGCCTCCTGGAGCGGAGATTCTTCGGCAAATGTCTCGACGTCTGGTCAAAGTCTCGTGGAGGCAGTTCGGAAGCCTCTTCATGCCTCTTGGGGGCCGTCTGTGCGTCCTGGGGGCCTCTTTTTGGCTCTCTTGGGGGCTTCTTGGGGCCTCTTTTTTTTTCTGGGCTTGCTGGCGGTCTCGGAGGTGGCCTTTGGGGCGGAAATATTGGAATGTCGTTTCGGGTTCCCCCTCTTGGGCCTCTCTTGAGGCTGTCTTGGGCCGTCTTGGGCGCCTCTTGGGCCGTCTTGGTTCCCTCTTTGGCCGTCTTGGGGGTCCTCTTGGACTCTCTTGGGCTCATCTTGGGGCCGTGTTGGGCCGTCTGGGGACGATGTTGGAGGCTTCTGGGGTAGTTCTAGACGTTGTGAACCCCCAGACGTCGTAGATGCGAGAAATGTACGTTTTCAGCAGGTTGGGGCTCGTTGGGGAGCCTCTTGAGGCTTTCTGGAGGCTTTTTCGCGGCCTCTGGGGTCATCTGGAGACCATCTTGAGCGTCTTGGAGCGATACTTAGGCGATTCGGGGCCTCTTGGGCCGTGTAGGGGGCGTCCCGGCGCCCTCTTGGCGCGCTCCTGGAGCGCTCTGGGGGAGTCAGCCAGGCATCGCCCAGGCATCGGCCAGGTCTCACCCAGGCATCGGCTGGGGTACTCTTCGTCGGGGGGTCCCCGGGGGCCGCCACGCGCGCGCGAACTAGAAATACTTTTAACCTGTTACCGGAGATCTCAGCTTCGCCGGAGACTCCCTTGCAACTTACCCAGGAAAGGCCAGCTACATTTTAGGCCAGACGGCCACGACCCGTTTGCAAAAGCACACTTAAGGAGAGTACGGCCATGCTCTCCGTGTTCTTCCTGCTCGTCGTGTTGCCAGAACTCTGTTCCCGCGTGGGAGTCTTGCACAATAGGTCACGTCCCACCGCAATTCTCGCTCTTCGTGCTGCCAAATCTCCACTCCCGTGTACGATTCTGAAACCACATGGTATACCTTACCACACTTCCAGCTCGTCGTGTTTACAGAGTTCCAGTCCTGCGCACGTTTCTGAAACAAATATGAACACCCTGCTTCAGAAGGGTCGTTTCTGGGGTTTCCCCAGGACTACATAGGAATCAACATTTTCTTTAGCCGACAACTACTCCTCGACCCGCCTCTTCACCCTTTCTGCTATTAGGCAAGGTAGTGGGATGTTTGTTCTCAACCATCCTGCGTTAGGCCCCCTTTTTGAAGAAACAGCGCCCAGCGTTCCTCCTTCCTCTTCCCCCTCCCCCTTCTCCGTCCCCTCACCCCTGCCTCTGCCCTCCGCATGTCAGCCATGTCGGAGCACCCCTCACGCGCTGTGTGGCCCCATAGGGTGCTCCACCGGAAGCCCCAGAGGGAGCGTTCTCATGTGGGCGTCGCGCCCGTCTTGGCACACCCATCACTCGTTTCGTGGCCCCACAGGAAGCGTCACCGAAGGCCACAGAGGGAGCGTTCGCATGTGGGCGTGACGACCTTGTCGGCACACCCCTCACGCGCGTCGTGGCCCCATGGGGAGCTCCACCGAAGGCCCCAGAGGGAGCGTTCGCATGTGGGCGTCACGCCCGTTTCTGGACACCCCTCACGCGTGTCGTGGCCCCATAGGCCCCATAGGGAGCTCCACCGAAGGCCCCAGAGGAAACGTCCGCATGTGCGCCCCGCCACCTCATTTTGGCATGCCTGTCGCGCGTTTCGTGGCCCCTATGGGGAAATCCACCGAAGACCATACAGCTGCGGTACTCCCATCTTCATGGTCCTTCGCCAAGATTTTTTTCGGTCCATGGATCCCGTAGGGGCAGGCTGAAGCTTACTATGCAGAAGCTGCCCGCATTTGTTTCACTACGCGAGGAGGTCTGGGACTGCGACTGGGAAGGGAAGGGAGGGATGGAGGGAGGGAGGGAGTTGAAAACGTAGGGGAGGATGGGGGAGGCTGGATGCAGGTCACGGTAGGTCCGCGTCGTGTCGACACGGCGGTCACGGCGGCGACCCCTGCGCGAGCGCTCGAGGTATATCGCCGACGGTGGTCCCGCATCGGCCGGTATCGAGCGACTCGCGCTACGGGGAAGCTGCCATCGCCACGCCCGGCGGCGAGCCCAGGGGGGAAGCGAGAGAGGGCCGGCGTTCTCAGAAGGCGGCGGGGCTCCTCGGAAGCCCCCGCGCCTTCGGAGAAGTTTTTCGTGTCTTCGGGGCAGGCTGAGAAGCACTGCTCAGAGGGCCCGGGGCCTTCCGAGCCCTCTGAGAAGGCCCGCCCCCTCTGCACTCTCCACTGGGCTCGCCGCCGACACGCGGGGTCAAGAACCGGCGCCGACGGCCGTCATGGCACGGACCTGCCGCAGCGCGGGGAGGGAAGGGGAGGGGGGGGGGCACGGAGGGCCCGCGCTCCCCCTCCACAGGCGGCGGGCGCGGTCGCTGAGGAGCAGGAGCCACTGGAGAGCGCCGGGGTGGTGGAGTTCTCGGAGGAGGCCCGGCGCCTCCTCCTCGTCCACGGCGCCTCGCCTCCCCCTTTCTTCCTCGCCTCCCCTGCTCCTCCTCCTCCTCCTCCTCCTCCTCCTCCTCCTCCTCCTCCTCTTCCTCCTCCTCCTCCTCCTCCTCCTCCTCCTCCTCCTCCTCCTCCTCCCCCTCCTCCTCTTCCTCCTCCTCCTCCTCCTGTCTCCTGCCTGCTCGCTCGTCCCGCTTCCCCCCCTCGCCTCCGTGTGCCCTCGCCGCGCTGCTGCTCCTCCGATGGCCTCCCTCCGCGTCCCTCCGGTCCTGCTTTTCCTCCCCCTGCTGCCTCCTCGGCTTCGTCCTCCTACCTCCTCCCCGCGTCCTCCACCTCCTCCTCCTCGTCCCCCTTCTCTGTGGCTGGGGTGTTCGGGCCTCTCTCTATCGGCCGGGCATCCCGTTGGGATCAAAGTCTGGGGGGAGGCGCTGCTCATCGGCGCCACCGTGACCCTCGTGGGCGAGCTGTGCTGCGGGGTGGGACTGCTCGGGGCACGCCGCGCTGTGCTCGGAGGGAGGATCGAGGATCGAGGCTCGAGGAGGATCTCGGATAGTTTGTTTTGTTTCGTGGGTCCGTCTGCACTGGCTGTGTCGCGAATGTGCGCCTGCTCCTAGGCACTTCCGATACGGAAGGCGTATCAAATACGAGATCGGCTGCCAGCAGGCGCCCCACGAGGAAATTTGCCGCCCACGGCGCCCTGGGGCCCACGGAAGCTCCAGGGCACCTTAGGACCCTCAAACATCGGTGGATAAGGAACCGACATATTTCTGATGGCCCGATTTCTTTTCGTCTTTGTCTACTGAAGCTTATGTTATTTTTCCAATTTTTCTGGGGCCTTGGGGCCTCCAGACGCCTCCAGGCATCCTTGCGGACCTCAGGAGACTTCGGGTGCCTTTAGAGACTTCCGGAGGAGATTCACCACCACCACCACCGCTTTGTGGTGGGGGGCGGAGTCAGGATCAGGGGCGGGGGCGGTGAGGTGTCCATGGCCCAGGGTGTCCCCAGCTTTTTCGCTTGATTTTGGAGCCCCTGGGGCCCCCTGGGCCTCGTGAGGGGTGCTTGGGAGTCCGCGGAGGCCCCTGTGGAGATCCTGGGGACACCTTGGACACCTCGGGCAACACCAGGACCTTGGCTGCCTCTGGGGATCCCCGACAGCGGCGATCGCTCAAAGCTAGAGCGGTCCACGCGGTTGCAGACCTCGTAGCCCAAGCCGTTCCAGCAGGAATTTGCCGTAGGATGTCTTGGAAGGTTTTTTCCATCCTGGACCGGGATGCGCGCGTCTGGTGCACCAGTCAGTGCGCACTTGTTGCAGCTTCCGTATCTCGCTTCGAACATTTCGGCAGCGAACCGTCTCTCGCTTCGAAAACTTCGACAGCAAAAGCTGGTGATCGCCCTGGGCAGAGTCTTTCTGGACCTCCTGTATGGTCGCGGAGATGGTCGAGATGAGTCGTGGCCCCATAGGGAGGCGCAGTCCGCATGCGGAAGGTCCCAGTGGCGCAGTTCTCGTGCGGTTCCCCCACCCAGTGCAGCGTTTCATGGCCACAGAAGGAGTTCCACCGAAGGTTCCAGAGGCGGAACTCGCATGCGGTTCCTGCGCCCAGTGCAGCGTTTCGTGGCCCCACAGGGAGCTCCATTAAAGGCCCCAGTGGCGGAACCCGCATGCGGTTCCTGCGCCCAGTGCAGCGTTTCTTGGTCCCACAGGGAGTTCAATCGAAGGTTCCAGTGGCGCAGTTCTCATGCGGTCCCCCCTCATGCGGTTCCCCCGTCCAGTACAGCGTTTCGTGGCTCCAGAGGGAGCTCCACCGAAAGTCTCAGTGGCGGAACTCGCATGCGGTTCCCCCGCCCAGTACATCGTTTCGTGGCCCCAGGGGGAGCTCCACGGACGACGATACTCACAACTTCGGCACTCACAACTGCATATGGTTGGGTTCTTCACCAGGCTAATTTAACGTGGTGCTTTCCATTATTATTGCTGCTGCTGCTACTGCTGCCAATTGGGCCCAAGGTTGATCGGGTGCTCTCCGCGGGCGCGCCATCGTATGACTCACGGGGATATCCGCGTGGAGTAATTGCGTGCGTTCATTTTTTATGCTCACAGTTGTTTTGAAGGCTCACTGTACGTGCACAGTTGGTTTGATGCTAATATCCTAGGTCCAGCACGCCGGAGCCGAACGAGTCGAGCAATTGGCTGCGCAACGATCTGCCAGTCATGATGCAAGTAGTTCTTGATGGGATTCGATGAGTGTCACGGCTCGTACACGTAGCATGTTGTTCTGATGTTCATAGAAGCGCGGGTTCGCAGTAATGAGTCTTTGCTTATTTTGGACAAGACACGTGTGGGTCGCAGGTTGCACGTTCCCATCCCGAATGTGCCGGCAGAGTCCTTCTGGTGGTTCTTGCCGTCTCATCGTTGCTCGTTGTTGCTGTCCTTGTCGTTCTGGATCGTGTGCCTGCCCGCCTTCTCCGCCTTCTCTTGCATCAACTCGGCGAACCCAGATCTTCGACTCCTTCGCCTTCTTCGCCTTCTTTGGATTCTCGGCCTTCTCCGAGTTCTCTGCTTTCTCCGCCTCCGTCGCCTCAAGCTTTTCCGACTTCTCAGGGTTCTCGGGTTTCTCTGGTATTTTTGGCCTTTCCGGCTTCTCTAGGCTCTCCGGCTTCTCCACCATCTCCGCCTTTTCTGGCTTCACCGCCTTCTTTGCCATTGCCTGGCCCAAGCCATTCGGGCCCAAGGATCGCCAGGTGAGCGCTTCGTGTTCCCGTATCGGTACTGCACTCCACTCAACGATGGTAAACATATTGATTTTTGTGACGGCATTTGCGCTCGCCTCCGTTGTAGGCGCCGAAATGCAGCTCATGCAGATGTCTGCGCTCGGGCTGACCAGTTCAGAGGTAGCAAGGCGGTTGATGAAAGATTTCACGGCATGTAGTATTCCTGCGACGCCTGATTGGTTCTCTTTTTCGTCTGGCTGCAATGGTGCAGCAAATTTCGGCTCATTGCGCACAGGTAGTTGCACGTCCACCGTATGGAAAGCGACCCTTCCTGCATGCGCCGATGGCTCTATGGGAGCCTTCATGGTCAGCTCATGGCCCGATTAATCAGGTTCTAGACACAGAGCCGACAAAATAGACATCTTGGTGGATAGCAGCATCGTCGCGACAGTTTTCAATAATGTACCGGAACAGGTATCAGTGCTTTGGAATCCATGAAATGTGGAATTACGCGTCGAGTCCACCAGCTACAAGACACGCCAGATCGTGTTCGAGGCAGCAACACCGACACCTTCTCTGCCTTCTTCCAGCTTCTTCGGCTTCCCTTGCTTCTCTGGATTCTCTGCCTTCTCCGCTATTTCCGCCTTCTCCGCCTGCTCCGCTCTTTCCTCCTTCCTCCGCCTTCTCCACCTTCTCCGCCTTGTCGGGCTTTTCCAGCTTCGCGGGACTTATCGGGCGTCTGGGGAATCCCCGGCTCTCAGGCTTCTCAGGCTTTTGCGGCTTTTCGAGTCGGGCGGGCTGGCCGGGTCGGGCGGGCGGGCCCTGACGGGCGGATTTGGTCAAGTGTCAGTCGGGCGGGCCTTGACGAGCTGGTCGGGCCGGTTCCGGGCGGGCGGGTCATCAAAGTATGAAGCATCCTCGAGTTGACCCTTGCGGGTGAATCGAGCGGGTTGGGCGGGACATTCAAGTATGATGCATCACGAAGTTGCCACGCGTGCAGGGCGGGTCGGGGCGGGTGTGTGGGCATGACCTCACGGGCAGGTCGGGTTGGGCGGGCGAGTCATGAAAGTATGATACATCATCGAGTTGGCACGCGTGCAGGGCGGGTGGGCCGGGTCGGGCGGGTCGGGTCGGGTCGGGTCGGGGTCGGGTAACGGACGGGCGAGCCCTGACGGGCGGGGCGGGTCAGGCGGCTGGGTCATTTCAAGTACGATGCGCCATCGCGGGTCGGCTCGCGCGCAGGGCGGGCGTGTCGTGTCCGGCTTTGCAGGTGGGTCAGCCGCTGCTCGACGGTCAGCGCGCACGGCGCCACTCCTGAACAGCTCCAGGTGCAGCCGCTGCTCGACGGACAGAGGGAATCTGCCCACTTCGTCCACCCAGGATCGGAGGAGGCTCCTAGGCATACACCCTCGACTCCTTCAGAGTCGCGGCCGGACTCCCCTGGTCCCTGGACTCCAGGGGGGGCCCAGGACCCCTGGGCCCTAGACTGAGCAAGGTGCAGGAGGTACCCGAGCTTTGGAGTACCGCCGACAAGAGAAGGACCAGGAGCTTCAGGTGTGAGTCCCCCTAGGGACTCCTGGGCTCCAGACTCCAAGGGGGGGGGGGCCCAGGACTCCTTGGCCCCAGACTCCCGGGGGGCGGCCCAGGTCTCCGGGGCCCTAGACCTTAGACGCCAGGGATGGCCCCCTTGGCTTCGTGGCGCCCCGCCTCGGCCCTCTCGCAGCCCGCAGCCTCGCTGCCGCCGCTGCTTCACGCGCCCACCAGATCCATCGAGACGGCCTCCCTGCGAGGATCGGTGGCCCGCCTGCCTTGGTGCGCTGCCTCGCTCGGGCACCTCCGCCTACACCCCGCTGCGTGTGGCTCGCCTGCGCCGACAATCTGCCCCTTCGGTCCGCTCCACCCGTCGCCCGCCCCCGCTGTGCGGCCTCCGCCCCCGGCCCGCTTGCCGCCGCCACCGGATCAGCAGCGACGGCCTCACCGTGAGGATCGATGGTGCGCCTGGCGTCTCGGAGCGCAGGGCTCTGGCTCCTCCTCCTGGCCGCCCTGGCCTTCGTGGGCCCCGCCGACGCGCCCCGCCACTCGGGCCACCTGGACACCGCCGCCCCTCCGCAGGATCCACAGACGGCGCCTTTTTGTCGCATCTCGGGCCAGTGCGGCCCGTCACAGTGCAGCAGTGTCTCACGCCGCCCACGGATCAATAGCGACGGTCTCACTGACCGAGAGGATCGCTGGCGTGCCCTAATTAGCCACCCCGCGCCTCCGAGCGCGGGCCCGTCCTGCTGCGTCTCTGAGGCGCACGCGACGCCCCACAGCACGCACCGATCTTTTCTTGTCGCAGTGTCCGACGCCACTCAGCTCTGGTCTCACCTCGGAAGTATTCCTCCAGCTGCTGCTGCTGCTGCTGCTGCTGCTGCTGCTGCTGCTGCTGCTGCTGCTGCTGCTTCTCGACGCCCTGGCAGAACCGCCGACGCACGAGCCCCTTTGGTTTGGCATTGCTCGGACGTGTGCATGTTTCCCCGCCGTGGACCACCGAGGAGCATCCTGGCTCATCTTGCGAAGAACAAATGCATTGGGAGTGGATGTCCGAGAGATGGCAGGTTGGACGCGCCTCTGATGGGCTGGTCGCCGGCGCTGCTGGCCCCGTCGCTGCCCGCCTCAGCCGCCACCCCGCAGGGGCTCGGCGTGCCAGCGCGCCTGTTCGATGCTGCCGCCCGCTACTCCTCGCACGTGCTCGCTGCCCGCCGCCCGCCGCTTCGCGATGGGCCGGCGATTTCACCTGGCATCTGCCGGCTTTCCAGGGCCGATCTTTGGAGGGCATGGCTGCGTGCGACCTGAAAGTGTAATTGTGTGTCGCTGTGTGTAAGTGTAATTGCCGCCTCGGCGGCCCCGCGGTCCTGGGCGCAGCGCGGCCCCGGCCCGGCCCTGGGTTCCGCGGACAACGGCAGCGCCCTGGCGCTGCGCGGCTTCGGCCCGGTCCCGTGCGCTCGCCACTGCAGGGCAGGACTCGTTCCACCTCCTGCAGCACACTGGCACTCTGTCGGTCGTTGTAGGCGGCATGATCCTGGCGTGTCCTTGCTGCCGCGCCTCAGACTGCGGCTCCCGTACCCTGGACCCGTGGCACCCTGACCGACCACGGCCTGGGCCACCCGCTCCCGCTTCCTGTTCGATGGCTCAACGTTGCACTTCGGCTCAGCGATGCTCCCCACCCTCCCTGGTCGACGCCGCTTGGGTACAAGGCGCGTCTTCTCTCGCCGCCAACTCGAGGTTGGTGTGCACGATGAACCGTTGACGGCACCACCAACCACAGCTTTTTGCTTCTACCGGTGCTTCGCCACCGGGTTCCTGTACAAGGCGTTTCTTTGCAAGCACGTCGTCTTCGGCACCGCCCGATCCCGAGGTTGCCTCCTCCTGGCCTTGCCGTGAGGCCGCTCTCCTTCTGTCCCCCCTCTTTGTTCATTCAAGCTTCGCGCGGCCCGCTTAGCTTCGACCGGAAGAGGTGCGCTCTCGACCCGCGAATCAAAAGTGTGTGTGTGTGTGTGAGTGTGGGTGAGTGTGTGTGTGTGTGTGTGGGTGAGTGTGTGTGTGTGTGTGTGTGTGTGTGCGTGCGTGTGCTCCAGCCTTTGTCGCCGACTCAAGGGTGCTCTGAGGTCGGTTTGTGAATCTGCCGCGCAACCGCACAATCGCTCCGATTTGGTTTGCGCGTGTCACGCCTTGCTTCGCATACCGACGACTGAAGCCACTGTCACTGGCACGTCGGACGAGAAGTGTGTGTGTGTGTGCGTGTATGCACAAAGGGATCGAGGAAGATGATGATGAGGATGATGATGAGGAGGAGGAGGGGGAGGAGGAGGGGGAGGAGGAGGAGGAGGAGGAGGAGGAGGAGGAGGAGGAGGAGGAGGAGGAGGAGGAGGAGGAGGAGGAAAAGGAGGAGGAGGAGGAAAAGGATTGAGGACTGAGGATCGAGGATCGAGAATCGAGGAGGAACATCTAGCAGGAGGATCGAATATCGATCACCGAGGAGGAGGATCGAGGATCGAGGGCCGAGGCTCGAGGACGACCACGGCGCGCGACCACGCCCGTCCGCGTGCGTGCGCGAGCCCCCGAAAAGGCCTCCGACGGCCGGCGACCTCCGCCGACGTGGCCGTGCCGTGCCGACGGGGCCGAGGCGACGGCCGCCGACGGCGAAGGCCGCGGAGGGCCGCGGAGGGCCGCCCGCCGAGGGCCGCCCGCCGACCGGCGGGCGCCCCGCGGAGGGGGGGAGGCCAGCGGCGCGCTGTCCCTGCGGCCCTGGCTGGGCCACTCGCCGCTCGGCGCGGGCGGCGCGCCAGGCCGCGGCGGGGCGTGGGCGCGGGTTCGGGGGCCCAGAGGCGGGCGCCAGCACCAGCATTTCTGGGCCTCCAAGATGGGGTCCCAGCGGGTAGCGCCAGAGGATCGCGCCGCATCACGGGTGCATCGGCGATGCGGCTCGATGTGGAGCCCGACTTTCTCAACGCCGTCGGCGCCGATGCATCGCCGTCGTCGCCGATGCATCGCCGATGCGGCGCGATCCTCCGACCCCATTTACTCGGACCCCATCTAGGAGGCCTCTGATATCGCTGGCGTGCTTCCACCAGGGGAAGATGCGCCCGATCGCGGTGATGGTGGTAATATCTGGGTTTCGTAGTGTTCAGTGGCCGAAATAGTATTGCCAGCACCAGAGTCTAGGATCTTCTTCCCCCAGTGGAGGCAGCCCCCTGTCTTGGTGTTGGTGCCCAGATGCGGGCCTCCAAGGAAGCGGGGGCAGGCCGGCGAGGATCGGCCTGCAGGTGGGAGGGTCAGAGGAGGCGAGTTTTAAATCGGGCCCGTCCTTCTACAGGAACGAGATTCAAAAATAGTCAAAAAATATTCACTGCGTGGGGATCCCCATGTGTGCATCTCCTTGCTGGCGCTCCCTTGGTGGTGGGACTCGGTGAGGACGAATCTGGATTTAAGTGTGACTGAGCTGCCTCTCTCTCTGCTCTCTCTGCTCTCTCTGTCTCTCTCTCTCTGCCCTCTCTCTGTCTCTGCCTCTCTTTCCCTGCCTCTCTCTCTCTCTCTGCCTCTCTCTCTGCCTCTGTCTCTCTGCCTCTCTCTCTCTCTGCCTCTCTCTCTGTGCCTCTCTCTCTCTGCCTCTATCTCTGCCTCTCTCTCTCTCTCTCTCCTCTCTCTCTTCTCTCTATTCTCTCTCTGCTCTCTCCTCTCTCTCTCACTCTCCCTCTCTCTCTCTCTCGCTCTCTCTCTTCTCTTCTCTTCTCTTCTCTTCTCTTCTCTCTCTCTCTCTCTCTCTCTCTTCTCTCTATCTCTCTCTCTCTCTCTCTCTCTCTCTCTCTCTCTCTCTCTCTCTTTCGCTCTCTCGCTCTCTCTTGCTCTCTCTCGCTCTCTGTCGCTCTCTCTCGCTCTCTCTCTCTCTCTCTCGCTCTCACTCGCTCTCTCTCGCTCTCTCTCGCTCTCTCTCGCTCTCTCTCTCCTCGCTCTCTCTCTCTCTCTCGCTCTCTCCCGCTCTCTCTCTCCTCTCTCCTCTCTCTCTCTCTCTCTCTCTCCTCTCTCTCTCTCTCTCTCTCTCTCTCTCTCTCTCTACTCTCTATCTCTCTCTCTCTCTCTCTCTCTCTTCTCTCTCTCTCTCTCTTCTCTCTTCTCTCTCTCTCTCTTCTCTCTTCTCTCTTTCTCTCGCCTGTCTCCTCTCTCAACTCCCCCTCTCTCTCTCTCCGCTCTCTCTCTCTCTCTCTCTCCTCTCCCTCTCTCTCGCTTCCTCTCTCTCTCTCTCTCCCCTCTCTCTCTCTCTCTGGCGACTAGGAGGCCCGGGTCGACTCCTCTTTGGGAAGCCAAAATGCTGCCCCTGGCAGCGTTTGGTGACTATGAAGCCCCTGGTGGACCCCCCCTGGGGCTCCCAAATGATGCCCCTGGCAGCGTTTTGTGACCATGAGGCTCTCAAGAGATACATGTTGGGGACGCCAAACGGCAATTCTAGCTGAGGCGTCCCACCAAAATCGGCGCGAACGGGCTCGTGAGATCAGCCAGGGTGGCTCCCCTTGGGGCTCCCAAATGATGCCCCTGGCAGCGTTTTGTGACCATGAGGCTCTCAAGAGATACATGTTGGGGGCGCCAAACGGCAATTCTAGCTGAGACGTCCCACCAAAATCGGCGCGAACGGGCTCGTGAGATCAGCCAGGGTGGCTCCCCCTTGGGGCTCCCAAATGATGCCCCTGGCAGCGTTTTGTGACCATGAGGCTCTCAAGAGAGACATGTTGGGGAGGCCAAACGGCAATTTTAGCTGAGACGTCCCACCAAAATCGGCGCGAACGGGCTCGTGAGATCAGCCAGGGTGGCTCCCCCTTGGGGCTCCCAAATGATGCCCCTGGCAGCGTTTTGTGACCATGAGGCTCTCAAGAGAGACATGTTGGGGAGGCCAAGCGGCAATTTTAGCTGAGACGTCCCACCAAAATCGGCGCGAACGGGCTCGTGAGATCAGCCAGGGTGGCTCCCCCTTGGGGCTCCCAAATGATGCCCCTGGCAGCGTTTTGCGACCATGAGGCTCTCAAGAGATACATGTTGGGGAGGCCAAACGGCAATTTTAGCTGAGACGTCCCACCAACATCGGCGCGAACGGGCTCGTGATATCAGCCAGGGTGGCTCCCCCTTGGGGCTCCCAAATGATGCCCCTGGCAGCGTTTTGTGATCATGAGGCTCTCAAGAGAGACATGTTGGGGAGGCCAAGCGGCAATTTTAGCTGAGACGTCCCACCAACATCGGCGCGAACGGGCTCGTGAGATCAGCCAGGGTGGCTCCCCCTTGGGGCTCCCAAATGTTGCCCCTGGCAGCGTTTTGTGACCATGAGGCTCTCAAGAGAGACATGCTGGGGAGGCCAAGCGGCAATTTTAGCTGAGACGTCCCACCAACATCGGCGCGAACGGGCTCGTGATATCAGCCAGGGTGGCTCCCCCTTGGGGCTCCCAAATGATGCCCCTGGTAGCGTTTTGTGATCATGAGAGAGTGTGAATGTGAGTGAATGTGACTGTGAGTGAGTCTGAGTGAGAGTGAGTCTCATCTTATCTTATCGAGTCCTATCTTATCGAGTCCTTGTCATATATCTTATCTTACCTTATCATATCTTGTGCTATCTTATCTTATCTTGTAGTATCTTATCTTGTCTTGTCTTATCTGGTGATTATCATTGGGAGGAGGGAGGCGCGAGCGGGAGGAAGAAGGAGGAGGAGGAGTGGGAGGCGCCAGAGTAATAATTATTCACTGCGTGGGGATCCCCATATGTGCATCTCCTTGCTGGCGCCCCCTTGGTGGTGGGACTCGGTGAGGACGAATCTGGATTTAAGTGTGACTGAGCTGCCTCTCTCTCTCTCTGCTCTCTCTGTCTCTCTCTCTCTCTCTCTCTCTGCCCTCTCTCTGTCTCTGCCTCTCTTTCCCTGCCTCTCTCCCTCTCTCTCTGCCTCTCTCTCTGCCTCTCTCTCTCTGCCTCTCTCTCTCTCTCTGCCTCTCTCTCTGTGCCTCTCTCTCTCTGCCTCTATCTCTGTCTCTCTCTCTCTCTCTCTCTCTCCTCTCTCTCTTCTATCTATTCTCTCTCTGCTCTCTCCTCTCTCTCTCACTCTCCCTCTCTCTCTCTCTCGCTCTCTCTCTTCTCTTCTCTTCTCTTCTCTACTGGCTTCTGACGGAGTCTGGGTTAGGTGAGCCTGAGTGTGGGTGAGTCTGAGTATGGGTACGTCTGTGTGTGCCTGACTCTGAAGAAATGAATCTGAGTGTGAGTGAGCTTGTGTATGAGTGAGTCTGGGTGCGAGTCTGAATCCCAATGGTGCCCCTGGCAGTGTCTGGCGACTAGGAGGCCCGGGTCGACTCCTCTTTGGGAAGCCAAAATGCTGCCCCTGGCAGCGTTTGGTGACTATGAAGCCCCTGGTGGACCCCCCCTGGGGCTCCCAAATGATGCCCCTGGCAGCGTTTTGTGACCATGAGGCTCTCAAGAGATACATGTTGGGGACGCCAAACGGCAATTCTAGCTGAGGCGTCCCACCAAAATCGGCGCGAACGGGCTCGTGAGATCAGCCAGGGTGGCTCCCCCTTGGGGCTCCCAAATGATGCCCCTGGCAGCGTTTTGTGACCATGAGGCTCTCAAGAGAGACATGTTGGGGAGGCCAAACGGCAATTTTAGCTGAGACGTCCCACCAAAATCGGCGCGAACGGGCTCGTGAGATCAGCCAGGGTGGCTCCCCCTTGGGGCTCCCAAATGATGCCCCTGGCAGCGTTTTGTGACCATGAGGCTCTCAAGAGATACATGTTGGGGGCGCCAAACGGCAATTCTAGCTGAGACGTCCCACCAAAATCGGCGCGAACGGGCTCGTGAGATCAGCCAGGGTGGCTCCCCCTTGGGGCTCCCAAATGATGCCCCTGGCAGCGTTTTGTGACCATGAGGCTCTCAAGAGAGACATGTTGGGGAGGCCAAACGGCAATTTTAGCTGAGACGTCCCACCAAAATCGGCGCGAACGGGCTCGTGAGATCAGCCAGGGTGGCTCCCCCTTGGGGCTCCCAAATGATGCCCCTGGCAGCGTTTTGTGACCATGAGGCTCTCAAGAGAGACATGTTGGGGAGGCCAAACGGCAATTCTAGCTGAGACGTCCCACCAAAATCGGCGCGAACGGGCTCGTGAGATCAGCCAGGGTGGCTCCCCCTTGGGGCTCCCAAATGATGCCCCTGGCAGCGTTTTGTGATCATGAGAGAGTGTGAGTGTGAGTGAATGTGACTGTGAGTGAGTCTGAGTGAGAGTGAGTCTCATCTTATCTTATCGAGTCCTATCTTATCTTACCTTTATTACCCTCTATCTTATCTTATCTTGAAATCTCTTATCTTGTCTTAGCTTATCTTATATCAACTCATCTTATCGCATCATATCTTGTCTTATCTTATTACTCCATAGGCTGTCTTATCTTATCTATTATCCTACCTTGTCATATATCTTATCTTACCTTATCATATCTTGTGCTATCTTATCTTATCTTGTAGTATCTTATCTTGTCTTGTCTTATCTGGTGATTATCATTGGGAGGGGGGGGGCGCGAGCGGGAGGAAGGAGGAGCAGTGGGAGGCGTCAGAGTAATAACAAGAACCCCAATCCTTAGGATATGGGGAACAAGAACCCCAATCCTTAGGATATGGGGAATAATGCGGGGACGATTTTTTGGGTATATTTTGCTCATATTTGAATATTTGATGACAGTGTTTAATTTTTGAGTAGTTGATGAGTATTTGATGAGTGGTTGGCCTTCGGGGGGCCCCTCGTCACCGCGGCTGGGCGCACCTCGGACAAAGTGGTGCGCTTAGGCCCAGGGAGGGCTCGGGGACCGACTTTGAGAGCTGCCGTTGCCTCGATTCGCCGTGGTCTGAGGCGGGGGCAGGTCGGCGAGGGCGGGCCTGCAGGTGCAGTCAATGCACCCCTTCCGCACCACCATTCTTCCGCCCTGCTTGCTCTCTCTCCTTGCACGCGCTGTCCGTCTGCTGTGCTGACTGACTTTTCTGCTCCCGCAGCTATGGACTTTGGCTCTAGGGAAGCGGAAAAGGAGCGAGCCTGCGGCGCGCGCGCGTGCGTCGGCCGGCGGGCCGGCCTCTTCCTTTCAGTGTTACTTTACTGTATGGTTGACGGCACTATTCTTTCTTACCCATCTCATCTGCGGAACCCACTGATCATGATATATCATCGGAACATCTTGCGCGGATTACGGGTATCCAGGCGAAAGACTGGTTATCAGCCGAAGCGACGGCACAGCCGTTCGCTTCGCAGAGCATAGGATTTCAAGAAGGAGCGTTCGGGCAAACAGAAGATCGAATACCTTCCGAGCGTAGCGTAAGTATAAGCGCCTCAGCGATGCGACGAACTCTTCTTGACCTCGACTCGTTCGACTCGTAAGAAAACATCATAGACTACGTTCGACTTGACAGAAAGGGATTCGTCGGTTGAGTCAGTGGCAGAATCCAGACAACAACACTCGAACGGAAAAAGGTATGGCGCAACCGAACGTTTCGCCGGGGGACCCTCTGAGTTGGTGTCGGCGCACCCTTTCTTGCAGCCATCGGTCGACATGGATCTCGACGTGGAAAAGTTGTTGGATCATATCCCCGTCGAAACATCAGGCGCCGAAAGTCTGGGCGCCGAGCGTGCAGTGCAAAATCCGTTGTATGGACACAGTGAGGGTGTGACCGATATGCAATCTGAAGGGGGCAGTTCCCATTCGATTGAAAAGAACAAAGAATGTGCCAAATTCCACACCTCGCCTGGTCCGTCGCGTCATCTCCAGCCTCTCGTTGATCTGTGTGTCGGTCTCGCTCCTGGCCGTGTACTGATAGAGGCAAGTCAGCAAACCATCCTTGATTCGAACGATGACTTGAAGGACGGAGAAAACCCAAATCAAGGTGAATGCTCGTCGGCACAGCCGATATCGAGCTACCCCGACGCATTTCGTGCAGTGAGACGTACGCGAGAAATTGCAGGCAAGACTCCCCGCCCGCTTACGAAGAAACCGCCGGGCGAGGATGATGATTTGAATACCTCGCCCTTATCGCATGGTTTTTACATATCAGATTTCTCATTGGCCAAAACAAACAGAGATAGAGTACCAGAACTTGATGAGCTCGTAATGCAGGGCGAAAGAGACGACTTGGGAAGGAGCGCGGGCGTTGACACCATCAAGAGGGGCGTACTAACGAGAGAACAACATGCGCCTACCCGAAGCAGCGACACGGGGCGCTCCAGTAAGGCCCCCAGGGCTGGACGCTCCAGTTCCAGAAGGTTTAATGCCTTTGATTCGCCGCGAATGTCATCGAATAGAAGTGCCAGCAGGTTCTCGATGCGGGGGGACTGCTGGAACGCCGGGCCAACGTGCCCCACTCGGGCGGAAAATCGGTGCCCTGGGAAAGCGCACAAACCGGAGGGTTTCATGTCGAAGACCAATGTCTTCTCAATGTTCGAAATTTTGCTCCAAGTGTAGCCTAGCGTGGCTCTGCGACGAGTGCGTCACGATGGAAGAGCGCAAGTGCCATCTTCTCGAGATGCAAGAGTGGGCGGAAAGAAACAGACAGGATCTAGAGCAGCTGATGGCTGCGAGTGCGCACGTGCAACATATTATCTCTGAGGCACAGGTAAATGAGAAGGCCGCCGAGGAGGCTCAACGACAGCTTGCGGTTTCCGAGGCCGAGCGACATGCACTTGCACGCAGGATGGGCATGAGAAAATCATCATTGCGAAAAAAAAAAAACAGAAACTGATGCAGCATGCCGAGGCCAACGCAGCGGGCGTTGCAGACGAAGCGCGCCGGCGTCTTGCCCAAGAATAAATTGAAAAATTGAGAATCCAGAGCATAGCTGAAAAACTTGTGACTATCAGCAGAAGGCCGAAAGAGAGATAGCTGAATGCAGAGAGATGGCTGATGCTGCAAGGAGGGAAGGAGAGAGAGAAGCCCGAGAAACAGGCAGCGCGAGAGAATCAGGAGCTCCGCAATCAGCTTGAAGCTGCTGGGCTCGAGGCCGAAATTGTGAAATCTGTGGCGCTGCGAGCCCTTCGAGAACAAGAACAGAAGACCCAGGCAACGGGGGAAGAGGGCCATAAAATATTGGCCGATGCCTGGGGCCGTCTGAAGGGGCACGCAAGAGAACATATAAGGAACAACGTTATTGCAACTCGGGCCGTAAGCGAGGAAAATAGAAGGTTGTAGTCTGACCTTGAGCAACGACGGATCGAGAAAGAGGTCGATTCGACACCGGCACAGCCAGCGCATGTTGTGCCGCCTCCGCGCTCTAGTGCTGCTCGCCCTATTAGGGCGCCTGGCGCCTCGCGAGCCCACGCGCGATCGGGCGCTCCGAATCAGGCTTGTCGAATTTGTGCGCGACCTTCGATCGATGTATGCAAGCGTTGTTTGAAGCGCGCGTGCAATGGCCGCCTGGATATGGATGCCAAGCGCGGCGATGAACGCGCCTGGAGAAAAACGCTAGGATATCGGGATGGCTGCGAGAAGAGGGGAGAACCCAGAGGCATGCCTGATGTTCAGAGTGCAGGTGATGATCCTGATGGGGAGGCGCCGAGACACTCGGCCTCGCCTGATGATGTTGAACCCGAGCGCCAGATGAGCAATCTTGCCGATATCATGGGCATGCCAGTTTTCAAATCAGAAAAGTCGGATCTTGGCAAGATGCCGATGCTGACTGCTCCGTCGATGCCGACCCCCACTCTCGCGAAATCGCATTTCGTTCCTGGGCCAGCTGTCGAGGGGGCCTGGGTGGCAAGCGAAGGTCCGACGCGGGGGGGCGCTCAGGGAACGAACCTTGGAAATGTCTTTTTCAACGCGAATATATCGGACCCCTGACAACCTCGACTTGCCCGGGCACCTCCCTTGCATCGTCGGCCCAGCCGTTCCTGGTGGGGGGGTGGGGGCCCGGGAGGCCGCGACGACGATCAAAAGGGCGATCAGAGTGCAGCCCCCAGCGCAGGTATGATTGTTGCGCTGCAGTATGACCATGCGGGTAAGTCCAAGCCGCCTAGAGGCCCTCCAGGGGGGCCTGGTGGCGACGGGGGCCTGGGCGGAGACGGTGGGGGGCCGAGTGATCACAGCGACCCTGCATGGCGGCAGTTTCGCGCCAACCCAATGGACATGAACTGGAGAAGTTCTGGAAACAATAAAGAACTAAACTTGCTCGATATGCGGAGTGCCCAGGCGCGCCGAGAACGGAAGCAGCGTTGCATGAGGGCGGTGGCTGGTTCATGGTATGACGCTTGCGCGGCGCAGACATGGGTCAGCGAAGCAATGGGCGCTGATGTGCCCGAGGAGAATCTTAGAGACTCAGGGGCATTGGTGCGCCTTGACATGGTGATCGCTACCAACCTGCACGATAAATTTGCAACGATGAAACGTAACCGGCGTCTGTCAGCGCAACATGCCCATTTTATGTCGCAAATCAATCCCATGGAACATTCGTGTCAGATAGAAGGGCGTCTTCTGACGGGTCGAGAAATGATGCGAGCCATCTGCGTTTGGTGTTCTGTCGGGTCGGAGAGCGGGCGACATTGGATTTGCCGAGACCTTCGAACTGACCATGATCAACGAAAGCCTGATCAGGAATTATATTATTTCTTTAGCGAATGGATGGGGCGGTGCCAAGAATTGTACGGCGCCAGGGAACCCTCGGATGAAATGAAGGCTGCATGCGCATTTCTATGAGCAGATCCGACAGGTCCCTAGGCGTGAGTATGCAATGCAGTGGTATGAGTTGTGAACAGATCCTCCAGGCGCGGGAATGAGAACTTATCAATGGCTCTTGCTCCAAGCCGAATCTCTCATGATGCGGGGCAGAGAACAGTGGGCAATTTCTGAGCGCGAGTCGACCCTCAATTCTAGAAGTAGACAGGTCCGTCTGACAGGCGGGAAAAATGAGGGTGGCGGGGGCAGAAAAAAGGCTTCTGCTATGGCGGCAACAGTCCATCGACAAGGACTGCCCACGGATAAGTCGGCAGGCGGGAGAACGATAGGTGAGACAACCTGCAAGTTCGTGAAGCAAGGAAAGAATTGCCCTGAAGCAGGACAAGGTTGCCCCTGCAATCGCGAGATGCCCAAGAGACCTGCCGCACCGGCGCAGCCAGGAGCAGGCGGTGATACTCGTGCCGCCGGCGGAAAGAGCGATCGCAGGGGCAGAAGTAGTCGGTCTGCAAGTAGAGGCCCGAGAGGGAAGGGCCGGCCTCGCTCCTCGACCCCGCCAGACATATTCTGCAACTCGAATGCGACGCAGTCGCGGGCAAGGGGTCAGTCGGAAGCCCCACGAGAACGCCGAAGCAAAATGGCGTGCCACGCGTGTTCGCGAAACCCTCCCGACTGCAAGGGCCTTCAGAGTGGGCGCGAAAAGCGGCGCAGAGGCTTGGCCGATGCCGAGAACATCGAACGTGATAAATGCGAAGAAGCGCAGCTCAAAGCTGGCAAGTCTTTGGGGTGCCAGAGAACTTCTCAGCGAGCTGATTCGGCAGCTGCGAGCGCTGGCGATGTCGCGCAAGGCGAGGCCTCGAGAAGCAGGGGCTCGAGCAAAAACCGCGGAAGGAACAGAGGCACGGGCAAAGGAAGGGGTGCATATAAACCATGTAAGACGTTCACCGAGACCGGAGCTTGCTCGCGAGGCAAAGACTGCTGGCACGCGAAGAACACGCCAAATCATCCGTGACGATGGCCGGGCATTGGCGTGCCATGGGCCAGTGCCAAGATGCTCGTTATGTATCTCTCCCTTCTCTTGCTGATGCTCATTCGCTTTGTGGCTATGTCATTAGAATGGTCCCATCGGCCAGGCCGACAAGGAAGGGCAAACGTGTATTCCCTGGCGCAGCCGGTCGAGTCATGCTTGACTGCCCTGCCCTGCTGGCTCGGGGATCGCGTGGTCTACCGAGCAATTCCTGAGGGCGACCAACTGCGATCGACTCCGACAGTGCGTGTTCATAGCATGTTGACACATTTATTTTCCGAGGAAGCCATTCCCGCTTCCGAAACGCAACGCGAACGCAGAGAAATGCCGACGAAACTCGTCGTTATCTATGTTCAATTACATCCTGTTCCCAGGGGGGCCATCGCGTCTTTTGGTGGCGAGCCTCGCGGTGAAAGCTGCATCGGACCTGCGAAGTCGGGGGGATGCGGGCATAGCGCGAAGGTTCGCCCCGTCCACTCGTGAGCCGGCCGTTGCTCGAAGGAAGGCGCGCCGCCGCGGCCCGCGGGGGCTGGCTACCTTCGAGCGTCGACGACAGGTGGGGTTCCCACGGGAAGAGCACAGACGAATGCAATCCGAATGGGGCGCATCATCGAGAGACGCACAGCTCAGGGCATCTGATTTGGCCGACGAAGTTTGGCACTTTTGCTAGCGTCCGAAGAAAAAGAAAGAGCCACCCAGAGCGGCTCAGCCGCTGCGGGATGCAGGGGGAAGTCGCCTGTGCACCTCGGCACCCTCGGGTCCATGGTCGACGCGGGCTGTGGACATATCCTTATCGCAGAGCGGTTCATCCGAGCTGCAGGCGCAATGTGTATGATCAAACGATTGGAGGAATCGATCGCCCTGAATCGGTTCCCCCCGGGCCCTCGGTTCAGTTTGCGTCGCGTGCCCCAGCTTCAGGGGTGGGAATTGTGAAGCATTGGTCATGCCGGAAACACCGGATGTGATCTCGGTGGGAGAGCGGTGCATGGGTCGCGGCTATAGTTTCGTCTGGCCAGCAGGTCAGCGGCCCTACTTACTTTTGCCCAATGGGCACAGGGTGGACCTGGCCGCTGAGGGCAAGATACCATACTTGTCCCTATCTGGCAGGGAGGCGCTGGGTCAGTGGATGTGCGCGGTTGCCGCCGGACAGCCCGCCGCTCCCGAGCCGTGGGGTTGCGTGGCGTCAGGCGCCAAGACATTTCTGGGTGACGTGGAATTCGCGGGAGGTCCTCCGCCCCGCTCCATTCAGAGTCGCGTAACAATAGGCCTGCGCACGCATGAGATGATTGGTAACCGTGGCCACGCTGATGGAAGGCCGACAACGGCTGAGTACTCATTTTCGTCCGCCACAGACTCTGCGGATACAGTCACTTATTTCTACTATTCGCTTCAAACAGCTCGTGAATGCGGTTGGGGCAAAATGCCAGCGGGCGTCATGAGTTTTGTGAATTCTTCATCTGCTCCCAATTCGCGACGCAGTCGCTGGTTGTAAGACATCGCGCCGCGGCATAGCCGCGGGTTGTGCGACTATTTTTGAGAACCTTCGTTGGCGCGGGGTCTCTGGGGTCACGCCCCGCAGCGCAGATCGCAGGCTGGGCCCCGCTAAAAGAGCCGCCGCACCAGGGCAAATCGCGGATGCAAATGGGTGTTCGGGAGAGGGTGACTTCGTCGATATTGACGCACCTCCCGAATTAGACCCAGAAGATGCCGTGGCTGAGGTGCCGGTCTTTGCGACGGAGCGTCTCAACGAGAGCGCTGCCTCCCTCTCACACTTGCTAACTCACACTCCGAAGAATCCCTCTTGCTCGGTGTGCAACTGGGCGAAGGCCATGCGGCGCCAACAAAGGAAAGCGCAACGTATCGGGCTGTGAGTGCCAAGACCATGCGCGAATCCCACAACGTTCGGGCGCCTGACCACCATGGATCACTGGCTTGCGATGAATGACTTATCGCGGGGGCTCCACGACGAGACCGCGTGCGTGACTTTCCGCGACAGGGCAGCAGATTTCATAGCAGCGCAGGGAGTACACGACAAATCAGATATTCACGTATGCAATTTTTTGATTAAACTCAGCCCCAGGAGAAAAGTTTGAATGCTGCTATGCTGGCGGTGCTGGAGAACTTGCAAGGGCGTGCGTCGGACTTGAGATTGCACGCGACCCTGCCATCCCTGTTAACAAGAGACTTATGGCTGTCGCTGAACGATCAAATGGAATTGCTCAGATGGGGACTCGCGCGCTGCTCATGCAAGCGGGCCTTCCCCCACCTTTTTGGACATATGCTGTCCGATATCTCTGTCTTTGCTACAACGCAAGGATCCCTGAAAACGGTGAGTCGTCATGGGGGCGCAGATTCGGGCATGAGTTTGCAGCCCCACTTCTTCCGTTTGGTTCCCTCATTCGATTCGTGCTTCCACCCGAATCTAGATTTCGGATCGCCAAAACAGGCGGGGCGATGATTGCGGGGATTTACCTCGGCTATGCACACAAAGCGGGGGGCATGGTTTGACCGGGGAGCTATGTGACACCATTGCGACAACTTGATAAAGAGACTGGGCGGACACCAGCTGGCAAGCGCCCGATCATCGAGAAGTCAGACCAAGTTTATAGCAATAGTTTGGACGGTGCTGCACCGGATCAAGGACCTAAGTTCTCTATGCGTGAAGCATGAGATTGCGCGGACGACGGTCAAAAACGTACTTATTCCTCCTAGTGGTGCCTCTGACGGTCCAGCCGGTCAGGGAACCAGATTTGGATCGCACGCGACGCAGTCGTTCGGCGAAGGGGATCCTAGTGCATCAAAAACACCGCCTCCGGCACGAGGCAAGGCCGCGCCCCGACCTCGAGGATGGGGACTCCGACGGCGATGGTCCGCGGGGAATTATTGTGGATGACGTGCTTGTGGTGCCTGATGGTAGGGGCCCCCAGCGCGATTCTAGACCCGATGATGACACAAAACAAAGCTCGGTCTTGCCCATGCGGAGTACAGGTTGGAATCTTAGTCTAATTTCTCGGTGGTGCAGCCGCGTTCGAGCGTGCCCAGACCAGGGAAGCAACTCGCCCGAACTGCGCAGAACTTAGACACGATGGAATATCACGAAGATCGACGCATTGTTGCGGCCCTTGGTAAGGATGAACTGACGGGAGAACTGCCGTTAAAAGGCAGAAGGAAGATTTGCAGCATTTGCGGTCCTGGCTAGGTGCCCGTGACACGTGTCTGGAATTGCCCAGTTCCACCGATCCGGGAATTCACCCAAGTCGAATGTTCAAGTGAGCCGCGCAGAATGGAGGAAATCGGTGGGGCAATTCCGATTCGAGAAAAGAGGTTTCTTCGGGGTCGTTGGCCCGGGGCCTTGCGTTGCCCTCCTTCGCGATATTGGCATCGACGCAGTCGATCTCCAGAGCGCGCAACGCAGCAGCGCAGAAATTGAGTCTCCAGAGGGCAACGTTTATCCAGGCACTGAAGCCCGCCGAAGAAAGAAAGGATATGCGGTTGTGTCAGAGGAAACCGACGTAGACTGGCGCGCCCTCCTGCGCCCCGCGGGAGCGGCAGCGGAACGCCCCACTGATGCAGGCTCTGGGAGTGACCAGGGTACCTCCGATGTTGATGAAGTATGGTGGAAACAGATTTGGCATGGTGGGACCATCCTGCGAGATGGGGTTCCGCCTGACACAGTCGGGGAGGGCGTCGCATTCCCGCGATCTTCCAAGCCTAACGGAAACGGCCTGACCTCGAGTCCGGCGGCCGCCGCTTTGACGTGGCGTTCGCCGCATGCCGTCGCAGTCGCCTGAATCATATCTTCCGTTGCATCGTGAGAAAGAAAGGTTAGATGCAATTTGCCTCCGCAATCCGTCTGCCGATGATATTCGAATCGTAGAACAGACGTGTGAATTAACCCGCTGAGGTTTAACCACGACGGAGTACAGCGACCGTAGTGCGACCCGCATCTAAGGCCGAAGCTGCGGTGAACCAGGATGCCCGCAAAGCATTGCGAACCGAGTGGGATCGATTATGAAGCATCGGTACTTGGGATGAGTCGGGCGTGATGGAATGCAGTGATGTTGTTCGACAACGAAAAGGTCAAGCGACCCATTTTGGACGCCTGTTTGCAATTTTGGTCGAAGAGAACTCCGAACTCCCGATCGGGCACAGACGCCGCAAGTATTAAGGTCGCGTTGTCTTTGATGGACCTGACGTTAGAGATCAACATCGAGAAGTAGCTTTGTTTCAGGAGCTTTCTAGCAGCCCGGCCACCATGCAGGCCAGCATGGCGGCATATATTTATGGCCTGTTCGAGGGGTATGACATTCGCCAGGCGGATACCAAACAGGTTTACACCCAGTCCAAATTACGGGGAACTCCGACATGGATTTTCCTCCCAAGAGATGAGTGACCGTGTACCGTCCGCTTGGAGAGACATGCGGAATCTTGTATGTCCTTTGATCCTATCACTCTACGGACACCCTGACCCTGGTGGATCTTGAGAACAGCATTGTGAGGGTCACGTGATTTCCAAGGGATTTCTTACATGCAGTCTTTGGCGGAGTTGCTATTTTCATACAGGACTACGTTTGTTCCCGATTATTTCTGTTGACGATTTCAAATTGTCTGGGCCGAAAGAGAACCTTGAAAAAGGCTGGCGCCTCTTGCAAGAGGCCTCCGAAGGTTGCCCCGAGGGCATTGAGACCGACCCACCAACTAACGTAGGGCGATATTCGGGCTGTGGACATCATCTGTCCACGCAATGCGTTGAGTGGCACGGCGAGCTACCGACCGTCCTTGATCCCCCGCCGCCGAAGGTGAAGAAACCGCCCATCTCTGGTCAATTGGTGGATAGCGATGACGAGGAATCGGGGGGTGACTGAGTTGTTTGAGACAGCCGAAAATGGTCCGAGCCACGCACCTAACCGATGCCGACCCTGCTACATACCCTGCTGCTGGTGCCACTTCTGGCCCCGAGCTGACTGATTTTGAGGATGGACAAGGAGATCCGCGGGGGGGAAAAAACGCCCCCCTGCAGAGGAGGCCATAGCAGCCGCGCTCGGGATCCAAATTGACACAGGTTCCCCGGGCATGCCTGTCGAGGTTCCCGGCTTGGCCGCGGAACCCGGTCCAGATGGCCCTGAGCCACCGGCGCCGCCGGGGGTTCTTCGGCCTATCGTTGCGAAAGTTTTCATGAAGATCTTATATGGTGCGAGGATGGCTCGATGTGATTGATTGCGTGCGGTCTGCCACGCGGCCAGCTGCGTCGCGAAATGGATTGAACAGCGGGACATGGGCCTTTCTCGTTTGCTTTGTTAGGCCAAGTCCACGACCCTGTGCAAAATGACGTCGTGGGTGGGCGACAAAATGGAGGATGTCTCGATCCGACAGTACCACGATGCCGACCTTGCTAGTGACTTACGAACGCGTCGCAGCACAAGTGCAAGTCATCAGGTGATTTGGGCGCCGCGCGCGCGAGCTAACCAGAGTATGGCTTCTCGTCGGCAAACTTGCGTGTCCCATGGCACGCTTGAGGCAGAAACTGTTGCGGCAGGTCTGGCCTTTCGCACTGAGTTGCTGCCGGCCCTGCCTTTGTGGGGAAATTCTGCTACAACGAGAGGTCACATGCACATTCATGGAAGATAACCGAGCAGTGTGCAAGGTGATAAATGCGGGAGGTTCGATGAAATTGATGCACCTTCCGCGAGCGCACCGTATAGATGCCGCCGCCATTTCTGAGCTTTTCCCCCGTGGAGTCGTTACTTTACGGTATGAACGTACTCAAAACGAAGCCGCCGATATCGGCGCAAACCGTGTCACTGATCCTCTTGCATGGGTCGAGGTTCTTTACTTTGTTAACATATTTATCCCGAAGTTTTGAAAGGTCAACCCGTGCCCAAGCTATCTAGCATCGGCGTTCACTGACGGACTTTCCTTGGAATCCGGGGGGATTCTCAGGCCACGGATAGGTCTGAAGGCTGTGGTGCGTCAGGGGGTGTGGTGCAGAGCGAAAAGATGCATGATAAGAAGAGAGCCAACAAGGGAATGCCAGTAACAGTCGTGCCTACAAAGCACAAAGACATGACCAAAATAACAACCACCTCAACAGACGGCAAAGCCGCATCTGGTGAGGTACAGGCCCATGTGCATCCTTTGCCGACGCCGGGCTCTGCGGTGGCCATCAAAGAAGGAGCTGATGAGGCACCCGGCAAAGCCAGGAGTGCTGACAGCCAGAGACCTTCCGAGAGTGACGAGGGCGGTCCCATGACAAGTTACCATCAGCGAAGATCGAAGGAAGATAGAGCAATGACGGCTATGTTTGAGATAGCTGACAGTGAATCAGACGCCTCAGATGTACCTATACATTCTCCTGAGATAGATGACGGTCACGAAATTGCCGATTCGGCTGCATCAAAGTCGGATGAGAATTAATTAGTGCCTTTGATAGCCCAACTTTCGAAAGAACCAGCAGGGGACAGAAACGAATGGAACGGAGAAAGATTAACACTTGAATCTTGTTGTGGATCAAATCGCAAGATAGGTAACCCAAGGAACTTCGTTGATAACTCATGTAGCGTAATGCGATACACTGAAAGCGAGGATATGAGGACCGAAGAAGGCAAAAACAAAGCGCTCACGGATGTCGGATAATTTAAGGGAACATATTTCGCTCTGGGGGTCGATCCCGCGCGCTGGAGGTTCCCCCTGGCAATCTGTTAACGAAGCTCACTATTTCCGTCGAGGTGATGATAGATCTCTTCGAAGGCTCAGGAATTCGAGCCAATTTTCGGTGTCTCTTTTGGAATTCTAGAGAGATTGCACGCGCTGTCGTTGATGCGGGGGGGGGGGGGGGAATAATTTGCATTGGGTGGACCAGCCAGTGCCAGTATTGGAGGGGCCCTCAAGTGAAAGCATGTGTGAGAGAGATAGGTTCGCATAAGACAGTGTTGCACGGATGTGCGTATGGATTGAAGGACAAAAAATGGAGATTTCATGAAGAAGCCGTGGGCCTATGCTTCAACATCCAGCACTGTTGCCAACGGTCTGGAGTGGAAGCGTGACGGCGCGCATGCACGCGTGGAGGCGCGCGGCAAGGATTGCAAGCTTGTTGAATATTACACCGGCGAGTTTGCAAAAGAGAACCATGTTGTTCTTGCGCGCGTTGCGTCGCACTCTCCCCTCCATCTTCCCCCTTCTCATCATGATGCATGTGCCGCTGTCGCGTTCTCACGCGAGCAGGGGTGGGGCCGCCGTCGGCCGCGCCCGCCCTTGGCTGAGCCGCCGCTTAGCCGCGGCCGCTCCCCCCTCGCGGGCCGCGGGCGCCAGCCTGTTGCCTTCCGGCCACTTCCCCGCTCGCGACGACGGACTCTTGGTCTCTCGGCGGCACTGCCGCTCGAGATGTATACGAAGGAAAGGTGGTTCTCTCTGTGCAGAACAATAGGGTGCAGATACCTCGCGGGGGCCACCTGGACACAGTCCACGGTGAACTCCACGGAGGAGATGGAACCGCCCTATGAACAGGCAGAGGAACGGATAACGGCGCAGCCGAGGGAATGCTACGGGGATGTAGATTGCCCAGATCATTGTTGCAGGGCTTGCCGGGGCAGCTCATGACGACGATTGCCCCAAACACGATTTCTTACAAATAACCCGACCAAAATTGCAAAAATGGTCGCCGATAAATTTCATATTTGTAGCCCTCGAACGGCAAAGCCGCTGGGGAAGCGTTAAATGCCAGTTATGTACACTTCGGAGCACTACCCGAAGATTTTGGACGCTACAGAGGTGATTGTCACGGACCACTCAGATAATCAGCCGAATGAGACGAGTCGTCCCTAGGCAGAAGTGATTGCCAAAGAGTGGGCCCGTGTTGAACTGAGACACACGTACCATTTTGAACCAGAGGATGATGACAAAGAGTTTCTTCGTGGCGAAAAGATACCGCAAATGCCTCTCGGGCGGTGGATGCAGCAGCTTGGATGACTCGAAATGGCTGCGCGTATTCCTGGACGGATAATGTTACACTTGCATTCAATGGGGAATTGAAGTCAGCAAATGAATCAGCAATTCAGCGACTGTGCAATAAACTGTCTGTTGTTCCATGGCTCGTTTTCTGGGCACCGTGTAAGCAGGACTCACGACGTAATTTCAGAAGCAATTTTGATGGTCCGCCTCCAAGTTTGGCGCAGATCAAGGAATGACAGTATTTCCAGTCACACGTTGACCCGAGCACCACGCTGAGGTGTGGGTTCTTCACCAGGCCTCCAGGAGACCCGACGAGCAAACCTGGCCGTCTTTGTGATCGCGGAGAAATAATTGGACCGGTTCTTTGGGCCGCTCACCGTACCTGCATGGCAGGGGCAGGATATTTTGTCATTGTCAAAATTCTTGACAGACGCGCTGATCAAGTTGTCTTCATGAACTGGGGACCATCCAAGAATAGGCCTTCGCACTTCCCGCCTGTTGATAGATGGGGGGCCCATTGTGCACTTCCAGTAATCAGAGGAGAACCCGAAGTGAAAATACAGGTGGTCACGCAAGCACTGACCGGGGGGGCTCTGAGTAAACGCCATCTAGGAAAGAGGAGCAGGAGAAACCCCAGACCAAGAGAGCTAGACTTCGCTCAGCGACGCAGTCGCCTGGGCGAGGAGAGCTGCTCTCCAGGGAAGGCAATGCTTTGAGTCAACAGGCTCACTCTCCACTGAAGCGGATGGGCGACGATGGAGGGCAGAGGCCCGTTAAAGTTGCCAAAACTGAGACGCCCATGCGCGATGGGGAGGGTGCGATTATTTTGGACATTCCAAGTCCAGATGCGCCCGTGGATGCGCCGTGGGGAGGTGGTTCCTCGAGCTCTGGTGCTGCGAATGGCGCTCCGAGCGGAAATGCTGCCCCTGATCACCCCGCCGCCGGCGCAGCCGGGGGTTGGGGGGCGCGGTCTGGATTTGGATCCGGCGGCGGAGACGACGGACAGGACTTTAATGCACCAAACGGGGGTGGGAGCGGAGACTAACCTCTTGATCCGGGCCCGCCTGAACCTCCTCGCTCGGAAGGAACAGGTGGCGAGTCCGATCCGCCCTATTTGGCGAGTGGAATCTGGAATGCGCTGCAAAGCAGGGGGCGAGCAGGGGCCGGCGCAGCCGCGTCCCTGAAGGACGGCGAAGTGCCGGATGAATGGGCTCGTTGTATTAAAGAGATAGTCGCGCTGTGCGCTGACGTAGTCGACCCTTCCCTTCGCATCTCGTCGGGATGGCTGTATCAACAGGAGATGTGCCAGGCCATTGCGCAATTGGAAGAGGTGCATGGCCATAGGTGGACTCCCTATAGTGGTGAGGGCCTGGCCGCCGCGGTGCGGACCGGCAGACCCCCGCGGGATTTCTTCCGGCCCGTGGCACAAACATCTAACAAAATATGCACATCTTGGGGCGCTGTCATTCATGTTGTTTCTGATTCGACGTGTAAGTCCAGTAATTCACTAGATATGAGGCTTGGCGGTTCCGCGAGCCCGAAATTGTTCATGCGGAGTAGTCTTCAGGGAACGGACGCAGATATCAAAAGCGGAGTATGCGGACCAACGCTCCTGCAGCGCATGATGAAACAGGATTTGTGGAATCATCAGGTTTCCAATCGCATGGGGAGTTTCAAGACGGGGGCCATGCATATTTCATGTCGGCGGTGATCATCGATGTTGGCAATCAGAGCGCACATTCAAAATTATCGCCATGTGGGATGACATTGCCGCCTTGCTGCGGGCACGTCTGAATCGGCGCATTGAGCGATGCAAGGCTGCAGGAATTCAGCCTAAAATAATGGTTTTGGACGGCGCATGTTTGTATCGGGCATTGCGTCACACCCCGAACGATCCGTGCCATTCTGCTGATAAGCATGAATCGTGCGAATTGGACAGACGGTGCGTTGGTCGAGGTTCAAGGGGGTGCACTAATGGCCGGTCATTGGATGAAAGCAGCGCGGCTTGCGGCTTGGTTCTCCTGTCAGCAGCCCTCTGGCGGCTCAGCCGCCCAGGGGTGGGTCTGCGAAAACGAACTGCGAGCAGGCGGATTTGCGAATCTAGATGCTACCTATGAGGGACGCGTCTCGTACTGGACAAACTGGAGTCATACCGAGAACGGCACTCCGACTTCGATGTTGGGAACGCTCCCTTTCGCTAAATCACTCGCGGCATTTCCTGTCAATGCGACTGGGGCAGGACAGGGGGCGCGGCATTCGTTGTCCTCACAAGAGTGGAGAGGATTTATTTCGAAAGAACAAGGGGGTGATGAAGATTTACATTGAAGCGAGTTCCATTTCTTCCTTAAGAGGAGCTTGCCTTGCATTCCTGGCATGCCTCCCGAGGGACGAGACGTGCGTCGTGCTGGAGAAAAGTTCTTCGGTGAAAAGTTTATGCAACAAGCACTATATATGCCTTGGAAACATCTCGATCAATTTTTCGGCCCCCCGCTCAGTCTGCCAAACGGGCAGCGTGGCGAACCTCGGGGGCGCAGCGCGTGACGAGGCAAGACGACCAATTGGGGGTCAGCCCCGCTGGGGTGGTTTCGACTGCTAGCTCTGCCGGGCAAGCCGCGCAAAGTCCGAGCGACGCAGGGGGTCCTGTTGGACCTGGCGCAACCAAGAGTACTAACCGCTGTTTCCCCCGCGGTACACTGTGAGAAAGCAATGAAAGAGAAGTGCCCTGAGTACAAAGCGACGCAGGTGGGCGAGAAAAGGAAGACATATCCTCCAGTCGGGCTCGATGGTGTTCGCAGATGGCTCGTCAAATTGTCACATCAGTCGACGATTGGAGTGACTGAAGGAGCTGGTGGAGGACCTGCAAGAATCGTCTTCCTGAGGCCCTTGAATGCTGGAGAGTCGGCTAAACGCGTCTGCAGCAATAGTAATTTCTGGCCAGGAGAAGACTACGACGAGTTATTGCGAAAGATATGGAGCAATGAAACATTGTGCATACCGAAACTTATGATCGGTTATGTGTTGCATCGAACGGAGACGGGTGGTTGGTGGATCGTATGCCTCAAGCCAGTGCAAAACGACGGGTTCTGTCCGCAGAATATGTGATCCCGAATTGGGCAACATTCTTCATTGCACGACGTGGCCCCACGGTGCCCGAGGAACTGAGGACGATAGCGGACCGCATCATGTGGGAAGAAGCAGCAGTCGTGGCGCATGCAGAGAGGGAGCAATGTGTCCAATTGACGTTGCCTCTTAAAGTCGAAGAGGATAAACTGGCAGAGTTGATTTTGGGTCACGGTTGGACTAGGCAGTCCCACGGAACATCCGTTGGGACACTCCATTCAGTTCTGGAAGGATGCCAGATCCTTTTCCGACCCAGAGTATGGGGGAAACGCGAAGAAGACGAACGTCGGGATATATTCTTCTGCGTATCCAGAAGATATTTTTTCAGCGCGCTTGCGGTGCACGATGGCGGAAGAGACCTTCAACGATGGATATTGGAGCTCTGCGGGAACCATACCCTTCACCAATCGAGTGGGCTTCCGATCATTCACCAATCGAATGGCAGGATCATGCTTCACCGCGCCTCGAGCATGATCCTTCGATGGGGAACGCATGGGGCTACTTGGAGAGCAGCGGTTGCACGCTCGCTTTCGAACACCCCTTCTTGGGCGGAGCAAATGAGGATAGAAAGCGCGCGGCTCATGGCCAAGAAGAGGCCATGGCCATGCCGCCGGCACAGCCGGCAGGCTGGTCCGCCTCTGGTGCAGCCCGGCCTCCACCGCGTTTGGGCGATCCTCAGGAACCGAAGCCTCCGCCTCCCAAAACAGCCGGACCTCCTGCGCCGCCGACTCGTCAAGGTCAGGGGGGCATGGCGGCTGCTGGGTCGGATGACGACTCTCAGGAAGGGGGCCTGTCTCCTACGGCGCCGCCGCCAGGGGGCAGGAATCCATGGGAACCATTGTCAGACAATGCGTCGAAGCCGCTTCCGCCCCCTCCTGGGCCTGGTCCGAAGTCACTGGCCAAGCCGAGTGAATCCGATCAGATACCAAAGAGAGGCAAAAGCGCCGCCACCAGACACTCGAAAACAGTGGAGGCTCTCTTCGAGAGACGACCCATCTACGACAGCGGCGGATACGCCAGGCGTAGGAAGCGCGAAGAGTCTGTTTGTGACTCCAACGCTCCCTCCAAGGGCCCCCCCGCGTTTCGATCTTCAACGTTGCAAAAAGGCACCTGGCTCTCCAACAGAGGCGCAGCAAGAGCAGCCCGGCAAAGCCAGAGCTAGCCAGAAGACAATTGAAGTAAGTGCCCCAGAGGGTCCTCGAGTTTTTGTGCTTGACTTGCCAGATCTTCCTCCCGCGGACGCGACAGTGCACGACCCGCAGCCCTCCCGACCAGATAGGCTTGGTGAGGGTGACGGAGAAGGGGCGAAGTATAATTTCGATTTGCTGTTGCCTCTGAATGACCTCCGGGACAATGATCCTGCGTCAGTGGTTGTTAAACTGGTCAGGGACTTTTTATCCGTGCATCTTGGGCCTCAATCGAGCCGAGCACATATGCCACTACGTAACGAGCTGATAATGCTCTGGCAAGCCCGCCCCGGTGGACTTAATCTTGGCAGTGTTAGGGAGCTCACTGTTGAAGAGGCGACCTTTTTGAGGGATGACGTGATAATCTGGGCACTTCGCTACGTAAAACAAGCAGATGCGAAGAGGTGTGGAACCTCTGAGTACTCGTTGCCTTATACAACTTGCGTCTATTGTCTACGTAACTTCTTGCAGAGTCGCTATTCGGAATATATTCCCACAGGAGAAGTTCCAAATGCCCGAATGATGGTTGATCCTGTGGCGTTGACCGGTGCAACCGGGGGCAGCGAAGGGCCCGCCGCAGCGAAAACAGATGGGGGCAGTGACGCGCGACCTGCTGAACCGCAGGGTAATAGATTAAGGATCCCCGGTTCCTGGGAGAAGTCTTACTTGTTAATCGCGGAAGACGTGGGCGCGGATAATTGTCCAGGGGCCACGAATTTAGTTTTGCGCGTGACTCTTCCGCCGACGCCAGATCATAAACAGCTCCGTCCTGGGGAGCGCGACCCTCTGGGTCGAATTAGGAATGTAAGTCGCGCCGCATCCACTATTGATGGAAGGCCCCTGTATTTAGATGAAGCACAGCGGGGGGCACTCGTGATGGAACGAGTGGTGAAGTCCGAAAACAGGTCACTGAAGCCTGCAGGGCTGGCCCAGTGCCCCCGCGCATCGCAGCCGTTCGTGGGCGTGCCTATAATGCGATCAAGGAGAATGCGCGCATGGTACATGACCCCATATTTGCGCTGCTAGGGGGGCTAGAGGGAGAAAGTTTCGAGCGAGCGCTCAGATATCTCAAAGCAGAGTTTGATTCGGATGACAGACCAGACTCCGTTCCCCAGGAGGCCTACAATGCACCCATTCCCTTAGTCCTGCCGAATGACGCTACCAGCACGGCCGAGGAAGCGGGGACAAGGCTGTTGAAGCACGGCCGAAAGCTCGCCACGCTGGGGAGCTCGGAATCTGGGGGAAACTGCAGCCACCGCACGCACTCCCAAGCGCAATTTTTAGGCGAGTGCGCGGTGTACATAGCGAGACATTGCGCCGAGTGCGCCCGATCATCGGGCGGGGGGGTGTATGTAGGCGACCTCGCTCAGAAGATGACGAACGACGGTGTAACACGCGCCACTACTGCTCTTGCAATGCACGGCCTGACAACGCTGCCACCAGGAGAGATTAATGTCCCAGGCGTCAGGGCCTATGACATTGCGATTCTTGAACAAATGCATCGAATTGAGTAATGGCGGTCCTTTCTGAGCTCAGACGCCTCGCGCGACTTAGTCGTTGAGGACCATGGGGTCAGCGTCGTCGCCGCCGATAGAGATGAACGGGCAGCTAAGCCCATGCCATTGTTCTTTCGTGCGTATCAAGGGGCACTCTTGTTTTGCTCACAGCATCGAGCGCATGTATGCTCCTTGCGAGTTTGGGATGGCACGGTGCCAGGGGCATCTGCTGCATGTCGCATCCTTGTAAAAACTAAAGGAGTCAACGCTGGGAGAAGGGGTCGTCAAGTTCCCGAACAGGCTTAGTGGATTGCGCAAAGCACTTGACTACGGACTTCTCAGATTTATACCGACGAGGTGCGAGTTCCCTGTGGAATATGCTGCGCACGTTCCTCACTGGCTCAGCCAGCGGAAGGGCGGTGAGGCTCCACCCGCCAGGGTATATCATGCTGAGGGCAATGCCCTTGCCGGCGGTGGACCACCCAATCGGGGTGCTTGGCCTCATTCAATCACCCCGTCTTTCTGGGGCACCGCAACGACGCGCAATGAGAATTGGCAATGTGTTGTTGTCTTCAATGGACGGGTAGTGACTCGCATTAGGTATTGAATCTGTCGTGATGGAACTCTTTGTGATCACGGGACAAGCACGTTTCAATGATATTTCGTGGATTGTGCAACTGCAAGTGGTTGAACAAGTTGGTAGAAACACCGTGCCACTGGTGATGTGGACCTAGGTATTTTCACAAGAGTGGTCTGCGTGGGAGGCTGCTTTCTCGTTTGGTACAATCAGAACGTGGGTCTTTTTCGATGCACAAGTGGTCGACGTAGGACAAAGTACTCTGTCCGAAGAAGAAAGGCCCTCATCATGCAGAGAATGTGGACTGACGATGGGAGGTACATGTGCGCTCAATACCATGCTGTGAGGGCTGGTTTTGGATGCTGTTTGCATTGCCTTACCCCTGTCAGGTACAGAACGTACGTCAGGGCGAATTACTTACAATCGCCAGGAGAAAATGCATTGGGTGCTGCATGGACGAGACTAGGATTAAAACCACGCCTTGATGCCACCCCGAGAGGAGATAATCGATTTAATATGGCTTCTAACCGACTAAGAGCAATGAGCAAGAGCTCCGCTGACGCTTTTGACAATTTGAGCAAGGTAGAACAGCATCAGCGCGAATGGGTTGATAGTGAACACATACGTTTCAAGACGGCTTCGGCTGGTGGTGCATTCGTGAATTCGCAGCCAGGGGCCGTTCCTTCCTGGCGACCTGACAGCGTCTCGGCACAGCCGCTGGCTCGTCGCGAGCCATACTGTCAGTACCTTGAACCCCTCAAGCTTAGGTTCTTTGACTGGCTAGAGCACAAGCATGGGGGTGCTCACCCCGCGGCTGGCCAATGGATGCCATTGATTTGGTCGCCAGATCTTGACCAATATGCTCGCCCTATGAGATGCTCTGCACTTGCCGTTTTCGATTGGGAACATGTTAGTGCATACCAAATTCGTCCGCAGACGGGCTGGGACCAGTGGGGACGAGAGATGGAGGAAAGAGGATCTGTCATTCCACCAGTTCGAGTGTTGACGGATCATTTGGACGCAGCGAACCGAGCATCTGCATCGAACCATGTAGGAAACATAGATTCCCGCATCGTTGCCGAACTTTATGATCGGCCAAGCCGCAGTGATGGAGTAGTCTCGGAACGTGAATAGAAGGCTGCGATGTCGGATGGCGTATGCAATCGCCCTATTGCACAGCGACATCCATTGCTTATTCCGAACCGAACGTTGCCCTTTTGGCTTGGTTTGGTTTCTATTTCTGGTTGCATGTGTGGTCATAACTACAACGATGAAACGTATCGAGAGGCCAGATGTTATCCAAGTTGCAACACACTTTGTTCTTGAGTACATGTCGATTGCTCCAAATACACGCCCGTTGGACGCCGACATCATTCATGACGTACCGCCGGGACTACCCGAACTTGTGGATATACTTTGGAACCAACCTTTTTATCGCATCCCCACCCATGGAAGATGGGGTCGAATCCTGTTAGCTGTGCGAGAAGTCATATCTCTATTCATGTCCGCGGGAATCAATGTTGCGTTCCAGGGGTATGAGGTACAGCGTCATCGCCAATCCACCCAATCCATGCAAGATGCTTATGCTTTGGAGTGTCGGGTCGGAGCTGCAGTAGAGACATTTTTGACTTACTTCATAATTGGATCAAGGGATTAGAAGATGAAGTATCTGAGGCCGCACGACGGAATTGTTCAGGCATTCAAGAGGCCGTGGTCTTCATACACACGTCTACGGAGCTTCAATTTAGTATCGAGATTTATATTGCCAGCAGCCTTTTTGGGGTCCTCAATGCTGATAACGCTGTTGGGATTATTCATTACCTTAAGAAGAACAAGGAAGCTGGTGGCCCAGCCAATTCTCCAAACGAGACAGTCACAGCCGCGTCGTCAGAAGATGCTGTAGCCCCAGTTGTTGAATGCATTGCCCCGAGCGGCGCCGCCGCCCCGGGGCGGCGAACTCAGCAATGCTCTCGCCCTGCGTCGCGACCGAGGTTCCAGTGTAGACGACGATCTCATCGGGCCGCTCCCTATGCTCCTGTGTCCGCCGGCTCAGCCGCGTCAGGCACCAATGCCGGCTGGGTCGATTATGATAGGACCCAGTCGTGGGCGGATGAATCCTGGACTGAGGGGCCCATCCCCGAAAGACTGGCTGTAGAGCCGGTTGGCGGCCGCGCGCGCGATGGCGGCGGCCCCGGGCCGGCCGTGGACGGCGCCTACGACGTGGCCGTCGACTGCGAAGACAAGACCGACAATGGAGACATTCGAGGATGCCCTGTGCATGCGTCTCGGCATCATCAAGTCACCGGTCTTAACAACACGTGGCAGTGGTTTAGTCTGGACGAGTGCAGCGACACATTCCAGCGCGACTCTGGGGCGCCAAGAAGCACCTTGCCGGTGCCTCTCCCGCCGCCTACGCCGAAGGCGAGACCGCCGGAGAAGGGCCGGGGCAGGAGTGAGCCAAGTAGCTGGAGCTCGAGCAGAAGAGAGGATAGCTCCTCCAGGGGCCAGAACCAGTGGCGCTGGAGTAACGGCGATCCCTGGGATGACTCTCGTGAATGGAGAGAGAGGTCAATGGGCAAGGTGATGCTGCGCAATGGGGCCAGGACGACAAAGTCGATACTGGTCCGCACTACTTCGTGGAGCGGGTGCACCAGGTGTGCGTGGGCATTGAGGCCTGAGCTGGAAATATTAGCTGAGGCGGGGAACGTCGGGCTTCTTCGGCCTTCCGCCCCCTGGCAACCACCGTTGAGCGGTAAAATGCTTTTTGGGGTTTGCTCCGGTAGCTGTGCGTATGTGCAGGCCAGGTTGGTTGGGGGTCGAGGCGACTCTACGGATCCCGCCGCGGGGGAATCAATGCGCCCCTTCCGCACCGCCATTCTTCCGCCCTGCCTGCTCTCTCTCCTTGCGCGCGCTGCCGTCTGTTGTGCTGACTGACTTCTTCTGCTACCGCAGCTACATACTCTGGCTCTAGGGCAACGGAGAAGGAGCGAGCCTGTGGCGCGCGCGCGTGCGTCAGCTGGCGGGCCGGCCTCCTTCCTTCAGTGTTACTTTACGGTATGTTTGACGGCGCTATCCCTTCTTACCCATGTCATCTGCGGAGCCCGCTGACCATGATATATCGTCGGAACATGTTGCAGGGGTTACGAAAATCCAGGCAAAGGACTGGTGGGAAAGGCGCTCTTCAATGGCAGCGTTAGGGGGATGGGCTCATTGCGTCGACTCCCGATCGCCCATCCATCGCCGATAGGAGGGCCGATCGCCTCCTGCCCAGAAGCGTGCGGAATCGCCATCGGCGCTTATCGCCGATCTATCGGCGACGTATCGTCGCTTCCAGGTCGATATTCCCCCCTCCCCCGAGCTGCCCCCTTAGCGACGTTCCCCCTCGGGCAGGCCGGCGAGGATCGGCTCGCAGGCGGGTGTGGCGCTCTTCGGCAGCGCGCCCAAGGGGAGGGCAGACGCGGCGATGAGTTTCCGAAGCCTTTTGCGAAACCACACAGGCCTTCCCAGAAGGCCGACGGGCTTCTGCGGAACCCCGCCGCCTTCTGAGAAGGCCTCCCCCCCTCGCTTGTTCCCTCGGCGCGCCGCCGCCCTGACTCCGAAAATGTTGCAATCGTGCAGGATCCATGTGGTTTCCATTTTTTTGGGCCTTCTGGGGCTGGCTCCTGAATGGTAAGGGGGGTCTCAGGCGACTGGCCTCGGTGTGCGACAGGGAGCAGACATGGGAGGAGGTATTCATAACAAATCAAAAGGGAGGAGGAGGAGGAGGAGGAGGAGGAGGAGGAGGAGGAGGAGGAGGAGGAGGAGGAGGAGGAGGAGGAGGAGGAGGAGGAGGAGGAGGAGGAGGAAGAGGAGCAGGAGGAGGAGGAGGGACCAGTGACGACGGCCGCTAGATACGCTGGAAATCCTGGATCGTATTCTCAGCCGTTCCTATGATGGCATCATTCTCGTCCTATTCATGCCCTAGGCGAACGAGGGCGAGGAGGAGGAGGAGGAGGCCTAGGAAATCCACGGCCCCAGAGGTCCCAACCCCCTTTCCTGGGGTTCGTCATTCGCCCCGGCTCTGGCCCGACAGCGGGCCTGGGAGGCCAAGGTCGAGGAGACACGCCTGGACGGAACCAAGCAAATCTTTGGAGATCAGGGCCGTCAGTCGCCGAGCGCGTTCCACTACTCGCAAAGTACCTACTCGCAAACTTCCTAAAAACACATGTCCGCTTTGTATTTTATCGTAGATCCCCTGTGGCGGATCCAGGCCACTTGCGAGTAGCTATTTTGCGAGTGGTGGAGCGCGCTCGCCTAGTCAGGGCTCCGATCCCGTGACCCGCCCAGGGCCGGCCGAGCTGGGCTTCGGCCGCGCGCTGGACGCCGCTCGGCCAGGCCGCCGCCGCGCGTGCCCTGCGGCGTCGCCGGTCCCCTTCCCCCCTGGGTACCCAGGCGCCCGATGTGTTGGGCAAGCGGGCACGCGAGCGACGGAGGCAAACTGGGGCTCAAGAGACTGGGGCCAAGGGGCCAAGGCAGACGGGGGTCGGTCAGAGTGCGGGACTTTCCGGATGCTGCAGGGCCAGGGGTGCACCGACCCGGGCTTGGGTGCAGGATCCTGCGGGATCCTGCGGGATCCTGCAGGATCCTGTCAGGTTTGGTTGACCCGGGTCTGGATTGACCCGGGTCAGAAGGTCCCCAAGAAAAGCGGTTCGTCTTCACCGGCATTAGCGCGTAAGCTGCCCGCGTAAGGTCACGCGTAAGTTCCCTCGTTTCCGTGTAGCGGGCCGCGCAGGCGGCCCGCATAAACCACCGCGCGATGTCGTTGCGTCATCTCGCGGCAAGACCCGTTTCTTTTCGTCTTTTCTTCGCCCATCTCTTCATTCAGCACGCAGAGACTTGGCACGCCGTCCTCAAAGACAACGGCATCTATCATCTTCAGCACGGTTAATTACGTCGAGAAGCCTCACTGAGCGCTGCGGCGCTACACCCCCATTTCCGTAGTTGGGACAGCTCTCTCTCTGCAGTGGCGTTCGTTGGTTCGTTCGCAGAGCGGGAGTCACGGCGGGCCCCCAGGGGAAGCTCGGAAGCAGATTTTGCAATCAGTGGGTCTTCGGGTTGTGGCTCCGACGAGGGTCGGTGCCACTCGTTGCAGTGCTTCCTTTGGGGTCACTTTGGCGTTCCCTGGGTGGTGACAGGCTGTCTTAGGAGCCAACAGAGGGCCTTTCGGGGTCCACCGGCCGCCAGGTGCGTGAGGGGTGCGCCAAGTCGAAGCTCTCTTGAACCGTCTGAGGGGTCAGCCGAGGGTCCCTGGGCCCTGGGAGCCCATGGGACGTGACGTGCGCGAGGGGAGTGCCGAATTGAGACTTCCTTGAGCAATACTGGTGCTCCCATCAGCTGTTTCTCTTGGGATGTCTCGAGCGAAGTTCCATTTCGTTTTGAGATTCGACAGGCTTGCGCCACATCCTCCGACCCCTTGACTGTAGTTCGTATCCCGTAGTTTTTTGTCGGTGCGTCCGTGAAGTCTTCTGTTTGTGTGTTTGCGGATGCGTGTCGGGTGTGAAGCGTACGCAGTTCATGGTCACCCCGTCGTTGACAGTGACGGCCCACGCCGCGCAGGGGCGGACCATGGGTGCAGTGATAGCGGATCGTGAAAGAGGGCGCGGCGTGAGTTGGATGTCTAGCTACGTTGCCATCACGCGCGTGCGAAAACGAGAACAGTTACTGAGAGTACGGCCTTTCGATAGGATGCCGTACAACGAAGGCGAGATGGCCGGCACGAAGAAGCTGTTGCAGGCGCTCCAACCAAGATGTTGCAAACGGGGCGTTGGTAAACGGGGCGTTAGTTAGGGGCCTCTTCAAGCGACAACGGTGTGACAGGGCATTGACCACGCACTAGTGCGTGATAAATCGGGACGACAAGCACGTCGACACATCATCATAAGTCTACGCGGGGGGTATACCTCGCACTTGTGCGCGGCAATTCGTTTTTTTTTTTTTTTTTTTTTTTTTTTTTTTTTTTTTTTTTTTTTTTTTTTTTTTTTTTTTTTTTTTTTTTTTTTTTTTTTTTTTTTTTATATATATATATATATAAACACCGTTCAAAACACCAGCTTCGGGCCCGTTCGCTATCGCTCCAGTGGCTTGGTCCAAGGGGAAGACGTCGATGGGGAAGGCTGGGGGGCGGAATTCATGCCGCGAGACCAGTGCGAGCGGTGCGGCGGATGCTGTTGGTTGAGGCGTTCGCGAAGTACGAATTCCAGAGGGCGGAGAGGCCAGCGTTTTGTACAGAATGCGTTGCGGAGATGAAAAGCGCGGGCGGAAATTTGTGCGAGACTTGCAACTGTGGCAACCGAAGCGGAGGCAGACGAACCGACGCGGCATGATGGTGGCTGGGACGAGGGGGAGCGGGCGACGTGGAAGGATAAACCCTTAGGGTCACGTGTCGCGCGGAGTGTAGCCGTGTCAAAACGCAGCAGATGTCGCTTCGCGGCGACCCGCGCGAATCGGGGCGAGAGCGTTGGCGCAGTGCGATGTTCTACCGAGACGTGTCGGTTTTCGAAGAGAGGGCGGATCTGTCGGAAATACAGAAGAAACACCTCGCAGCAGGGGAGAGGCTGTGTCGGATATGCGCGGAGGAGTGTGACAAATTGGCGCGAGAGGCAAACAATCTCAACCGGAAATTTGATGCTGGAGCGAAGCCGCTGACGTGCTGTGCGCCAGGTTGCGGGGTGACCTTTTGGGGCGCGGGTCATTCGAACCAGAACCAGGTGAAGGATCATCGGACGTCGAACGGAACCAGAGTGGTGTGCGGGGACTGACTGTAGCAAGCGCAGCAGCGCCGTGAAGGTAGTGGTCGATGCGGCAAAGCGGCTGGGACGAGATTTGACGCGCGCGGCGTGCAATCTGAAGTTGCCGCGGCAGGGCCACATCAGTAGCGGGCAGGAGACGGGGCATCTGACGAGGAGAGTGAAAGTGGTGTAAGGACCGTGGTTCCACGATGCGCAACTGACAGGCGTACCTCTTGGAAGGCGCGAGCCTTGTCTGTAGATGCAGGGCCCGCGCCTTCTCAGAGGCGGCCTTCTAAGAAACCTTCCCCCCTCCACCCACCCCCTTGTGCGCGCCTCCAACGCGACGGGTGGACGCGGCTCGGAACTCCGGGCAGGGCGCCCCTGTAGACCCCCAGGGGGGCCCGGACTTCCGGACTCCCCCGGCAGAGGCCGCGCGCCTTTCCCCGGGCCTCTCAAGAGCGTTCGCCGGGCCCGAAGCGCTCTCAGAAGGTTTTGCGCAGTCGAAATGGGTATTCCGAGCGTTTTGGTGAGCGTGGGGGGGCGCCACTCCCGCCGACAGCCCCGCATCGAATCCCGTCGCAGGTAGCCGCCGCGCGCCGAGCGCGTTCCGACCCCCGTCGCGGCGCGACGACGGAGCGAGGTTGACCCCCGTCGGGGGGTCCCCCGCTTATTAAGAAACCCACAGTGCGGAAAGGGTGGGGGCGAAAACCGACACCAGTTTTAGTCCATTTTGAACCACATTTACTGTCGGCGTCGCGACGGACTTTGTGTATTTGCGACGAACAGCGGCCGCTGTCGGTTTTGGACAACGTTGCTATTGGGCATCGCGCCCATTTTTCCCGTTTCGTGCGTGCCTTAAATGTCTTAGAGGCACGCGTCCCTCCCCAGTCGTCATTCTCTCTATCGTCGCCCCGTCCTCGTCCTCCTCCTCGTCATCGTCGTCCTCGTCCCCCTGCTCCTCGCAGTCCTCCTTTCAGTCCCCCTCCTTTCAGTCATCCTCCCCCTCTCAGTCCTCTCTCGTCCGCGTCCCGTTGATCACCCTGATAGATGTGGCAGCAACGCAGCGGTACGGCATTATCCTTTCTCCTTTTCTCACTTCCCCTCCTCTTTCTCCTCCTCCTCCTTCTCCTATTCGTCGTCCCGTTCCTCCAGCTCCTGCTTCCTCGCCCCACGTCCCTCCCCTTCCATCTCCTTTCCCTTCTTTCTCCTCTTCCTCCTTCCCTTCCTTCTCCTCCCTCCCTCCTGCCTCCTGCCTCCTCCTTCCCTCCGCCGCAGGGCGCGCCGCGGAGGGCGCTGCCCAAGGGGAGCCGCCGGACCCGGAGGTGGGCCTGCCGGAGCCGGAGCTGCCCCGCTGCTGCGCCTGCGCGACGGAGGGGCGAGGGTCGAGGAGGAAACGGTACTCCGAGTGTCCTAAAAAGCGTGGGGGGTGGGGGGGCGTCCCCCCCGCCGATAGCCCCACATCGACCCCCGTCGCGGGCAGCCACCGCGTGCCGAAGGCGCTCCGACCCCCGTCGCGTCGCGACGACGAGGCGAGTTTGACCCCGTCGGAGGGGGTACCCCCTCACGCTTATTATGAAACCCAGAGTACCCATGCCTCTGCCCCTGGCTCGTTTTCCCCTCTGTGGGCCTCCTGCGAGGCCCTCGTCGCCACCGTTGTATCCACCTCGAAGTCCTGGTCAGGACGCGCCCCAGGCGAGGTCCAGGAAGTATCAGTATTGGTACCTGTTGGTTTCCCCAGCTGCCCTCTCTTGCCTTCTTCGGTGGTGGCACGCGCCCCTCCACAGGCCTCCAGCGGACGGGGCAGATCATACAGCAACGCCCTGACGACCAGGAGGAGGACGCAACCCTGGGCGGCAGCCCGAGGCGCTAGCAGACGGGGGAAGCAGAGGCGCGACGCACGACTGGCGGGGAGAGAGGGGAGGATGACCCACCCGGCGGCGCAGGGAAAGGGACGGCCAAGCCAGACGCGGGGGTCCGACGAGCCCACCCGCGAATCGTTGTGGACCCCGCCGTGCCGAGCAGCGGAGTACCAGCTGCTAGAGGAGCGGCGTGAGCCAGCGGGTGCAGGTGGAGTGGCACGGGAGCCCGCCCCGCAAGGAAAGGAACCAGGCGCACCACGCGGGCCAGGTGAGCAGCAACACGGGGTGCAGGAGCCAGACGATCAGGGGGCCCACAGGTGCCGCCGCAGGCCGCCGCGGGTGACAGGGCAGCCCCAAGCACAGGGAGGCCGTCGCAGTCGGCAGCTGCACGAGGGCAAGAGGACGGGGGGCAGAACCGCTGCAGGACAGCGCAGCCCCAAGCATGGGTAGGCCGTCGCAGTCGGCAGCAACACAAGGCTCGATGGGACAGGCGAGAGGACCAGGCTCGACGAGAGAACGGCCGGCACGGTCCCGGCTTTTCTACCAGCTTCACAGAGCGCGCTCCACTATTTGCAAAGTGCCTACTCGCAAACGTCAGAAACAAAACATACGTTCGCCTCGTTGCAATGGGTCGTAGATCCACCGCGCTGGATGATTCAGGCGATTTGCGAGCAGTCTCTTTTCGAGTAGTGGAGCGCGCTTGTCTAGTGCAGATGGGCTCGGATGCAACTTCTGGGAGGCAGATTCAGCATTTCGAGCAGGAGATCGACTACAGAGTTGATCAACCTCAGACTTTTTTCGTCGAATTCACGGGGCAAGCAAGTCAAATGTTTGTACATTTTCGCGCATTCTACATAATATGTAGATTCGAATAAGAAGTTCAATCCTGTATTCGACCTCTTACTCGAAGCATCGTCGCTGGTATCCGTGGTCGAGAACTGGCCTATCCCGGCGCAGCCATGCTTCGTCCAGCTGAATCCAGCTGGATTTGGCGCTAAATTCTGGATTTACTCCAGCCTTCATCCTCATGAGTACTTCACAGGAGTTGCTTCCTGAGATGAGGTCGGGGCGGTCGCGCCGCATCGCCGACGCGTCGACGATGCGGCTCGGCGTGGAGCCCGATGTTCTCCGCGCCGACGGCGCCGATGCATCGCCAGCGTCCCCGTGCTGCTGCGCGTCCCCGCGCGGAGTGCCTCCCCCCTTCGCCTCCGATGTCTCGGCCACGGTGGAAGTGCGAAGTCCCAGCCATCGAATGACAACGCGCTGCATACATATGGCGTCTCGGATGTCTCCAATCGGCGCTCGGCCCCCTTGGCAGCGCCTCTGGCGCCGGGGAAGGAGGGCTCGGCGCAGCTCCAAGAAATCCGCGCGGACCTTCGAGAAACTCTTGACGCTTTGCGTATCCCCACCAGTTCCGTAACCCCTCTGGCTCAAGCCTGGCTCAAGCCGCTCTGGCTCGAGGTGAGCCGAGCCGGCTGTGCGCCTCGGGCGGGAGGTGCCCCGTCCTCCGGTCCGCCTGGTGGGGGCCAGGAAGACGCGCGTCGTCTTGGCCTCCCCCTCCCCCCCCCGCCCGCGCAATGTCGCCGTGCACTGCTTGCCCGCGGCAGCTGCGGCGGGCGGCGGCCGCGCGCCGGGCCGGCACCGCCGGCGCGGCCGCCGAGGCCACCGCGGCGCCGCCGCCTGGCCGGCCGCTGCACTCGGCTGCTGCCGGCGCCGCCGCCGCCGCGGCGACCGGCCGCTCGGCCGGGGCCGCCGCCGCGGCCGCTGCCGCGGCCGCTGCCGCGGCCCCTGCTGGCAGCGTGGCCGCGCAGCCCCGACGCGGCCGCCGCCGAGGCTGCCGCCGAGGCTGCCGCCGAGGCTGCCGCCAAGGCTGCCGCCGAGGCTGCCGCCGCCCGAGGCTGGCCGCCGAGGCTGCCGCGGCCGCCCGCGGCGCGGCCCTGGGCGCTGCGGAGGCCGCGGCGGCCGCCGGCCTCTGGCAGGCCGTCGCCGCCGCGGCCCGGGCGGCCCTGCTGGCCGCGGCCGCCGGCGCCGCGAGCGCCAGGCGCGCCGCTGGCGCCGCCGCCGCCGGCGGGGCCGCGGGCGCCGCGGGCGCCGCCGGCGCCGCGGGAGCCGCTGGAGCCGCGGGCGCCGCTGGCGTCGCGGGCGCCGCTGGCGCCGCCGCCGCCGGTGGCGCCGCGGGCGCCGCTGGCGCCGCTGGGGCCGCCTGCGCCGCCGGCGCCTCGCGCGCCGCCGGCGCAACCGCTGCCGGGGGCGCCGCTGGCGCCGCGCGCGCCGCGGGCGCCGCGGGCACCGCCGGGGCCGCTGGAGCTGCGGGCGCCGCGGGCGCCGCTGGCGCCGCCGCCCGGTGGCGCCGCGGGCGCCGTCGGCGCCGCTGGAGCCGCCGGCGCGCGGGCGCCGCGCGCGCCGCTGGCGCCGCTGCCCTGCGCCCGGCGGCGGCGGCCGCGGCCTGCCCCGCGGCGGCGGCCGCCGCCGCAACGGGCCGCCCCTCGGCCGCTGCGGCCGCCCCCGCTGGCCGCCTGCCCCCCGCCGCCGCGGCCGCCGCCGCGGCTGCGGCCGAGGCCGCTGCCGCCGCGGCGGCTGACGGCTTGACAGAGGCCGCGGCCGCCGTGGCCCGCGCTGCGGCCTGGGGGCCGGCTGCCGCGCACGCCGCTGCCGCGGCCGCTGGCGCCGCTGCCGCTGCTGCGGCCACGGCCGCAGTGGCCTCCGCGGCCGCCGCAACCGCGGGCACGGACAGCCCTCAGTCTGGCCTGCAGACCCCGCGAGAAGACACAGGACCTGTCAGGCCAGAAGGGAACGGAACGGGTCAGAAGGAGGCACCCTGGCTCCCTGACGCCCTTCCGGGCACCCCTGGCGGCCAGCAGACTTGGCAAGAAGACACAGGAGAAGAGAGATCTTCAAGAACTCGCGCGGCCGTCAGCGACAACCCTGGCGGACAGACCCACTGCAGCTCAGACGGCCGTCAACCGCAACCCTGGTGACGAGGGGCCCGCGAGACCTCGCGGCACCCTCTCCGACGGTCAGAAGGAGGTGCCCTTGCTCCCTGACGGCCTTCCGGGCGCCCGTGGAAGCCAGCAGACCCCGCAAGAAGACGCAGGGTCCGTCAGGCGAGAAGGGAGCGGAATGGGTCAGAAGGAGGTACCCTTGCTCCCTGATGCCCGGCCTCCGAGACGTCAAGGCACTCTTGCATCTCGGTGCCCGAGCCATCTTTTCGACTCCAGCTGCCCAGGAGAGGTTCCCTTGCGCCCTTGCAGCCCTGTGTCCGTTGGCGAACGAGGCGCCCCTGCTTCTCCTTGCCAGGGTCGCCTAGCCCACGCGGGCCCCCCTGGCGGCCAGCAGACCTCTAGAAGAGACGTCGAGCCCGGAGCGGTGATGGCGTCAGGCTCACAAGGAGAAAATGGACGCGTTGGGCCAGAGGGCAGCCAGGCTGTCACGTCGGAACAGGCGGCCCAGAGCCGCAGCAGCCCTTCGAGCGTGCCACTGGCTGGAACGGGCACTCCTACAACCCCTCACCCCCATCAGCTTCCCTGGGTCGGGGTTTTGGTGGAGGCCGAAGGTGCGCCTGGATCGGCGCCCACCCGTGACGACGGCATCGCGGCGGCAGTCGGAAGGCGGCGAGGAGGGCACCGCGCATGCAAGAGAGCCAGGGTGCCGTACATCCAGGAGCGGTTGCCCGCTGCTGCAGGTCTCGCGACGGGTGTGTGGACGCAGGTGCGACTGACCGGGGCCCGGGCCATCTGCGACTGGAAGGCCTGCCTGATTCTTGGAAGGGCGGGCGGGCCACAGGCGGGCGAGCCCTCGGGGTCTGCGCAGACGCTCCGGCCAGCGCCTCGGAGGCATCCTCCTTGGCCGACGGCGGACGCGGAACGCGCTACCTGGAGAGTCTGGAGACGGCGTCGCGCCCGGTTGAGGACGAGACCCAGCAGCGCCCCGCCTTGGCTCCGCCCGCCGCCGCCCCCGGTGCGCTCGAAGCCTCCTCGCGGGGGAGCTACGGAACCGCCTGGCAGAGACAGGGCGACGAGGCCATCCGGCAGCTTGTCGGCAAAAACCCCTTCGCGCCAGTTTGCCCTCCTCCCCCTGGCAGTGATCCCGTCCGGGCGGACAGCGAACCGCCGCCCCTCCCTCTTGAAGCCCGGGCCTCGCCGGGGAAGGCGGCATCCGCCCCGAACGAAGCGGTGTCCGACGACGTGCCCGCCCCCAGTGTGGCCCACAGCACTCCCACATCGGACGATAGCCTCGCGGCGACAGGTGTGGGCGCGCCGGCGAGCGTGGACAGGCCCAGGCCTGAAGACGAACGCCAGCGAGAGGGACTCGTCACCGCAGGTCGCAATGCAGCGCCCCCCTCTGCCCCAGCCGCCATAGGCGACCCGGCCCCTGCCTGGCGGCCAACCGCGCCGCCTGCCCCGGCCTGCATGGCTTCGCCAGGTGTCCCGGCCCCAGTGGCCACCGCGCCCTGCGAAGCCACGGGTGACTTTGTCGGGCACCGGGAGGAGTCTGACGAATATGGGGGCCGGGCGGCGTCGCGCGCCTCGTCTGCTTGCGTTGCTCGCCGTGAGCGGCCAGCCTCGTGGCAGACGATCGCCCGGTCAGACCGCAGTGGCAATGTTGCAACCGTGGAGCGGATCGACGCTTTCTTCTTGGCGACGACCGAAGGGGGATCCTGGATGTGTGCCGTTGGCGGTCGTTTCAAAGTGGGCAAAGCTGTCCTCGCCGAGCATTATGACATCAGCGACGTCTCTGCCGGAGACGCCTGGGTGTGGGCGCCGGAACCGCTGGGGCACAGTGGCCTGTGCATGCTCTTCCCCGACAACGACGCTGGCCAGGCGGGGCACGTGTGCCAGCGGTGCGGCGGGATTTCTGCGTTCACCCTGCTGCTTAGGCGGCGCAACCGCCACGACAGAGCGGCGCTGGTAACGTACAGGAGCGCCGCTGCTGCGCGGATCGCCTTGCGAGGGCTAGCTGCAGAACGACCGACGTGGACAGTGTGGCCAGCGACCAGAGAGGGCTGAGTGGGTCGTTTGGGTGATCCGACTGTCCGAAGGAGGTACCCTGGCTCCCTGGCGCCCTCTCGGGCTCCACTGGCGGCCAGCTGGGCCCGCCGGGCCAGGAGGGTGCGGAACTCCTCGCGACACTGGCTGTCTGCAGGAGGCACTTGATCTCTGGCGCCCCTCCTGGGCACCCCTGGCGGCCAGCAGACCTTGGGCCAGCAGGCAGACAGGAGGTCGTGTCGGAACAGTCGCAACTCTGGGTGGCGGGGGGGGCGGCTGGGGCTGCCCTCGGCATCAAGTCACGGGGTGTCTGCGCGCGCTGTCGGCCCAGGGCCGTGTCCCTGGCTTCCCACGCGACGGCTTTCGACCCGCCTCGCGAGCCTGTGGGCCTTTACTTCCCCTCCAGCCCATCCAGGAACGATGGCTTCCCGCGGGGGCAATCAGAGTTGTCGGCTATGAGCCGCAGCCCGCACGGTGTGTATCTTCTTGACCTCAGGCGGCCGTCTTCCGCAACCCTGGTGTACCGGGACCCCTTGGTGTACTGAGATCACAAAGCTCTGAGCAGCCGTTAGCTGCACCCCGACCAGGCACCACTCTGGCGGCGAGGGAACCGCGTGAGCTCCTGGCCAGCAGCCGCATCCCTGGATGCAGGTTCCGTTGCTCCCTGGCGGGGAGGGATCCGCGAGAGCTCAAGGTGCTCTTGCATCCCAGTGCCCCAGCCCTCCTCGCGGCGCCGGCTGTCCGTTTTGGGTTCCCTCGCACCTTGCCAGCCTTGCGTCCGTGCGCGATCATGGCACCCTTGCCTCCCCGTGCCAGTGCGCTGCAGAGGGCAGGCCCGTGCTTGGAGACGGCTCCCGCCTGCTCCCTGACTGCTAGCTTGAGCTCGGATCACAGCAGCGCCCGACGGCTGCGACCCGCGAGTGCCCAGGGAGCGTCGGTGCCTGGTCCTGCGGCCCCCCTCTTCGCCACGGCTGGGCGCAGCTCGGCTGTCCGGATGAGGCTCCCTCGGAGACGCCGGGCCCGCCAGGCCAGGAGGGAACTAAATTGTGCAGTGCGTTCAGGCGGCAGCGCTTTAGGCGGCGGCGGGGGCGGCCGTGGCAGCCTTCGGCATCAGGAGGGGGAGCGGCCTGTGCAGACGGCCATCAGCCGTATCCCTGGCCTCCTCACGCGTCGGTTTCGTCCCGCCTCGCGTGCTTGGGGGCCTCATGTATCCCCACCTGCCCAGGGCAGTCAGACGGCCACGAGCTGGGATGTCTCGAGAGGGAGATGTGGGTGATGCGGACGGGCATCAAACACCCAGAGTTATATCTCCGACTGTCGAGTAACTCCTGCCTCGAGGGCTTCCAGCAGCATCCGCATGCAACGGACAAGCCCCCGGACGCTTGCCCCGAGCCATGTGCAGCGGCGCAGGCCAAGGAACGACCGTCAGAGCGGTTGCCTGCGTGACAGAGGAGTGCTGCAACAGTGGCGAGGGCGACCAGTGCTACGAGAAGGTGGAGTGGGCGATGCGGTCTGGCATCCCAAAACATCCGGTGTGGTACCTCTGTCGTTCAACGCCAGCTTCGCGGACTTCCAGCAGCACCTGCACGGCGTGGACAGGTCCTCGCTGTTGTCCCGAGCCATGTGCGTCGGCGCAATCCGAGGTGGTCCGATAGTGCAGTTATCCGCAGCGCCCGAGGAGTGCCGCACCCTGCAGCGTCGTGGGCGACGAGTGCTACGAGGAGGTGGAGTGGGCGATGCGGGCGGGCATCTAAAACACTGGAGTGGTATCTCCCTGTGACGTGCAACTCCAGCTCCGAGGACTCCCAGCAACGCTCGCACGGCATGGGCTCCGACGATCTGCCCATGCCAGGAGCAGCGGCGCAGTCCGAGGAGCGGATCCGGACAAGTTTTGGGACCCTGATGCCTACAGCTGTGCAGGTTGGTACTCCAAGGCCTACAGGATACATTTCGATGCCTTGCTCACGTCGGCTATCCTGGATTCGTGCAAGATTGTCGTTTTTGCCCGTGTGGTACACTAAGTGTCGGGCATCCAAAACATCCGGGCGGGCATCCAAAACGTCCGGAGGGCCCCTCAGACGAGTACTCCAGCTTCGAGGGCTCCCAGCAGCACTTGCGCGGCGTGGACAGGTCTCCGACGCTGTCCCAGGACATGTACGTCGGCGCAGTCCGAGGAGCGTCCGATAGTGTAGTTAACCTTGCCTGAGGAGTGCCGCACCAGCGTCGAGGGCGACGTGTGCCACGAGAAGGTGGAGTGGGCCATGCGAGCCGCGACGGCTTTGACCCGCCTCGCGAGCCTGTGGGTCTCGGTTCCCCCACCAGCCCATCCAGAAACGATTGCTTCCCGCGGGGGCAACCAGAGTTGGAGTTGTCGGCTATGAGCCGCAGCCCTGACGGCGTGTATCTTCTTGACCCCAGGCGGCCGTCTTCCGCAACCCTGGTGTACCAAGGCCCCCTGGTGTACTGAGATCACAAAACTCTGAGCAGCCGTTAGCTGCACCCCGACGAGGCACCACTCTGGCGGCGAGGGAACCGCGTGAGCTCCTGGCCAGCAGCCGCATCCCTGGATGCAGGTTCCGCTGGCCCCTGGCGGGGAGGGGTCCGCGAGAGCTCGAGGTACTCTTGCATCCCGGTGCCCCCGCCCTCCTCACGGCTCCGGATGTCCGTTAGGGGTTCCCTTGCACCCTTGCAGCCTTGCGGCCGTGGGCGATCAAGGCACCCTTGCGTTTGTAGAGGCCTCGGCCACCCTGGAAGCAGCTGCCTTGAGATGGCAGACGACCCCCGCTGCACCCCTGACTGCTGCTCTGGAGTGGAACCGGCCCAGCCGTCCCTCCCTCCCGACAGGAAGCAGGCACGGGTAGGGTCCAGAGCTGGTCCCAGTTTTGTCGCGCCGCTGGCGCCTGGTGGGAACCAGTCTGACCCTGGCGGCAGGGCGGCCGCGTAGCAAGAGAAGGACAGCTCCGTGACGTTGGGGTCGTGCACTCTGGGATGGAGAGGCGTGACAGCCTTCGGGAGGCTGCCCACTCTCGCTGCAGCAGATGCGGCCCCCCTGGACTTTTACCATCACTGAGCAGCCGTTAGCTGCGTACCTGGTAACCTCGGCACGCTTGCAGGTACTGCGATGCCTGTAATGCAGACAGGCCGACAACACCGGGAACAGCTCAGCCTTTTACCGAACCCTGAGCAGCCGTCAGCTGCATCCCTGGATTCAGGGCCCGGGCTTCGGCCCTCCCCCTGTCCCTCTCCCGTCGCCAGGTGCCCCTGGTGGGCCCCTCCGCCGCCCCCCCCACGGAGGTCCCACTCGGGCTGGGCGGCCTGTCGGGATTTCGTGTCCCCGCATCACAACGGGGGTGATCGCCCCCTGACGCGGCTGCCCCCTGGTGCCTTCCTCAGCCACGCTGGCGATGTTCATCCCCGCCAGTCTGGCTACTGCCACACTCAGTGCGGCGCCTCATCACGCTATGACAGGCGTGTGACATGGGCCGGGCCCACAGGGCTCTCCACAGGGCCGGCCCTTGTCCGTGCTGGGGAATGGTGGGTCCCGGGAGTCTCGCGGTCGCCTCGGAGTGGTTCAGCCTTCTGTCTCACGCAGAGCTCCATGCTGGCTCCGTCCCAGCCGTTCAGGCAGGTCTACGCCGTCATCTCGGTTCTTGCTCAGCTCACCTGGCTGGTATACGCCGTTGGCACGGTCTTGGCCCGTGGCGCCCAGCTGGCGATTCGACCATCGTTTACCTCGCCTTCGCGACCACCAGGCGTGAGAGGGGTGTGTACATGAAGCTCACCTACGTTCTCGCCTTCACCGAGTGGTCCACGCCGCAGGGCGTATTCCGAATTCCCTAGCATTTCGCTCTGGGCTGCACGATGCTCGAGCTTCCCTGGGCGCCCGTCAGCCAGTCAGCCCTCACTTTGCTGCCCCGGCGGCCGCCTCGTGAGCTGGCCCGGCCGGCCTTTTCTGCGCCCTGCAGCTAATTAGGTTTGTTTCCGTGCCCCAGACAGCTTTTGTTGCCGCCTGCGCTCTTCGCTCGCGGCCGCGACCGAAAAAAGTATCCCCACCAACCCTGGTGTACTGAGATCACAAAGCTCTGAGCAGCCGTTAGCTGCGCTCCGACGGGGCACCGCACTGGCGGCGAGGGATCCGCGTGAGCTCCTGGCCAGCAGCCGCATCCCTGGATGCAGGTTCCGCTGGCCCCTGGCGGGGAGGGGTCCGCGAGAGCTCCAGGTACTCTTGCATCCCGATGCCCCCGCCCTCCTCACGGCTCCGGATGTGATGGCAGACGACCCCCGCTGCACCCCTGACTGCTGCTCTGGAGTGGAACCGGCCCAGCCGTCCCTCCCTCCCGACAGGAAGCAGGCACGGGCAGGGTCCAGAGCTGGTCCCAGGTTTGTCGCGCCGCTGGCGCCTGGTGGGAACCAGTCTGACCCTGGCGGCAGGGCGGCCGCGTAGCAAGAGAAGGGCAGCTCCGTGACGTTGGGCTTGCGCACTCTGGGATGGAGAGGCGTGACAGCCTTCGGGAGGTTGCCCACCCTCGCTGTAGCAGATGCGGCCCCCTGGACTTTTACCATCAGTGAGCAGCCGTTAGCTGCATACCTGGTAACCTCGGCACGCTTGCAGGTACTGCGATGCCTGTAATGCAGACAGGCCGACAACACCGGGAACAATTCAGCGTTTTACCGAAACCTAAGCAGCCGTTAGCTGCATCCCTGGATTTAGGGCCCGGGCTTCGGCCCTCCCCCTGTCCCTCTCCCGTCGCCAGGTGCCCCTGGTGGGCCCCTCCGCGTGGATGGCTGGTGATGTCTGTCCCCACCGCCCCCCCACAGAGGTCCCATTCGGTCTGGGCGGCCTGTCGGGATTTCGCGTTCCCGCATCACAGCGGGGGTGATCGTCCCCTGACGCGGCTGCCCCCTGGTGCCTTCTTCAGCCACGCTGGCGATGTTCATCCCCGCCACTCTGGCTACTGCCACACTCAGTGCGGCGCCTCACCACGCTATGACAGGCGTGTGACATGGGCCGGGCCCACAGGGCTCTCCACAGGGCCAGCCCTTGTCCGTGCTCGGGAAATGGTGGGCCCTGGGAGTCTCGCGGTCGCCTCGGAGTGGTTCAGCCTTCCGTCTCACGCAGAGCTCCATGCTGGCTCCGTCCCAGCCGTTCAGGTAGGTCTACGCCGTCATCTCGGTTCTTGCTCAGCTCACCTGGCTGGTATACGCCGTTGGCACGGTCTTGGCCCGTGGCGCCCAGCTGGCGAGTCGACCATCGTTCACCTCGCCTTCGCGACCACCAGGCGTGAGAGGGGTGTGTACATGAAGCTCACCCACGTTCTCGCCTTCACCGAGTGGTCCACGCCGCAGGGCGTATTCCGAATTCCCTGGCATTTTGCTGTGGGCTGCACGATGCTCGAGCTTCCCTGGGCGCCCGTCAGCCAGTCAGCCCTCACTTTGCTGCCCCGGCGGCCGCCTCGGGAGCTGGCCCTGCCGGCCTGTTCTGTGCCCTGCAGCTAATTAGGTCTGTTTCCGTGCCCCAGACAGCTTCTGTTGTTGCCGGTTGCGCTCCTCGCTCGCGGCCGCGACCGAAAAAATATCCCCACCAACCCATCCATAATTGATTGCCAGTTTTCTAAAGGCCTCTTGGAGGCTATCTTGAACCATGCTCGGTCAGAGGCTTTCGGAGGCTATCTTGAGCCGTGCTCGGCTATCTTGGGCCATCTTGAGGCATCCTTGAGGCCCTCTTGGAGGTCCGCCGGAGGCTATCTTGAGCCATGCTTGTCTATGTTAGGCCATAGGCGGTACTGCCAAACACATTGGTTTTCTTAGGCTTTTGAAGGGCTTTGGCATCTTGGAGGGCGCCGTGGAGGGCTTGGAGGGCATTTTGATCCGTCTTGGGGCTGTCTTGGGGCCTCTTGGGGGTATGTCGGAGGGTATCTTGACCCATCTTGAAGGAGCAGGGGCCATCTTGGGTGCCATCTTGCGACTTTGAAGCCCTCTTGGAGCCTTCTTGGCCATCTTGGACGCTGCGGCGCCTCCGTCCCCCCCCCCTCCCAGGCCCAGGGGAGGGGGTAGGGGGAGGGGTAGAGAGAAGAACAAAACGCGCTATACCACCTAAGCCCAGAGGGCTGGTGGGATTATGCTTATGCCGTTTTATATGTGCGCATTCTGAACCATCGATTCCAGTGTCTTGGCATCGCTCGGACTTGTTCATTTTTTTCTCGGGGAGGACCATCGAGGAGCATCCTAGAGCATCTTGCAAACAAAGCACGCGGGACACCGACAAATGTACGGGGAATGGACGTCCGAGCGATGGCGAGGTGTTCTGAGGGTCCGATGCGGCCCCTGGTGCTTGCACGGCGCGGTTGTGCATCCTGTCGCGGTCGATCCGATCCGAGTTCGATTCCGTGTCGATGCAGCCCGACCGCGACGACGACGGCGACGAGGACGACGTTGACGACCACGACGACGACGACGACGACGACGGCAACGACGAGCGGATGGCCCTGCCGCAGGCTCGGGTCATGGGGCGGGCGGTGGAGGGAGGAGGAGGATGAGGAGGAGGAAAGAGGAGGAGCATTAAGATGAGGAGGAGAAGGAGGAGGAGGAGGAGTAGGAGGAACAGTGTAAGCCCAATATTCAGCAACGATATTGCAATACAATACACCCTACCTCGAAGTTCACTTTTCGTCGGTGCCTAGAAGGGCTTACTTTCACTGAAGGAAGTGCCCCGTTGAACAACAACCGTGTGGAAATTCTGAACTGTGCCAGTGTACCATTCCTGTGACCTCCACACCACGAGTCATCGTCACTTTTGCGTTTTGGCGATCTGAATCGTTTCAGAACGCAGATCCTGAGGCTTCCACACCACGAGTCAACATATTCGTTTCGCCCTGATCGTCTGACATTGTGCCAAGCCGTAATTTCTGAAACGTTCAACATGCGAATCCTTGAAGCTGTTGTAGCCTTTCAAGACGAATAGGCTCGGCGCCCAGGCGGGATTCACATTCAAGGAATCGCCTTCCATTCGTGAAACTCTTGCAGATCTTTAAGTCGTATGTGCGCGGCGCTAAGGCGACAACCACATTTTGAAAACGACCCGTCCTCCATCCGTGAAACGGTTGCACATTTTTATGACGAGTGCGCGCGGCGTTAAGGCGAGAGTCGCATTGTGAAAGTCACCTGCCCTCCATCCGTGAAGCTCTTGCAGTTTTTAAAACGGGTGTGCGCGGCGCTACGGCAAGAGCTACGTGAAATGGTTGCAAATGTAAGCCTTAGAATCATTAATGTTGAGGGAGTCTCAGGCGAAACGCTTGGCTCGTTTTTTTGACAGGTCTCAGGGTGCGACAGGGAGGATTTTTTTATAAGAGAATGGAGGAGGAGAAGGAGGAGGAGAAGGAGGAGGAGGAGAAGGAGGAGGAGAAGGAAGAGGAGGAGGAGGATGAGGAGGAGGAAGAGGACAAGGACGAGGACGAGGACGAGGAGGAGGAGGAGGAGGAGGCCGGAGCCAGGGCCAGGGCGGGGCTGGGGCCGGGGCCGTGGCCCGGGTCTGGTGCTGGGGGCTGGTGCCACCTGGGACCCCCCCCCACCGGCGGGGAAGGAAGAAGGGAAGGGGCTTCCTTTCGACGTAACTATGACATTGTTCGATCCCCCTTGTTTGTCCGATCTCCCTCACGATGGCTATTCAAAGGAGACTGGTGTACTCCAGCTTGGGTTGGGCGGGCCTCGCGGCGAAGGGCCTCATCACACACGCCGACCGGATTGGTGGATTTCTTTGTGTGTTACAGATGGTATTGCCGCTGTGCAGTTTGCCTGAAGTGCAGTGCCAGTGCATCCCAAGGTCAAGTTCGAGGATTGGCCAAGAAATACAGGCCGCCCACCGAACATCGAAGCTGAATGGCTTTGTGGATATGTGAAGGTAGACATCCGAAGAGAGAGAGAGAGAGAGAGAGATGGACAGAGAGAGAGAGAGAGAGACAGAGAGAGAACGAGAGAGATGGCTCCACCATTGATGTGGTTCGGTGGGCGTTGTTTTATCTCATTCGTCCTCGGGCCCTTGCCAAAGACAGCCAGAATTTCATCCCTCGAACATTTGACTTGAAAAGTGTTCATGCGAATTGTGCGTTGCGAGTTGTGCAACGCGGGCGCTGTCAGGATACGCTGTAGATCGAGGGCGACGTTTCTAGGCACACAGTCTGCTCCTCCCTCGCCCTCCGTTTTCTCTTCCTCCTTAGGCAGGGCAAGGGGACAGGGTGCCTCAATGCTCAACCCTATGCACGTGGAGAAGGTTCTGGTCTGTGACGGCGAGTTGTTTCTGCCTGCGAGAGCGTCCGCGTCCTCACTGCCGCCGATGCCAGCTGGCTAGGACTTTTTTTCAGTTTCTAGCACTTGTACAGTCTGTAGAGCAGCTGTGCAGTCCGTCGCGAGCAGTTGGACCTGGTGGTGTATTGCCCACGTGACGCAAGGAGCGCCGTGCAGACGATAGCGGCGACGACCACGGACTACGACCATCACGGCGCCGGCGATGGTGACGGTGGTAGCTAGGATGTCGGAGGACGCAAGCTACCCTTGGCCCACCAAGGAGGTGTGCGCCCCGTGTGACCCTGCGGGGGAGGCGTGCAGCATGCGCACCGACCCGGGGGTCCTCCTGCTTCTCCTTCTCGATTCTCGAGGCTCGCGGACTGAGGTTCTGGATGTTTCTTCGATTGCTTGCAGGACTCCAGAGGCTTCCAATTGGATGCCTCCGGAGTCCTTCAAGCCCGAATGGCCTCTGGAAGCCTTGGGGTCGAAAGGCTTCAGAGGCCATTCGGGCTTCTCTTGGCAGTACCGAGGTCATGCTGGAGCGATGCTGGAGCGGCCTTTGGCAGTACCGAGGTCACCCTGGCGCTGTTTCGGAGCCACCCCGGGAGGCCTCCAGGGCCGCAGGAAGGCCGTTTGATGCCTGCTTGAGGCAGCTTTTGGTCATCCGCGGTGGTGAACCCAAACGCGCACAAGCTCATGCGCATTGTTCCATACCCTCCTTTGTTTGAGTCGTTTGGGTAGTCGTCAGGGCATCGACATCTTGCGCTTGTGTCCAAGGCCTGTCTTGGGACCCGGGTTGCGGCCTGGGAGTATCCATGGCGCCATCCACTTTCCGTGCTAGGACCGATGCCTCTTGCGTTGAGATGTGTTCATAGAGACTAGGCTCGGCTTTGACAACGACGCAGGGTTGTGCGAGCGAATGTGTGTATGCGGGTGTCGTACGTGTAAGCACGCATGCTCCAAGCGCGTGTGCCCGTCTCTTCATACACGTAGTGGGCCATTTGCCATTGGGCCAATTTTGCTGGCTAGAGGGTAGCCGGGCCTGCAACAGAAATTCGCACCTTCGTTTGCCCCGAGCGAAGACATGTGCGCGTGAAATTTTGAAGCCTCGGGTGGTATTAGGTTGCCGCACTCACTGCGGCCTCAAACAATGATGCTGTGCTGAGCAGCAGCGTAGGCGAGTTGGGGAGGGCAATGGGTGATAAGGAGGATGATGATGAGGATGATGAGGAGCAGGAGGAAACAGCGGTAGGATAGAGTGCGGCGGAGGATGACTGGGAGGAGGATGGGTGGAGGGTGAGGGGTACGGGGAGGAGTAGGGTGAGGAAGAGGGGAGAGGTAGGGACGATCGACAGGAAGCGGAGGAGGAGGAAGATGAGGAGGAGGAGGAGGAGGAGGAATAGGAGGAGGAGGATGAGGAGGAGGAGGAGAAGGATGAGCACGAGGAGGATGAGGAAGAGGAGGAGGAGATGGAGGATGGGTGTGAGGATGACGAGGGAGAGGTTTGGGAGGATCAGGAGGAGGAGGAGGAGGAGGAAGAGGAGGAGTTGGATCATCTGGTTTGAAGCCGATTCGTGTGAGCATTACTCTGTCGTCCACCTGAAGCACGGTGGCCGCGAGCGCCGATCGTGAAAGAACTTCTCGACGGATCGGGCAGTCGTTTCGGAAGTGCCTAAGACCGTGGAAAATCCGTCACCTTGCCAGCGAAGCACTCTGTGTGGTGACCCTTTGAGCACTGCCCTGACAGCCGTCACATGCGACATCTCGTCTTCTCTTCTTGACTAGCTCAGACGGGGACCGCGTTTGCCGTCTTGGGGCGCTGCCTTGGGCTCCCCTGAGATCCGACTTCGCGAAACAATGAGACATCGTTAAACATCACGACGGGGGCTCTAGACCCCATCTTTCTGACGCGTTTCTCGAGCCAGATCGATCCGTTAGTGCTCGAGGGCCCGAGACGTGGCAAGGAGGGAGGAAGGGAGGAAGCGGGAGGGAGGAGGAGGGAGGAGTAGGGACGGGGAGGGAGGAGGAGGAGGGAGGAGGAGGGAGGCGGGAGGAGGGAGGAGGAGCGAGGAGGAGGAGGGAGACGGATGAGGAGGAGGGGGGAGGACAAGCTAGGTGCGCTCGCGCCATATATGATATCCTATCCCTCCCTCCCATCCCTTACCATGGCGTAGATCCCCTCTCTACTCGCACAGTCGGATGTTGAACAGTGCAATGATCCCGAAAGGGTACGCGATGCATTGTAGAGCACGGCAAAGCGTAGTATGTCACAGCATGGCGTGGCGTGGCGTGGCGTAGTGAAGACTTGCATCACAACGCTTTGCAACGCAAAGCGTGGCATCGCACAGCGGCCCCGAACATAACATTGCATAGCATGGCGTTGAAGATCAAAGCGTAGCATGGCATATCATGACGTGGCACTTACGCACTGGATATGGCAGCTACAGCTGAAGGCATGGCATCGCGCAGCGGAACGCAACCTAGTATTGCATTGCATGCCGTGGCATGGCACGGGAAATGACGCTAGCGCTGCAGCGGGAGCACGATTCGGAACGAGCGGAAGCGCGGAAATGAGGCCAGCGCTGCAGCGGGAGCACGATTCGGAACGAGCGGCAGCACTGACATGAGGCCAGCGCTGCAGCGGGAGCACGATTGGAACGAGCGGAAGCCCGACAATGAAGCCCGCGCCTCAGCGAGAGCATCATTTTGAACAAAAAAACAAGCCAAAACCCAACTCCGGGAAATCTTGTGTGTAAAAAACAATACGCGGAGGGGTGCCCGTTATCTTCCGCACGCCATCAGGGGATGTGGGAGAGTAGTATTCATACTGTGTAATTGTAAAGGGAGGAGGGAGGAGGGATGAGGAGGGAGAAGAAAGAGGAGGGAGGAGAGAGGGGTGATGAGGAGGAGGGAGGAGGAGGGAGGAGGATGGAAGAGGAAGGCGGATGAAGGAGGAGGGGAGGGAGGAGGGATGATTTGGGTGGAGGGAAGAGGAGTGTGGAGGGATGGAGAAGGAGGGAGGAGGAGGGAGGAGGAGGAGGAGGACGTAGGGAATAGGAGGGAGGAGGTAGGAGGGGGGAATCAGGGAATCATAACAGTTGCGAAGCAACATCATAAAGACCTCACCTCGAGCCTGTAGCTTTCGGCGGGAGTCCTCGAAAGAACCGATCGATCTAATCCCGACGTGTGCGAGTCATCAGATCGGGGAGACATTGATTTGCAAGAGATCGAAGCTGGTCCTTGCCGCTGGCCCCACAATCCTTGCAACTCCAAGCGCGCACAGCCTTGTAATATACCATAGCGTGAGACCCATGGAACTATCCACCGCCGACGTGGACCCCACACCCCGAAGGAGGAGGTGACAGCGCATCATTGCTAGGATATGGGGTCTCGCATCTAGATGATTTAAGCCACTCGGCTTTGGCGGCCTTGGATGATGACGAGAAGCAGCGAGAATACCGCGCGCCTGTGCCGTCCAGGCAGTGGTCGGTGCTGAAGACTGCAGCTGCTGCGGCCGAGGGCGGCCGCTGGGGGTGAGGAGGAGGAGCAGGGGGAGGTGCAGCACTAGCGTCGACAACAGCGTTGCCACGCAAAACAATAATCGATACACCCTGCCTGCAGCCTTCATCTGCTTCAAGGTGTGACGGTATCAAGCATACTGTAATGAACGTAGGATCTCTGGCCTCGAGGGGCTTTCCGATGTCTCTCCAGATGGGCCCAAGAGCTACCTGAGGATCACGATACGCTTTAGCATGCCATCCCTCATGCACTGCACGGTTATCAGTAACGTAGACAAGTACACCAGTACTATATCTGATCGCAACCTCAAAGCGCCTGAGCCCATCTCTGGGGACTGACTGGAGATCTCCTGCAAGAGGTCCAGCAATAGAGCGCCCGATAACTAGAGGGTCGAAGCGCCTGATGGTGACCACTGAGAGCCTCACACGCCGGAGCTGCTCATCCCTAGACTTGCCCCCCCCCCCGGGGCATCCCCAAACACTGGGAGAGGGGCGCCTGAAGAGCCAGAGCCACGGCACCCAGGACCGATGGCACCCTCAGAGTTCCCAGGGAGGCTGCAATCCTGGACCCGAGGAGGCGGACCAGCCGAGGTCATCACCCTCGGAATGACGCCTCTGTACCAAGCACATGGAGTAGCATCGCCCTGTGCTAGGGCTTGTCCGACCAACTGGTCGGTGTCGCTGAAAACTGGATGGTTGTCGTTGCACTTGCACAACCAGTATCTGTGGCGAGGCATCTCAGGAAACTCACGATAGCGGGGGCACGTGTCATCCTCCACCAATCCTGCTTCCTTCTTCCTCGGCAGTGTCCAAGACCCTCCCACTGCGATGTTCAAAAACACTTCAGCAAGCTGCCTCCCTTTGTGGGCCGTTTGAAGCTGCGCAAGCAAGGCACGGAGGGATCGGTTGTCGGTACCGTCCTCAAATCTTCCTCCACGAAAATGTTGGGCTGCCTCCTTCCACAAGAGGCTGCTGTTGGCAAAGCTGAAATCTCTGACCAAGTCCTGGGCCCGATCGATCAGCTCGAGTGAATTGTTCAACAAAAACCCAATCGAAATCGCACCTGCCGTTGGCCTCGGGAACAGTCCAGGAATCGGGGGAGGGAGGGAGGGAGGGCGGGCAGGCGGGCGGGCGGGAGGGACGAGGAGGGAGGGAGGGAGGAGGAGGGAGGAGGAGGGATCAGGGATCAGGCCGAGGCGCAACACCCGATTCGGATGAGGGCTGGCAAGCAAGGGAACATTGGAGAGTGCTGGATTCCCGCCGTCACGGTCCAACAACCCCCCGCACAGGCCGAGGACCGCTAAGGCCCCAGCAGAGCTAGCAGACAGCGCGACGGCACCAGCCGCTGCCTGCTACCCTCGCTGTGGCCCTAGCGGACCTCGCGACCAGCGAGATCAGCTTCAATGCGCCAAGACTGCACCGACGCCCTCTCAGCTTGGCCTCGGCAGTCCGCAAGGAGGCGGCGCCAGACAGGGGCCCCAATGAAGCTACGGGCGGCGCAGCGGCGGCACATCAAAAAATTGCCGGTGGTCTGCACAAGATGGCCACGGTACTCAAAGGCCTCGAGGGCCTGCACATGCAGACCGCCATATGTGAGGCCTAATGCTCGACACGCACGTAGAACCGCATCATTGCGCGCCCTAGGAAGGATACCATTGTGACGCTCGGCCCTGACGGCAGAGAGGAACAGATGGAGCTGGGTCGGTTCGCATTTCGCACCAGGCTGCTCCAACTTGGACCGCGAGAGCACAGTCTTGCCAGTACAATAGCACCACGTACACCTCCCCCCCTCTGCCACCTCGAGGTCGTGGGAGGGTGGAGGGAGGGAGGAGGGAGAAGGGAGGAGGAGGGGGGAGGAGGGAAGAGGGATGATGATGATGATGATGATGATGATGATGATGATGATGATGATGATGATGATGAGATGATGATGATGATGATGATGATGATGATGATGATGATGATGATGATGATGATGATGCTGCTGCTGCTGCTGCTGCTGCTGATGATGATGATGATGATGATGATGATGATGATGATGATGAGGAGGAGGAGGAGGAGGAGGAGGAGGAGGAGGAGGAGGAGGAGGAGGAGGAGACCCAAGAGTCACTAGCGATTTCGGAATCAACCCTCCCTTCAAGCTCCTCTTCATGGGCCTCTACAAGGGTTCATTTTGAGTGAGGGACCTGCCTCGTTGGAAGACAACCGTTTGAAGACCCTGAAGCATGCCCAAACACCGTTCTCGGGATTCCAATGCCACGGATCAACCTGACTGCTGCGTCTTGGCGATCCCGAGCCGTGCCAAAACGCCATTTCTGGGACTACATCACCGCGAATCAACATAATTGGCGTACCCTCATAAGTCTGAATTTTTCCACAACACCATTTCTGGTACATTGACCATGGGAACCCGTGACACTCTTGCAGTTTTTTAAGACGAATGTGCGCGGTGCTCAGGCGAGAGCCACATTTTGAAAAGGATCCGCCCTCAAACCGTGAAGCTCTTGCAATTCTTTAAGACGAATGTGCGCGGCTCTGAGGCGAAAGCCACACTTTGAAACCAACCCGTCCTCAATCAGTGAAACTCTTGGCAAAGTTTTAAGACGAATGTGCGCGGCGCTGAGGCGAGAGCCACACCTTGAAAACCACTCGCCCTCAATCCGTGAATCTCTTGCACATGTTTGAAACGAATGTTCGCGTTGCTGTTGCGGTCGCCACATTTTGAAAACCACCAGTGAAACGAATGTGCGCGGCGCTGCGGCGGTAGCCGCATTTTGAAAACCACTCGCCCTCCATCCGTGAAGCTCTTGCAAAGTTTGAAAACGAATGTGCTCGATGCTAAGGCGAGAGCCACGTTTTGAAAACCACCCGCCCTCAATCCGTGAGGCTCTGGTAAACTTTGACAGCGAATGTGCGCGGCGTTAAGGCGATAACAGCATTTTGAAAACGACCCGCCCTCCATCTGTGAACTGCTGCCAACTTGTTGAGCTTCAGAATCATACATGGTGAAGAGGCGAAGCGCCCAGCCCGCCCTAAAAACTGGCCTCGGGGTGCGACAGGGAGAAGTTACTTATAAGGGTAATGAATGGAGGAGGAGGAGGCGGAGGAGGAGGAGGAGGAGGGCGAGGAGGAGGAGGAGGAGGAAGAGGATGATGATGATGATGATGATGATGATGATGATGCTGCTGCTGCTGCTGCTGATGATGATGATGATGATGATGACGATTATGATGATGATGATGATGATGATGATGATGATGATGATGATGATGATGATGATGATGATGATGATGATGATGATGATGATGATGAGGAGGAGGAGGAGGAGGAGGAGGAGGAGGAGGACCAGTGCAAACCCAAGTGTCCCTAACGATAGCGATGTTGGAATAAGCCCTCGCCAAACGCCCTCTTCGTAGGCCCCTACAGCGGTTCATTTTCACAGAGGGACCTGTCTCGTTGGAAGACAACCGTTTGAAGACTCTGAAGCATGCCAAAACACTGTTCTCGGTATTCCAACGCCAAGGAGAAACCTGCCAACTGCGTCTTGACGATCCTGAATCGCGCCAGAACGCCATTCCTCGGATTTCAAGGCCGCGACTCGTCGTAACTGTTGCGCCCTCATAATCGCGAATCCTTCCAAAACGCTACTTCTGGGTACGCCGATGATGGGAAGCCGTGCAATCCTTGCAATGTTGAAAACGATTTTGCGCGGCGCTCAGGCGAGAGCCACATGTTGAAAAGGAGCAGCCCTCAATCCGTGAAACTCTATCACAGTTTGAAAGCGAATGTGCGCGGCGCTTAGGCGAGAGCCACACTTTGAAAACAACCCGTCCTCAATCAGTGAACGTCTTGGCAAAATTTTAGACGAATGTGCGCGGCGCCGAGGCGAGAGCCACACCTTGAAAACCACCCGCCCTCCATCCGTGAAGCACTTGCACATGTTTGAAACGAATGTGCGCGGCGCTGCGGCGGTAGCCACATTTTGAAAACCACCCGCCCTCCATCCGTGAAGCTCTAGCAAAGTTTGAAAACGAATGTGCTCGACGCTGGCGCGAGAGCCATAGTTTGAAAACCACCTGCCCTCCATCCGTGAAGCTCCTGCACACTTTGAGAACGAATGTGCGCGGCGTTATGGCAAGAGCCACATTTTGAAAACCACCCGCCCTCCCCCGTGAACTCTTGCACATTTCGAAAAGGAATGTGCGCGGCGCTATGGCAAGAGCCAAATTTTGACATCACCCGCCCTCCATCTGTGAAATCGATGCTCCAGGATCTCAGGCGAAACGCCCGGACCGCTCTAAACATTGACCTCGGGGTGCGACAGGGAGAAATTATTCATAAGGAGGAGGAGGAGGAGGAGGAGGAGGAGGAACAGGAGGAGGAGGATGAGGAGGAGGGAGGTTGAGGAGGAGGAGGAGGAGGAGGAGGAGGGGAGGGAGCAGGGAGGGGCAGGAGAGGAGGAGGAGGAGGAGAGGAGGAGAAAGACAGAGGAAGAGAGGACGAGAGAGAGGGAGGGAGGGAGGAGGAGGGAGGGAGGAGGAGGAGGAGAGGAGGAGGAGGAGGAGGAGAGAGAGAGGAGGAGGAGGAGAGGAGGAGGAGAAGGGGGAGGAGGAGTATGAGGAGGAGGGAGGTTGAGGGAGGAGGAGGGAGGAGAGGAGGAGGAGGAGGACGGAGGAGGACGGAGGAGGATGATGGAGGAGGAGAGAGGGATGGTGATGATGATGATGATGATGATGATGATGATGATGCTGATGATGATGATGATGATGATGATGACGATGATGATGATGATGATGATGATGATATGGATGACGATGATTATGCTGATGATGATGATGATGACGATGATGATGATGATGATGAGGATGATGATGATGATGAGGATGAGGATGAGGATGAGGATGATGATGATGATGATGACGATGATGGATGATGATGATGATGATGATGATATGATGATGATGATGATGATGACGATGATGATGATGATGATGATGCTGCTGATGATGATGATGATGCTGATTATGATGATGATGATGATGATGATGATGATGATGATGATGATGATGGTGATGATGATGATGATGATGATGTGATGATGGTGATGGTGATGGTGATGGTGATGGTGCTGCTGCTGCTGCTGCTGATGATGATGATGCTGATGATGATGATGATGATGATGATGATGATGATGACGATGATGATGATGATGATGATGATGATGATGATGATGATGATGATGATGATGAGGAGGAGATGAGGAGGAGGAGGAGAGGAGGAGGAGGAGGAGGAGGAGGAGGAGGGGGTATCCCTTTTGGCTCAAATTCGAAACGCTCCCCTGGCGCTTCGAGCTTGCTCGCAGCCGAGGGGACGGCTCTGCACCTTTCTGCGAGGACAGGCCTCGCGTCTCGGGGCCCCTTCGCCCGTGCCCTCGTTTCGCCTATACCTGGCCCGCGGCGCACCGCCTGGGCTGGGTAAACTGAGGTCTTTCCAGTTCCTGGCCCTGGCGGTGCTGATGTCCCAGACCCGATCTAAGAAGGATGTGCAGGACCTCGCCGCCACCCTGGGGAAGGTTAGCTTCGCGGCTGGCAGTAGCTCTGGGACTGGCATTCGTGGCAAGCGGCAGTTGGGTCGTGGGCGCTCCGATCCTGAAGCCCCTCACCGCAAGATCCAAGCACTTGAAGACCCTGAGCCCGAGTTCCAGGACTGTGGAGATGCAGCAGGTGGAGACCAGGATGCAGTTGGTCCCATTCCTCCCAGCCAGATCGAAGCGTTCCTGGCAGATGAAGCTCTTTGTCCTACCTTCGCCACTCTTGGGACACCTCCTGGACCCCCCCTTCGAGGTGCAGCCGAAAGACACAGTCCTCGTCCCTCTCTTCACGCCCCCGCGGGAGGTTCGGACGAACATCCTGGAGCACGAGCTGCACGCCGCGACCGACCTCAGGATCGCCCCCGTGCCGCATCACCCTCTTAGAATGACCAGCAGCTCCGCATGTATGTGGAAAAGACGAAGATAACGCCATGGCCAGCCTCAGCACCATTCAGCAGAGTTTGGCATCACTATCGGCGACAATGGCAAATCATTGCAAGAGCATCGATCTGGCGGTGGAGAAGCGGACGGCCCATGTGGAGCAACGGGTTGACAATCATGACTCACGACTTGGTGTTCTGCAAAGGAGGTGGTCGGCAGAAAAAAAAAACCCACAGCTCGGCCTGCAGGCGAGAACATGGGCTTCGACCGTGCTATCGACCCCACTATCATCCTGGCGCGTGGTCAGATCCTTCTGGCAAGGGAAGCGGTTCAGGAGGCGATCGCCACGTGGCTCTCGGATGGCAACCTGGAGCCCGGCGATTGGCAGGTGGACGGCGAAGCGGTGTCCAAGAGGTTCTGCATCCAGCTCCGTGGGCAGCGTTCTTACGCTTCCAAGCGGGCTGGGCAAGCCCTCGGTGCTTTGCGGCCCCAGGCCCGTGGTGCGCCCTGGCGGCGGATCTCCGCCCCGTCGCCGGTGGGCGGCCCAGAGGTGGAGATTTCCCTCGGCCCCGACAAGAACCCCAAGATGATCTCCAGGGAGCTGGGCTGCAAAAGGATTGCCAGTATGCTCGTGGAGCCGTGCCCATCCAGGAAATTGTACGTCGACCGCGAGAAGGGTATCATCAGTACTGGCTGGAAAAATTGCTATCCTGCGAGCGTTTCCCTGGAACATCAGAGCCGAGGACGCATTGCAGAGAAGGTGACATCCGCGCGCTGGACATGGACGTGGGTATCATTTGGCAGTCGGTACAGCGCCTCTTCCAGTCGACGGACAATGACCAGTGGTGTCCTTAGCAGTCTGCTGAAGGCTTGGCAGGCAGGGCCGGCCGCCCTCTCATCCATTTCCGTCGCATCTTGGAATGCGAGTGCTTTGCCGCATCATGACTTGCCACTCAGAACGCGGACGGTGGAAGTCATGAGGACCCTCGTTGCCCCTATCACCACTCTGGGCATCCAGGAAGTGTATGGGACACTCGAGGAGGCTGAAGACATGCTGTATCTGATCCATCGTCCAGTTGAGATGTCTCACTTTATTTTTGCAGGGTCAAGAGCGACCCCGCCGCGATTCGCACGAACGCTGGAGGCCTCCTGTCCTTCTTCGCGACGCTGGGCCCTGGCGCTAGATTCCAAGTTCGACAGCTCGTGTGCGGTTGTGTTTTGAACGTTCGGGTTCACTTCGAACCTGTGGTCTCCTGGGTCTCCCACAGGGGTTACCACAACATTGGGCTCCAAGCTGACGTTGGGTCTCGGGTTGTTTCAAAGATAGAACGCGATTTTGAACGGGCCAAGGATATACCTGATCGAGCTCTCGTTGTCTTGGCACGAGATATCCGTTTCAATTCGTCGCCTCCTGTCCCGGCAGTTCCCGAAGCTCAATGTCAACCACGATTCGGATGTCATGAATAGCGGGCCGACTTCGAGGCCCAAAAGGCTGCCCTGGACCCCGGGGCCGCCCAGGGGCTTCCCGAGAACCTTCGGAGGGGGGGGCGGCAGCAGGAGAGAAGATTTCGGAGGGGGGCTGCGATCTGGGCCCCATTCGATCGGCGTCTGCATTTGAGAGGTAGCAAGCTTGGTCCGGAGGCCATTACCAGGGAATGCAGTCTGCCATTGGGGGGCGCTGTTCTGGGGTTTTTGGGAAATGAGAAGATTATGGTGAGCTGCTAATCAATATTTAGGTTGTTTTGGAGGAGAGATGGACTTCCCGGGGGCCCCCCCCACCCCGACTCTCAGATGCTCGCAACCGTCTGGAGCGATTTGGAGATTGCGCCCCTGCGACCGCCTGCGCCAGCCCCGGCCGCAGCAGCTGCTGCCGCGTCAACCGCTGCCCGTGCAGCCGCGGCGTGCCGCGCGGCGCTAGCAGCTGGCGCCTGGCGCTCTGCGCCGTCCGCGCTGCCATCTCGCGCACGTGTGGCGGCCGCAGCTGCGCCCGCTGTCCAGCCGCGGTCCAATCTGGCGAGCGCCGCGCCACTGTGCGCGCTCGCCCCTCATCCGCGCGCCGCCCTCGTCGGCAAAATGTAGCCCACGCCCGCGCTTACCCAGTGCGGCTAGTCAAAACATATTTAAATAGTAATACAACGAATAAGACGACTGTTAAGCATAACAATAGTGCGACTGATATTATTAATAATAATAATAGTAATACTACTACTACTACTACTAATAATAATAATAATAATAATACTAGTAGTAATAATACTAATACTAATAATAACAATATTAATAATAATAATAATGATAATACTAATAATAATATTAATAATAATAATAATTATTATAATAATAATAATAACAACAATAATAATAATAATAATAATAATAATAATAATAATAGTAATAGTAATAGTAATAATAATAAGAATAAGAGGCATGCTAATAATGATAATAATAATCATAACACTAATATTACGAAGTATAAGGAGAATATTAAGAAACATAAGCAATACAAAAACACAGGAGGAGGAGGAGGAGGAGGAGGAGGAGGAGGAGGAGGAGGAAAAGGGAGGAGGAGAGGTGAGGGAAGAGGGAGGCGCAGTGAGGAGGAGGGAAGGGCAGGGAGGAGGAGGGAAGTGGAGGAGGGAGGAGGGAGGAGGAGGGAGGAGGAGGGAGGAGGAGGAGCGAGAAGCAGGGAGAAGGAGGAGAGGGGGGAGGGGGGAGGGATGAAGGGGGAGCGCGTGGCCAGGGGGGATGGAGGAACAAGGGCAGCGGGGGGAGGACCGTGCAGACGGCCACTGGAGGCTGCCCGCGGCGAGGCGCTAAGTGCCCCCCGCCTGGGAGCCCGCCGAGGCCGTCGTGCTGCTATTGCCAGCGACCCCGGCCGGGGGCCACTGCCTGCAGTGCGTGCGGCGGGGTCGTCGCAAAGTGCCTGCCCTCCTCGGCCCCGCCCATCCGCGCGCCCGGCCTCTCTCTCTCTTTCTCTCTCGGCGGGCGCGCCCTGGGCCCCAGCCGCTCGGCGAGTGCAGGGGCGGAGGGGAGGGATTTGATTGATGGGGACTGAACGGTCTTACAGTGGGGCCGAGGTGCGAGAACGAGGTGCAATAACGCCGTCGGTTCGGAGAGGGTACCCCAATGTTCTTCGTGTTCGTTGGATGCTTGTGCATCCTGGGGAAGGGCACCCTCAAGTGTTCTTCAGTTTGGGCGGGCGGAGGGCCTCATGTTCTTGACGGATGCTCTTCTGGCCTAGGTCCGACTGTGTACCATCCCTGGGTGCGTCGGTGAAGTGAGATTCTGTAGCCCAGAATCATTGTTGATCCCCCCGGGTATCGCATGTGTTTGTTTTTCAATTGAAGTGCCACCTTCGGAGCTCGCATTCTGTTTTGATTGAGTCGCTTCGCTCATTCCGCTGGCCCATATTGCGCGCCGTTGTCTACTGACCGAGTGGTCTTTCGCAGTGCGGAACTGCAAGGGCGGCGACTGTTTTTATCAAGCTTTGCGTTCGGCATGTGAGGCTTCTTGGTGGCCGCTGGGGGAGTCTTGAACGCGTCGCGGGCCGTCCGGAAGCGTTTTGCCTATGGCGACTCTTTCGGTCAGAGACTTTTTTCCTCCGCTGTTACTCTCAACGAGTTGTGAACACAAACAAATCATGATGTCCGCCTGGGCCCCCGTTGGATGAGCGGAGATGCGAGCGCAGTGGCGCGCGCGGTCGCGCGCGACCCGCCGCTGGTAATAACGTGAATGCGCGGGCGTCGCGGCGACGACGACGGCGACGGCGACGACGACGGCGGCGCCTGCGCCGACGGTGACGTCGACGGCGGCAACGGCGACGGTGGCGACGACGAACATCGCGGCGATGGCGGCGATGGGGCCCCGGCCCACGGGCGAACTTGCGCCCCGCCCTCGCTCCTGGAGTCCCGGGCCAGATTTCATGGGCGGAGCGAAACTTCTGCGCGCAATTATACCCCAGCCGTTCCTCCACTTTACTAAGCTCTCTTGTCGCTTTAGACAAAGTTTGTTCGGAATGTTTCGAGCGGCGCGCCTTTACTAGAGCCGTTGCTTCGCTTTAGTAATACCGTTTTTTCGTTTTAGTTCAGCCGTATCCTCGCTTTAGTAAAGTCCGCGGTTTGCCTCAATAAAGCCCTGGGGATGCGGTGGCGATGCGGGGCCAGGGCCCGGTCAGGGGGCGGGGGGCCCATGTTTTTCCTGCCGGTTCACCCCGCGATGCATTTTCTCGAGTAGTCAGGGTCGCGTTGCATCGGGTCGCGGCGACCCATGGACATGTTTTACGCGAGTTGTATATGCTACTTGACAGAAGATTCACGGCGCGAGCGCAGGACGCGGCTCGGCATTTCGGACGCGCTGCCGCGGTTGTCGCACAACAGAGCAACAACACTTTATTAGAAGGTTTGTTCACTTTAGCAAATAGCTCCTTCGAGGTAATCGTGTGAACTTACCGTGTCTAATTCGGGTTGCCTCTTGGAGGCCTCGTGGGGACTCTTAAACGCGTCGGGTCGTTGGTACTTGCTTGCGTGCTCGGGGGGGCATTTGGGCGGCCTCTTGGGCACGTTTGGGGGCCTGTTGGGGGCTTCCTGAGGGCCTGTTCGGGGCCTTTTGGGGCCTCTTAGGGGCGGCTCGTAATGTTGTTTCGTGTGTATCGAGGGGGTGCAGGGCCCGCCCTGGGTCGCTCCTGCGCCCCTGGCGCGGCCGCGAGGTTGACGACGAGGTCTTCGTGCAGACCTGGATCCCGAGCAACCTGGACCAGGCGGCAGCCACGCGCAGAGGGGGGTTAGGGGGAGTGGGAGAGCTTCTTTAAAACACCCCTGCTTCTTAGAAGGCGCGGGCCTTATCTATAGATGTAGGGCCGGCGCCTTCTAAGAAGTGTCCTATTTTTAAGAAAAACCGTCCCCCTCCTCCTACCCCATTGTGCGCGCCGCCAGCAGACGGGCGCACGGTGGAACTCCCAGGGCATCGGGCAGTCAGCCGAGGAAGAAAAAGGGAGGAGGGGAGGGGATCTGCGTGGAGGAGGAGAAGGAGCAGAAGGCGGATGATGATGATGATGATGATGATGATGATGATGATGATGATGATGATGATGATGATGGTGATGATGATGATGGTGACGCTGCTGATGATGATGAAGATGTAGAAAATGATGATGATGCTGCTGATGGTGATGATGATGAAGATGTTGATGATGATGATGACGACGATGACGATTATGATACTGATGATGATGATGATGATGATGATGATGGTGATGATGCTGCTGCTGATGATGACGATGCTGCTGATGGTGATGATGATGCTGATGATGCTGATGAGGATGATGCTGATGATGCTGATGATGATGATGCTGAGGATGATGATGCTGATGATGATGATGCTGATGATGATGCTGATGGTGATGATGATGATGATGCTGATGATGCTGATGATGATGAAGATGATGATGCTGGTGATGATGATGATGCTGATGATGATGACGATGACGATGACGATGATGATGATGCTGATGCTGATGATGCTGATGCTGATGCTGATGATGCTGATGCTGATGATGCTGATGATGATGATGATGATGATGGTGATGATGATGATGATGATGCTGATGCTGAGATGATGATGATGATGATGATGATGATGATGATTGATGATGATGCTGACGACGATGATGATGATGATGATGATGATGATGATGATGATGATGATGATGGTGATGATGATAATGATGAGATGATGATGATGATGATGATGATGATGATGATGATGGTGCTGATGATGATGATGCTGATGATGCTGCTGATGATGATGATGATGATGATGATGATGATGATGATGATGTTGATGCTGCTGCTGCTGATGATGATGATGATGACGATGACGATGGCGATGATGATGATGATGCTGATGATGATGATGATGATGATGATGATGATGATGATGATGATGATGATGATGATGATGATGATGAGATGATGATGATGATGAGGAGGAGGAGGAGGAGGAGGAGGAGGAGGAGGAGGAGGAGGAGGAGGAGGTGGAGGAGGAGGGAGGTGGAGGAGGAGGAGGAGGAGGAGGAGGAGGAGGAGGAGGAGGAGGAGGAGGAGGAGGAGGAGGAGGAGGAGAGAGGAGGAGGAGGAGGAGGAGGAGGAGGAGGAGGAGGAGGAGGAGAGGAGGAGGAGGAGGAGGAGGAGGAGGAGGAGGAGGAGGGAGGAGGAGGAGGAGGAGGAGGAGGAGGAGGAGGAGGAGGAGGATGAGGATGAGGATTTCTTACACCAATGCGAATGCAGCCCGCGTGCACTCCGAGAAAAGGGCGGGCCTCTAGGGGGTTACAATGAATTCATAACTGCGCAGTAACTCAGAGGAGCCAGAAGGCTCCAGCTACTCCACAGGTGCGAAACGGCACGTGCACAGCAGCTCGCACCCAGCCAGATTAGGCGGGCAAGAGAAAAACAGCACGAGAGAGAACGAGAAGGTTGCCAGGTACCACCATGGGTGACGGGGTCTCGGCGAGCGCCGCATTGGACTCAGCGATTCGCCCGAGGTGAAGCCGATGGCCCTCACGGATCGACCCCAGACCCCGACGTTTTTGGGCAGCCCGTCCCTCGAAAACTCACAGTTCGCGAGAGAAAACAGCACAAACACAGAGGGAAGGAGGCCAGCTGCCACAATAGGACGTCGAGGGCCTCAGAACTGCTGTGGACTCGGCGGTTCGCACGAGATTGGGCCGACCGTCCTCACGGGTCGACCCTCGGCCGCCGACGCCCCTGCGCAGCCCTCCCCTCCGAGCTTCACAGCGCACGACAAGAGCAGCGCTGGCGGCGCAGAGGCAGCACAGGAGCGCGCCCCTCACAGGAGGGCCGCTCGTGGTCGCAGCTCGCCAGACCATCTCAACCCGAAGGCCCCGATCTGCCCTCCGTTTCCGGTGGGTGTGTGTCGGGGAACATTGAAAACACACGTGTGGAACCCGTCCCTCCCCCCCAACCCGAAATTCGGGTCTTCGGGTCAGGTTGGGATGGTCTGGTAGGTAGTCAGGTGGGTGCTGCCAGGCCTGGGCGCCCGACAGACAGAGGCACACAGACAATACACATCTGTTGGACCGCTCAGCAGCCCAGGAGTCCATGACCGCAGGGGAAAACCAGCAACGACATCAGTCCGAGCCCGACTCGTGGCCTCCCTCCACCATGGTCGGCAGCGCGGCTCGAGCTGGCATCCGAGGCGGTCGAGAGGAGGCGCAGAGAGGCCGCCACAACCCTCAGCTCTCGGGGTTGCTCCTCCACCTCCGGGTGGGGAGGGGAGGCTCAGAGGTCCACCTCCTGATCCTCCTCCTCCAGATTGTCGGCCCATGGCCCGACGTTGACACTAACGACTGGGTGCTTGGGGCATCGTCCCAGAGCAATTTGCCTCCACGCGTGCTTGCGCCCTTGCTCTCCGAGACAGAGAGGGTGCCCGTACACGGTCCTGAGGCCACGAGCTTGGCTCCCACGTGTACAACTCTTGCATCCCAAGCAGATTAATACGAAATTGTCAACAGTAGCATCAAGGAAAGCATGCTGCGCACCAGCGCAGGATGCCTAGGAGCATTTAGGCATACCCCGACAGCAGGCTGGTCCTGCGATCGAGAACCTTGAAAGCAAACGTGACGCTGCCAAACACGTCCAGCTCGCTCCCAAACGTGACCCTGGCGAGGCGGCCTGCTCGCGCCTAGTCCAGGCTGGGGGGGTGGCGGCACTCTGACCACGTCTGGTCCTGTCCCATGTCGAGCCTGGGCCAGAGTGGAGGCAACTTTGCTGCGAGAGTAGCTCATGCCGACGAAACTTTGCTCTGACCGTTTGAGAGCTTCTCTAGCCTCTGGGTCGAACTCAGGATGGAGCTCGACCGCGTTCTTAGCTGAGCGGTCGACAGCGCAGTTGCCTTGGCGCAACTATCACGCCCAATCATCTTCGCCTTCGACCCCAAACAGGGTGAGCCCGCACTTTCGAAACCGCACGCTGACGAGAGAACGGCCTGCAGAATTGGGGAACACAAGCAGGGGCGCGCTTGGGGGAATACTGACAAAAGAAATGCGTATTATGAAAGTCAGCGCAGTTCTGGCAACCCAGGAACAATGGTCGAGGGACCCACCGACCACCGTTGCGCCCCACTGTAGGCGAACAACTCAGCAGCCTGTGGGGTCTGGGGGGCGGGTGTCCAGAGGGGCCCTCGGACCCTAGCCTCCTCGAGACCTACAGGTCTATTCCGAACCGAGAACGGCCAGCCATCCCGATGAAGCTCCGAGACCAGTCTCCTCATGCAGGACCCGTCTGCAACGATATCTCCTTGAGCGGGAGCAGATACGTCCCAATATCTCAGCACGAGTCCACTCAACATACATGCCTCCAGAGTTTGCTGGCGCAGAAAGTCGCTCCCCAGGATGAGGAACAGCTCCGTGGCAAGCTAGGGCATCACCAGCAGCGGCAGCAGGCAGGCCTGCGATCATCAGGCTTGATTCATACCTCGCGCTCATCTTCGATCGCGGTGCAATCCCGCAGCCTGTGCCTTAATGCACTGGTCGCAGAGCTCCGAGATATAATGACCTAAGCTGACGGCACGAACTCGGAGATACATTGCAATGCGAAAGTGGGCCTGGATGCAGCCATGCTGGAAGGGGTGAATTTACGGGGCCGAAGGGCTTGCGTGACGCCGCCAACACAAGCTCGAGACGACGTGTTTCGACAGGCCCCCGTGTCCTGTCCCAGTCCAAGCCGCGGAAAACGTTCTTTTTCCCTACCTAGGCTCTGCCTAGAAGGGTTCTTACTCGGTGTGCTTAAAAGGGCCGGGCAGTGGGGCCCACCCCGGGCGGTTCCCCCAGTATCCGCCCCGCGGTTCCCCCAGTTACGTCCTTTTAGCTTAGCGTTGGTTATATCATCTTAGCTTAGCTAATTTCATCTTAGCTTAGCTTAGGTTCATCTTAGCTCAGGTTTACCTTAGCTAGCTTACCTTCATCTTAGCTTCGCTGAGCTTTAACATAGCAGAGCACAGCATAGCATAGCATAGCGTAGCGTAGCATAGCGCAGCACAGCATATCATAGCAACGCCCAGCATAGCACAGCATAGCGCAGCGTAGCATAGCATATCACAGTACATCATATCATAGCATAGCATAGCATAGCGCAGCTTAGCATAGCATAACCTCGCATAGCATAGCTTAGCATAACACAGCGCAGCATGACAGCACAGCTTAGCATATCATATCATAGTATAGCATATCATAGCATATCATATTATAGCACAGCATCGCATAGCATAACGTAGCACAGCATAGCATAGCATAACATAGCATATCATAGCATAGCATAGCATAGCATAGCATAACATATCATGGCATCACATAGCATAGCATAGCAATTATTGCTGCTTTCCTAGGGGGCTCCAACTTCTGGGTAGGGTCGCACTGGGGTAATTTGTTTTTTCTTTATGCTTCCTTTTTGTTATATCTACATTATATGTACATCTAACAAGAAGAGAGTTTTGATCAAACAAGACGAGAACTCAGTAATCTTCACAACTTGTCCTTGATCCCTAAGAATCTCCGCGGATGAGGGCGAGACGCACGAGATGCGCTCACAGCTCTCTCGGAGGGCCGCCGCGGGGCCAGCCGCGCGTCGCCGCGGCGGGGATTTCACCGCCGACGCTGGTCGCCCGGGCTTCCCGAAGCTCCGCAGGAGGCACAGAATGGGGGTAACAGTGCATACACATTGTTCATGTCTAATTCTTCGAGAGTTCTTTGATTTTTTGAGGGGGCCAAGATCCTTTCATTTCTAAGTGCTCTATCCTGGGCCTCTTCCTGGCCACTAGGCGGCCAGGAACACTTAGAAACGATCACAATTCGAAATGAACACGATTTGAAATGAACGACGTGTACTCCGAACTTCCTATTAATCAGCCAGGGGGCGACAAACTCGAAAGCGCGGCGCGGCCAACCCCCCGCGGCACCACCCCCGCGCCCCAGCGGGGGAGGGAACGAATCCCAGCCCCCCCTGGCACCCCCGCGGACGCGCCGCGGCCATCCCCCCCGGGCACTTCAGGGGGGGGGAGGCAGCAGGGGGGGGGGCGATGATTAGGCGATCCGGAGTAAGGGAAGTCCAAGCTTCTTTTAGCCCGGCGAACGGCAGGCGCCGCAGTCGCGAGCCAGCGCCGCTCCCGGTGCGCCAGCAGCGAACGCGTGAAGCTTCGGCCCTTGGCGGACGGCTTGAGCACGGTCGCGGCTTGCCGACGAAACTGGAGCAGCTCGTGGCCCGCGACTCCATGAATGTCGGCCCCAAACAGGTTGGGCGCCATCGCGCCCGAAGCGAAAACTTTTGCTCGCCGCGCGACCTCCATTTAACCTCCGGATCCTGGCCAACCTGAAAAGGGAACCTTCGATCTGGCCTCTCGAGCCTTAGTTTTGGACGACCGACCCATGGCCCTTCTCGACATCCCCGCGCTGTCATCCACGCCTAAGCTGGCCGCGGGGATATCTAAGGGACTGGCCATGCCGCCAATGCGCCGGCACGGCGGGACTACGAGTAGTGGACGTGTGTTTGTATATGTACATGTTGCGCGTGCGTATTTGCGCGGGCGTTGTTTTGCGCGTGCGTGCGTTTGATGAGGTGTCAGAAAGTCCAGGACACAGTGTATCGCGCTTACCAGAGACAGTGCGAACAGTATACCATGCTTGGGCTGGGGGTTTTGTGATCCAGTGACGTCTGCGGTGTGGTGCTGTGCGGTGCTGTGATTCCCCTTTATGAGCATGAGGTGTCTCTGGTGTCGAGGGGCGCGCCCGTAGTCCTTACCGGCCTACGCCCCGCTCCCAGGGCCGGGGTGCCGGGTGTGGCCGCCAACCACACCGGCGCGTCCATAGACCGCCGAGTCGGACGGGAGCATCTCGCGCCCTCGGTGCGTGCGTTGTTCTGTACGGCCCGTGAGTGCCCAAACCTCCCGTTTGGGCCGGGGGCAACGTTCCGTGAGCGCCTGAGGGTGCTTGGTGTACAGCGTGTCACGGCAATGGGCTGGCGCTCCGGGGCGGCCAACCCCACGGCGGGAAAGCAATCGGGTTCCCCTCGGCCTGATTGCCTTTTCACGTCGCCCCACGTGTACCTGCGTTCCAGGGTGGCGTGGAGCTGCACCCCCCTGCTCGTGGGCTCGGTTTCGATCTTTCAGGTCTCCCACACCACAACATGTAGGCGCCCTCTCGCGCGGGGCGGGCGGGCACGGCTCGCTGCCATGCACGTGCTGGGGCGGTTCGGATTCCTTTTTGGAGTCCACCCCTTCACGTCGGGCAGCGTGAGACCGGCTTCCGCCTGATCACCGGAGGTCGGGTGGCTTGGGGTACGCGTTTTGGTCCGGGCTTGTCGTGGATCCTACGGTGTCTCCTGCTGATGTTGCCACGGTGCACATCACCAAGTTGGGGTCTCCCGACCTTTTCGTGTATCGGGCGGGTTGGTTGGGGAGGGAGGTTGGGGCACGGGGGCGGGAGGGGGAGATCCAAGGTTAAGCGGCGCGGGGGCCACTTGTCAGCCGGGTCGTCGTCGCCCTTCGGGTCACCCTTTTGCGCTGGGAGGTGGCCTTGAACTGCCTCCTTAGGGTGGGGGGACTTGTACCCCTGTCGACGAGGGGATTTGCACCCCTTTCCTGGCCGACGGGTGCGCCTGCCGTGCTGCTGCGGGAAGAGCCACGAGGGGTGTAGGGTGTAACGCAAGGGCGGCGCACGGTTGTCGATGGTGTCTGGCAGGATGGGGGCCTCGGGCTTTTGCGCGTGTCTCGTACGGGTTTCTGGTTTTTGAGTCTGCGTGTGCACGTGTATCAGAGAGTCCACTACACAGTTGGTATCAGAGTCTGCGTCTTGAGCGTGTGTCGTATGGGTGCGTGTGTATGGACACATTTGTTTTTATGTCTTCAAGGCGCCAGTACTCGAATTCCCGGGCGTGCTTCTATCATCGGCATGTTCTTCCAGGGCGGGTGCCACAAGGTCTGAGATCCCGATGACGAGCCGTCATTCCCAGTATGGGCTTTTGGTCATTAAAGGGGCCCTTTGCACCCCATCCCTCCTCGTCGCCCTCTCTCCCCCTCTCACCTCTCCTGCTCTGGGGCTCTGGGGAGGGGGTCCGCCGCGGGGGGGCAGGGGATCGGGCTCCCCCTCGCACCTCTCCCGGTGCGGGGTCCCCGCCCCTGGCTTGTCGCGGCGTACTTCACCCCTCGGGGGGTCGGGGGCAGGGGTCCGGGGTCCGCGGGGGAGACGGACGGCGGCCGAGGAGGCCTACTTCCCTTCCGCAGTGGCAGTGGCAGTGGCCGCCAATGCGCCGAGCAAGCTTACGACCTAGATCGAGAGAGGATCATATCAAAGAACACTTGCCAGTGCCACTGGACACGGCAGCTCCCGCCCCTATCAACCAACGCTTCGTGGAGGGCTTCCACCGAGGGGGCGGGGTGGGTGGGCGGGTCGGTCAAAAAGTATTTTTGGGCCCCGTCGCAGACAGACCTGAATCATCGACGTGCAACTGAAAGTGGAATGTGTTCTCGGGGCGCTCGATTTTGAGAGCCTTACGGGACCCACGGCTTTTTTCAAGGACTTCGCTACATTCTTTGCAAGGGATTCTTGGACATTGATGATGTTTGATCAACGAGTATGCGCGCATAGTAATTTTTTGCAGAGGATGAGGAGGGGGCGAACTCTGGCCTGCTTGGGATGGTGTGGGTTTATAATAGTTCGGAAGGACGGTGGGGCAGACACGTTTGTAAATTGCAATACGAAAAGGTGTACTGGTAAGGCGGCGACGGGGCGGCGACGGCGAGCACGGAGCCGCCAGACCGCCACCCAAGCCCAGCTCATAAGAAAGATGTATGAACCCCAAACACTGTAAGCACTGTTTGGGGTATATGCCAGAGTGCCGGGGCCCGGACCCCAGGCCGGCACACCATCCCGAATTCCCGCTCCCCTTTTGGCCCATGACATTTTTGACCCCCTCCGGGGCCCCATCGTGCGGTTGACAACAGTTCTAGAGGGCGCGCAAAACCAAACAGAGCAGCCCAACAGCGTGGGCGACGCCCCAAGATTGCCTCAAGACGGCCCAAGAGCCACCCAAGACGCCCCGAGAAAGTTGCAAATGCTCCCCGAGAGGGGGCGCCAGGAGGCCATCATTGCTGCATTCCCCAGGGGAAACGTGTATTTTCAGCATGTATGCTTTTGGTGTCTTATCAGCGTCCGAGACGGCCCAAGCGGCCTCCAAGATCGCCCCAAGACAGCCCAAGAGGCCCCAAAAAAGGCTCCAGGACGACCCAAGAGAGCTCCAAGACGCTCCAAGAGGCGCCCAAGACGACCCAAGAGGGCCCCAAGCGGGGTCCAAGATAGGGAACTCCATCCGACCTTCCGAGCTCTCCGCCATGAGTGGTCCCCCGAGGCCGCAGCAGGCACCCAAGAGGCCCCCAATGGCCCCAATCGAGGCCCCGAGGGGCTCCTGCACGACCCACACGCGGCCACAAGAAACTTCAGAACTCGCTCCACGAGGCGCTCGCGAAGCATGCCAAGATTTCCCTAATCAGAGGTACTATCCAAGAAGCCTCTGGTTCAGAACTTGCGGTTTGGGCCGAAGGCCATAGATGAACAAGCAATTGGCCTGGCCACGGACCCATCCCAATGCAGTCATGTGTAGCGCAGGGCGTGTGTCTCTCTTCACATATACTGCGAGCCCTGGGGTACAGCGGAAAGCCAGCTGCTGCGGAGCATGCGTGCACGAGCGCATTGAAGTTTTTGTGGGTCCCGATGAGCGTGAAGGGCACATTGAATAATTCGGATGCTCCCGCGCGAACACACCCATTGAGGCCGCAGGTGGCCGACATGGACGGGGGGACGCCGTGCGAAGCTGCCCATATGTGCCATAGGTTGAGCTCCTTGAGGGGCATTATTCGCGTGGCTGGTGTGCCGACATGGACGGGGTGGCGCTGTGCGAACCTTGTCTCTGGGCCTGTAGGTGGTGCTCCTTAGTGGGCACGATCCGCGTGATGGGGTGTGCCGCAATGGCCAGGGGGGGCGCAATACGAACCCTTCCTCTGGGGCCGTAGGTGGAGATCCCTGTGGGCCACGATCTGTGTGAGAGGGTTGCCGAAGTAGGCGGGTAGGCGGGATGCGGACCTTGTCTCTGGGGCCGTCCGTGGGACTTCTTGCGGGCCTCGATATGTGGGAGAGGTGTGCCAACGTGAGCGGGGCGGCGCTGTGGGGCTTCCTGGCGGGGCACGATCTGTGTGAAAGGTGTGCCCCTATGCGAACCTTGTCTCTGGGGACGTAGTTGGAACTCCCTGCGGGGCGCGATCCCTGTGGGGGCCGTGGGACGCTAAGCCCAGCTTGTCTCTGGGCACGATTCGTGTGACAATAGATGTCCTCCCATGCCGAACACTTTAGACTGCAACTAGATCTTGCTAGAACCTAGGCGCGCGCGAAGCGCGCGCGCGTAGTTCGAGTAATCCATATACATATATACACACTTACATTCACACATAAGCGGCGTCGAGGTTCCCGGGCCCAGAGGCAGCCTTTTTCCAAACCTCCTCCACCCCTTGGTATTCACTTTAGCCCCCGGGATCCAGAGCGCTGGGGCGGCCTGAGTGGACCTCCAACTGAGCCCATAGCGCCCTGGGACAGCAGGAACGCTTCCAATACAGCCCAAGGGGCTCCAGGACTGGACCAGGAGTCCGACCCCCTGAGAGGCTTCCGAAATCGTAGATGTTCTGTTGCTTTTTGCTTTTTGCTTAAGTTTCGTATCCCTTCAAAGCGACAGAGATGGCTCGAACGGCTAGAAATACCGGCCTACGGTGGCCCAAAAGGGATGCAAGAGGGCACCAAGAAGGGCCCAAGAGCGGTTCTAGACGGCCCAGGAGGGCCCCTACGATACCCATCCCATCCGGTCCCTTCGGAAACCCAAGACAGCCCAACGGCAGGAGCGGAGAACGAGGAATAATGAAGAGGAGGCTGAGGAGGTAGGGTGGCAAGGGGAGGGTGCGAGGGCGAGGAGGAGGAGGAGGAGAAGGAGGAAGAGGACGGGGAAGGGAAGAAACAGGAAATGAAGGAGGGCCCTCCCCCAGGGGCACAAGGAGAGTGGTCGCGGCTTCTGGTATCCACAGGATTGCTCGCGCTGGCCCTAGGATCCTGCCTACCCCAGCACGCCTCCAGCAGAGCTCGGAAGCTCTGCGGGCGGCCGCCGAGCTCCCCCTTCCCCAGGAACAGCAGCTCCAGGAGGCTCGGAGGGAGGGCCCTGCTTCACAGGCCTGGGTGTCGTGGGCGGGTGCGGGTCCTGGGTGTAGACTGCGAAGGCCTGGCCGGTGCCGCCGACCCTGAATGACGACGACGACGACGACGACGACGAGTCAAACGGAACAGCCTCTTCCACATGCCGACAGGATCGGCGGATTTGTGCGCCCATCCCCGTCGCTCTGCGGCTGCTCATTCTTTTTGCAGTGTCAGTTTATCGCCCCCGGTGCAGGGGGCAGGATGCACGGTACATGGACACCTCCTGTAGCGCTTGGCCCTGCTCGTCTTCCTTCTCCTCCAGGCGCTCCATTCCCCCTTCGCTCGGGGCAAACAGGAAGCAGCTGCAGCCTCAAATCCGAGGCAGTTGCAGCCTTCCCCTTTCCTCAACCTGCTCCTCCTCTCTTGCATCCTCGTCCCCCGGCGGATACGTAGCACTGCGGTGCCCTGGTTGGCCCGCTGGCCCGCAGCCAGGTCCACTGGGCCCAGCCTGCCGTAGCGCCCGGCCCCGCGGAGCACGGGGCCCGCCCTGTGCGGCGCAGCCTGGCATCTGCCCTAGCTTCCATGGCTCCATCCTTGAGCCTCCCTCCTCTTCCGTCCTCCTCCTCCTCCTCCTCCTCCTCCTCCTCCTTCTCCTCCTCCTCCTCCTCCCTCCCTCCCTCCCTCCCTCCCTCCCTCCCTCCCTCCCTCCTCCCCCTCCTCCCTCCTCCCTCCCTCCCCTCCTCCCCTCCTCCCTCCTCCTCCTCCTCCTCTCCTCTCCTCCTCTCCTCCTGCTCCTCCTCCCCTCTCCTCCTCCTCCTCCTCCTCCTCCACCTCCTCCTCCTCCCTCCTACCTCCTCCCTCCTCTTCCCTCTTCTTCTTATTCTTTTTATTATTATTCGTCTCCCTCTTCTTCTTTCCTGTCCTCTTCTTCTTTCTTCCCCTCCTTCTTTCTTCCCCTCCTTATCCTTCCTCTTCCGTCCTCCTCCCTCGGCTATCTCCCTCGCCTGCCCCCCCGCCCGCAGTTCGCCGACGGCGCCTACATCGAGCGGGAGATCAAGCGCCGAGACCGGGGCGAGGACGGGGGGCGGTTGGCGGGGGCTCCCTCTCGCTGCTCCTCCCCTCTCCCTCCCCGCCTTAGGTAGCAGATCATGGGATCCAGTTTTTTCACTCATGGGCCGAAGGTGCGCCGCTCCGAAGTCGGCGAACCCAATGGCCTTCAGCCTCTGTAGCTGGAGGCTCTGGTCTTCTGGTGTCTCTGGAATGCCTGACAATGCTCGATGTCGTGAAACGGCTTCCCGTCAACGGGATGCAGACCCTCGAGCAGCCTCTTGCGGGCCATGTACCTGGAGCCACTCTTTGGTGGCCCTTTGCATTCCTCCAGAAGACATCTGAAAACAAAAGTGGCATGGTTGCCGCACCTCGCACAGAAAACCCAAAAGGCCATCATCACAGGTGCCAGCAGAGAGGGCGTGAGAGGGGTGCACCTGTCTTAGGCGCTCTCGAAACTCGCCCGAAAAAGGGGTGCACGGTCGATTACGTCGCCTCGAGACAGCGTCATCAGAGTGGCTGAATGTGAAGCACGCCGCGCAACGCCACGCAACATGCTCAGCTCTCTGCCAGTGGTGCACTAGCAGAAGCTGTATCTTATACTTATCGGACTTACATAATCGTTCAGACCTGGGGTGCCTGGGCCAAGCCGCAAGCATCCTCGGAATGATTTTATGAATGCTAGCGGCGTCCTCCTTCATTTCCCCGAGCGACGACAAAGAAGATGGGTCGAACGACGGGTGCATTTGGAGGGCCGTCTTAGCAAACTTGTCACACTGCTGGTTGATTTGAAATGGTAACATATCCTCAGGCCGAGCGTTCTCTTCGTCATGATGCGCTTTGACCGTCAATGCTGCTCTTAGCAATCGCCTACTATCACTACCCAGCGCCGTCCGAAATGTGCCTGCATGCATATTTCTATATGGGAGTCTAGCTGCCAGAGGCTTGTGATACCCATCAAGGACAGCTTTGCAATCAACATGGGCGGTAGATTCTTGCGTAAGCATCTGCTGCAGTACTAGAAATCCAAGGTGCTCTGCCGCCTGAGGGGTCTGCGGAAGAGGGAAAACAACAGGGCCCGAAATGATAATCTCAAGCTCCTCATCCTCAGAAAATCCGCAGACCGCCCAGGCGGCCCTTTCCAACCATTTGAGACCTGACCTAGTGCACGTGCCATCAGAGCCCGTGTGAGGTCCTAGTTTACAGCAAGAGCGCTCCGAGTCCCCTACAGAGCCTCCAACAATCCTGATGTCCATATCATTTTCATTAGCAGAAGGAGTGACACCATCGGGGTCCGAGGTGGGGTGATGAAGTATACCTAGCAACAGGACTAGATTATTCTCAGCCTGATCTGTACATTTTGCTAGAAGGGACTGGTCTAATAGTTCATTCCTGAGGGTCACGGCCTCCTCGGACTGGCAGTTGAACAGCCTGTGCACAAGGGTGTCTCCTGCAAGTCCACACAACGGGCAGCAGTCCTCAATGGCATAACCTGCGGCAGAGGCTCTACTGGTAGTCCGGTAGGCCTGACATAAGTGAGGACCGCCTGACCTTCAGAGAGTTTTTCCTTCCCAGTGGCATTTCAAACTCTCCTGGCTATGTCCAAACACACCCTGGGAACATCCTGAATCTGTTTTAGACTTTTGGCCGCTTTGATCTCCCAAGTCCTCGTACACGCATCCTGAAGCCAGTACTCCAGAAGCTTGGGCGAAATACCAGCGAGCGAGAACAGCTTGCCCTCGTGCGTTTTCAGCACGAAAGGTCCTTCAAATGTCCAGCCGATCCTGTCAAGAGCGTGCGCCGCTGCTGTAACAGGTCCTCGTACTTGAGATTATATTCGAGTCCAGAGCGAGGTGCTATCTGCTCCCAGCAAGGTTTAAGCCCTCGAATCCCCAGGGTTCCCATAGGTCCTGCTTTGCCAATTCCAGCAGCCCAGACCTCCTGAGCCCAGCGAACAACAGGTGCCAGGGTCCACTTATCAGTTTTGGACTCATACAGCGCGAAAGTAGCCGATCTGCTTTTACCCTTACACTTTGGCCCTGTGGCCGGGAGCTCGATGGCTCTAAGGCACTCCAAATACGTGTTTGACAGACCCTTGATACATGAGGCAAACACTCCAGCGGGCAGCAGATTACAAGTGACAATCTTACGGGCTCCCTGGCCCGCTACACGAACAAGTTATTTCAAACGCGCAGCTCTCTGTTTTATATTCTGAATCCTCTTGGCCTTCTTGGTGTCCCTGGAAACAGTATCCGATTTCCCTGCCCTGAAATCTGGCGCCAGATTGGTGGTGATTTGATGCTGTTTTCCTGCCCAAGCTCTTGAGTTCTTCAGGATGTTCCTGCCGAGCGCTGCTGGTGAAACGACAAGTGAGCACTTGTCAACCGACAAGGCGGCGTCCAGCTCATCCTTGATCATTGCTGCAAGCTGCTGCGCGGCCTGCACTATCCACTTAAACACTTCTTTGCTCAAGCCGAGCGCGGTGAGCGAGAAACCATCGAGGTATAATCGAAGAATATGGCGGAGTTGAGAGAGGTCATTCTGAGGAATTCTTGGAAGCAGTAGATCCTGACATATACTATGGCGAAAGAGCATCCCGCCACAATGCCCCTGAACGCGTACAAAGCTTTAGAAACTGCTCGCCTGTATCCTACAAGCCTCGCAGAGCCATGCGCAGCAAGGTGGAACTGCATCAGCGTCGGACTAAATCCAAGTTCTAGGCCTCTAGCGTGCAACCTGGCTCGCACGAAACGCTCGTAGAACGCAACCAGGTCCCAAAAGAGGCCCACTGCGGCCTCGCCAGAGGCCCGATAGGCTTCACGTCTAACATTCTGCCTCCAGACAACGTCTATCGGGGACCTTGCAGGTCCACAGCTGAACCAGGGGTGGTCAAATTTGTCCATCCAAGATCTGGCATAAGGTATTCTGATCTTCCCAGATACCCGATAAAACATGCAGAAGATCCCAATCGTGCGATGCCCTTTGGAGGCCTTGCGGGGCAACGCCATAAGCACCCGCTGAAGTTGAGGGGGAAGCTCACCAAGACATTCTGAGATCCCAAGAAGATATATACATACTCGTACTCCCTGGTCGGTCAGGCACGATCAGTGACGGCAGTGAATTCCATCGAGACTGACAGCTGACCTGGTGGAGTAAGCCTTGCTAATGTCCTGCACCGCTGCAACGGAGGGCAGCGGGGGCGCGGGCTGTGCAACTGTCTGGCTGGGCCAGCTCCTTTATTGAGTGCCTTCGTGGCCCAGTCTTGCCAGCTCTCTCTGTGCTTTCTGTGGAAGTCCGCAATGACTGCCCTCCCATAGCCTACCACCTAGCCTTGTTCTTGCTCAAGCTCGAAGCACGTGTCGTTCCGATTCCCGGGGCCGAGCCGTGACTTGCCATGCAGAAACGAACGAACCGGTCGAGCAAGGCCCCGAATGGTACGAAAGCTTTTGCTGGTACTTGCGTGCTCAAGTGCATGATGTGGCTTGGCGGTAGCAAACTTACTGCATAGTTGATCAAGATCTCGGGCTTGATCCGCAAATAAAACCGGCCTGGAAAACTCCACCGAGCTCGGCAACTGGATCGTTCGCCTGAAGCGCGCCGCGAGCCAAGAAGGGCCCTGCGCTACAGCTGCAAAACGCTTGTGAACTGCAGCTCTCTGGACCAGCGGGGCGAGAAGTGGTTTCGGCAACAATCCTCGAACTCCTGGTCGTGTTAGTTTCGATTTAGTCCGATTTGCCACCTGCCGTTCCGCCTTCTGGGCCCAATACCTGTAACATACCCTTAAGACGCCTCCTAACACCTGATGGTTTAGACGCCCCTGCTAGTCCTTGAAGCTGGAGGAAAAAGGGAAAATATTCTCGCTGCGCCCCAACAGCTCCGACCAATCGACGTGCGAGTCTCCAATCTCGCACTCCTCTGCTGGCAGCTCGCAAGACGCGGCGGGCGCCGTGCCGAACTGCAAAATACGAGCCTGATGCATGCTGGCTGGTAGACATCTGCACAGGGAAGTGAGGCCTGCCGCGCCAATCAACGTCGGTTGAAACTGATGTGGCCAGCTTGGCCAACTCAGACTCTACAATGCAAACATCTATGACCTTCGTCTTGCCTTTGTCTGATAAAGGGAGGTTCTGGAACCAAAACTCGAGCCCCGAGCGCCTTTGAAAACCCAGAAGAAGCCAATGGCTCATGCGGTATGTTGAAGTCCCCCCAATGATGTACTGCATGTTGGGCGCTCTGCAAAGTGTGGCTACGCGCTCCAGTATCTCCAAGATAGTGATAGAGAGGCCTTCTGAGACTTTCCCATGGGCCGAAACGCGTGGGATACCTGGGGTCCCTGGTTGCTCTACCACACATGAAAGCGCGCGCCCCCTCAAGGGGATCCCCTCAGGGGGAGAGGAAGGCGGCTCTAAATTTTAGGCCCCTAGAGTAGCTCTGACAAAGATGGCCACTCCAGACGAGACGCCTTCGTCCCCAAGGTCATTGAGACTGGAGCGAGACGCGCCAGTGGGGCCCGTGGAACTTGGCGCCCAGAACGACTTCCAACCATGATTCAGAGCCCAGGCACTCGCGGTTCCCAGGGGCCCCTCCAGACGCTTCATCTCCTGAGCAAGCAAAGCTGCGACCGTGGATTCTTGTAACTCACCCAGTCTCTGTTTGATAGTACCCCAAGAATAACCATGGAACGTTTCCACCAGCATAGCCTTCCCACCATCACCAATTTCCCATTCAAACTGGCCCAGGTCGAAATCAAAATCGCTGTCGGAAAACTCAGGCCCATAAATGGTTGAAGTCACTGAAGTACTCTGTGCTAGAAGTGTCATCGCCGGCGCTTGGCTCGCGCAGACTTGCTGGCGCTGCAAAAGATTTGCTACCCTGGTGACCTCCTGGCCGCATCGGCTGCTGCGTCGCCTGAACCAGCGCCACTGTCTCCTGCGGCGCCGCGGGGAGAGCGCGAACCTCTTTCGCGTTCTCGCTCCGCTTCGCATGCAGGAGATTGTCCCATGCCTGCGCCCGCGCCGCGACCAGCGCCTGCTCTAGGTGCCGAACGAGGTCCTGGAGGCTTCGGCACCACGGGCTGCTTGGCGACAGCCGGCCTGGCAGGCGGTGATGGGCGATCTGGCTGCTGCGTCGGCGGTGGCCCCGCCGCCTTGGCGGTCTCCTCCTTCTTGGCGTCCCAGGTTGCACGCTGCTCGCCTGGTAGAAGGGGCCCCAATGCCTCGAGATGCCGCTTCTCGAGACTCCGACTGACCGTCTGCTCGTCGACCTGGCGGCCAGCTGCTTCGCCGTGGTGACCAGCTGTGCAATCTCCGCGTCCTGTGGGGCCTTGGCGGCCAGCGACTCCAAGGAGAGCTTGAAGGAGTTGATATCCCCCAGATGTGCTCTTGCCGTCGAAGCCCACGTCTGAGACTGCTGGTCCTCCTCACTTTTGAGCTGCTTCTCGGCCTCGTCGAGCCGCTGCTGCAACTGTTTGCAATCATCACGCATCGTCTCAATAAGTGCTTCCATCTGTCCAATGTGCTCAGTGTTCTCGCCCAGCTGCTTGCGCAGCTTGTCAACTTCGTCTCGTGCTCGCTGGACTCGAAACGTAGCGCGCTAAACTTGATTGTGATGGGGCAGGTGTACTGCGGCCTGCACCTTGAGCTCCGCCAGCTTTTGCTTTGAGGCTGCAATGCTTTGCTCATGACCTGGGGCGAGTTCATATATAACTGTGCTGGCGTTGGCGATATACTTCTCGAGCGACCCAATCTGGCTTTGGAGCTTCTCCGACGCCGCCGTGGTAATTGGCGGCTGCTTATCATCCTCACCGTCTCCTTCTGGCTGAACCTCGGGCTTCGATGGAGTGGCAGAGCCTCCATATCTGAACTGGCAGTACTTGAATAGGTCCGATTGATGAGCTCCAGCTGATCCCTGAGACTGTGACTTGCTTCCAGCTCCTCCTTGATCATTCCCTTTGCCTCGCTTCGGTGGCCAACCATTCGGCGGCTGGAAGTTGGCCCCACGATGTTTGCATTGGCGAATGCCAGCATCAAGCTATACCCAGCTGCGTGGGCAATACTGACACGCCACCCATCGCCGCGGCCCGCCGCTGACCATGGCCTCTGGTGGAAAAACGGAATGTCAATCGTGAGTGAACACTACGGCTGCGTCGTCGCAACCCGAGGGACATGAAAATATAGACGCCCCCCTGGCCTGGGTGCGGCCTCCTGTGGGGGCCGTCAAAGAAACTGGTTTCTGCACCACCTCGAGGACATGGTTTACTTGAGCCAAGATGGCTACGGACCCAGTTTTTTTCAGTGGACCCAGCTCGATGCAGCAAATGCCCGCCCAGACACAACCAGGAGCGGGTGAATGAAACGTCGCATTTGCAAGGCCACAGCGCTGGGCTAAGCAGGTCCAAAGGAGGAGGTGCAGGAGGAGGAGGAGGAAAAGGAGGAGGAGGAGGCACAGTGGGAGGAGGGAGTAGGATGTATACTAGGAGGGAGAGTAGGAGTAGGAATAGGAATAGGTCTAAGAGTAGGAGTAGGTAGGTAGGCAGGTAGGTAGGTAGGTAGATAGGTAGTAGTAGTAGTCGTCGTCGTCGTCGTCGTCGTAGTAGTAGTAGTAGTAGTAGTAGTAGTAGTAGTCGTCGTAGTAGTAGTAGTAGTAGTAGTAGTAGGTAGTAGTAGTAGTAGTAGTAGTCGTAGTCGTAGTCGTAGTCGTAGTCGTAGTCGTAGTCGTAGTCGTAGTCGTAGTCGTAGTCGTAGTCGTAGTCGTAGTAGTAGTCGTAGTAGTAGTCGTAGTAGTAGTAGTAGTAGTAGTAGTAGTAGTAGTAGTAGTAGTAGTAGTAGTGGTAGTAGTAGTAGTAGTAGTAGTAGTAGTAGTAGTAGTAGTAGTCGTAGTAGGAAGAGGAGGAGGAGGACGAGGAGGAGGAGGACAAGGAGGACAAGGAGGAGGAGGAGGAGGAGGAGGAGGAAATACGGCCCTGGTGTCGAGAAATCATGGTAGCCACGTGTACCTTCTTAATTCCGTGTTTAGCGTCGAGTTGTGTCGATTAGCGTCAGGTAATCGATGGGATAGCGCCGATGTGGCGTCGATTCGCGCCGATCAGCGTCGATTTGGCGTCGACTGGCGCCGTCTAGAATTGCCACCGCACTCTCCCCCCCCGCCTCTGGTTGCACGAGCGTTGCCGCAGGGAGTTCAGTGCTAAGTTTGCCCGTGGAGCCTGGCCTCTCTGCTGATTTCGGGGAGGCGCCCCGGGGCCTCACAGAGGAGCCCCGTGGGCTCTGAGAGGGTGGCCCCGGGAGGCTCCCCCAGTCAAAGCGTTCGAGCCGTCGCAAGCGAAGTCAAGCCCCTCCGACGCCGTGCGATGGTCACGCTCCCCTCCTCTCTCGCCCCCCACTCGCCCATTCGTGGCAGGGGCCCGACAGCCTGCCCTGCCGAGGAGTGTTTGGATTTGCGATCGCGTCCGTGTCGCCGACCTTTCGGCGATGCATCGCCGATTCGAGCTCGATGTCCCCCCTCCCTTGAGCTGCTGCCCCCCCCAACCCTCAGTGGAGCGAGCCCTGTCACTTCTCCCCGTCGGGCGAATTTCGCCGGCGAGCGCAGGGGGGAAGTGAGAGGGGGCGGGCCTTCTCGGAATGCGGCAGGGCTTCTCAGAACCCCACGCGCCTTCTCTGAGAAATTTTGCAAGCCTTTTGTGAAGACAGAGACGGCTTCTCAGAAGGCCAGGGGGCTTTGAGAAGCCCGACCGCCTTCTGAGAAGGCCTACTCCCTCTCACTCACCCAGGATGGAAAATAGACAGACACAAATCAACGTCAATTTCGACTAGCATGCAGGAACGTATGGGAAATGGAGGGGAAGACGAAAGTCCAGGAAATATGTATAAACCTATACGACCACCCTTCGGGTGATAAGGATGTTCTGGGTGGGGGGGAGTCAGCGTCTCATTCAATATCTCACTCAATCGATCTCACTATTGATTTCACTATCGATCTCACTATCGACCTCACCATCGACCTCACTATTGATCCTACTGTCGATCTCACTATCCGTCTCACTACTGATCTCACTGTCGATCTCACTATCGATTACACTGTTGACCTCACTATCGATCTCACTATCGATCTCACTATCGATCTCACTATCGATCTCACTATCGATCTCACTATCGATGTCACTATTGATCTCAGTGTTGACTTCACTATCGATCTTACTATCGATCTCACTATCGATCTCACCATCGATCTCACCATTGATCTCACTATCGATCTCACTACCGACCTCTCTATCGATCACTTCATTGACCTCGCCATCGATCTCACGATGGGCCTCACTATCGATCTCACTATGGACCTCACTGTCGATCTCACTATCGAGCTCACTATTGATCTCACTATCGATCACTATCGGTCTCACTATTGATCACACTATCGATCTCACTACGGGACACCGACGAGACACCGACGCCTCGCCGACTGGACACTGGCGTGACAACGACGGGACACTGACGGGACACCGGCGGGACACCGGCAGGACCCCCCGGCCACCGCTGGACAACCCTGGAGGGGGTGGTCTTTTGTCCCGGCGGCGCCCTAGCCAGAGGAGGGTTCATTCCTCTCGCGCGCCCACTCAGCTTCGCCTCGCCCGCACGCACGACATGAACACGAAACCGAAGCCGAAGGGGGGCCTCTCCGTTTCACTACGATCTCACCTTTTTCCGTTTTGATGTATATACATGTATATGTATATGTATAGGTATATGTATATGTATATGTATGTGCATTTGTATATTTATACATATGTGTATATGTAAACTTATGTGTGCAAATTTATATGTACCATAATGTGTATATGTATATGTATATATATATATATATTTATATATATATATTTGTGCATGTACATGTATATGCATATGTATATGTATATGTATATGTATATGTATATGTATATGTATATGTATATGTATATGCGTATGTATTTGTATATGTATACGTATGTGCATTTGTATACGCATACGTCTTTGTATATGTAATTTTGAGGTACAAATCTATATGTACCAGACTATGTACCACTAGATGCATATACATATATGTATATGTATATGTGTATTTATATGTATAGGTATAGGGACATGCATGTATATGTAGATGCATTTGCAAATGTATATGTATACGTATATGTATATGTGTATATGTGTGTGCACATGTTTATGCACATGTCCATGTATATCTATACATATATATATATACATGTACATATGTATATATGTGTGTATGCTGGTATGTGTAGGAGTATCGGTTAATGTATATGTACATGCACATGTATATGTATATGCCTATTTGTGCGTATATGTAGATGTATACACATTTGTATAGGTATGTGTGCATGCATTTGTGTATGTTTATGTACATACATGCATGTATGTATAGGTATATGCATATACGTATATACATATGTATATAAACGTGAATGTCTATGGGTATATGCAGATTTATAGTTGTATTATATACAGTGTGGGACGAGCACTTGTATGTAGGTGTGTATATTTATAGGTCTGTATGAATGTATGTATGGATGAAAGAGCGCGTTCTGTGGGCGCTTGGAGGGGGGGACCATACACCCCCCACTGGATTAAAGGGGTTCGAACCCCCTAACCACCCCATCTCCCGTGACGGAGGGGGGGGGGTTCAACCCCCCTCCTCCCCTGTGGAGGCTGTGTGTCCGTTGGCGGCCAGTCCCCTGCCGTCCCTGGGTATTTTTTTGATTGCTGCGCACGGCAGTGGGCATCTCCGAATACTGGTGGCCGTTGGCGCCACGATGCGGTCCACGCATGGCCGGGCGGGGGTTGTCCCGCCGTCGGCGACCATCACTGTGCATGCTCCCGTCCAAGGACTTCTGACGCCCTCTTTTCTTCAACATAACAAAAGGGCCCCCAGACGAGCCGACAGGGCCCCCAAACGGCGCCAGAGATCCCAAAGACGAGCCCAAGAGGTGTCCAGGGCGGCTCCGAGAGGGGCCCGCGCCCGCGTTACCCTCCCTGGCGGGGCCCTGGGGGCGCTTCATACGGGTTTAGTTTCGAAGCGGTCGCAGGTCGCTCCACTATGGCCTTAGAGGCCTCCGAGACGGCCCATGACAAGCCAAGTAGTTCCCAGGAGGGCCTGAAGACAGCCCAAGAGGCCCCCGAGACGGCCCAGCACTGCCCCACGCGGATCTTCGTGAAGGCACGCATAAGCAAACATCGTCATCATCCAATGGAAAAGCATGCTTTTTTCAAACATGGGCTTTGCGTTCCTTTCCAGCGTCCAGGAGGCCTAAGGCGGCCCCAAACCGCTCCAACTGGTGCCCGACAGGGCCCCCAGACGACCAAGAGGCGCCCAAGACGGCCCCAAGACGACCCAACAGGGCCCCCAAAACGGCATCATATACCCCAAGGACGAGCTCAAGAGGCGTTCAAGACCCGCGCCCACGTTGCCTTGGACGGCGGGATCTTGGGAGCTCTTCGTATTTCCGAAACGGCGCTAGGTCGCTCCAGTATGGCCTCCGTGGCCTCTGGGTCGGCCCGAGAGCACTCCAAGAAGGCTCGCTTACCGTTTTTGCGCCCAGAGGCCCCGTAGAGGGTCCCACACCGACCCCACAGGCGTCACTAACGTCGCATCCTGACGGTGACGATGCCGATGATGATGATGCCGATGACGATGAGGATGTTGATGAGGATGCTGATGAGGATGATGATGGTAATACTGATGATGGTGATGCTGATGATGCTGATGCCAATGCTGATTATGATGCTGATGATGACGATGCTGTTGAGGATGGTGATGATGATGGTGATGAGGCTGATGATGTGGATGAGGATGATGATGATGATGCTGACGATGCTCATGATGATGATGCTGCTGATGATGATGATGATGATGATGATGATGATGCTGATGATGATGATGATGATGATGATGATGATGATGATGATGGTGGTAAGGGTGATGATGATGCTGACGATGACGATTACGATGACGATGATGATGCTGCTGATGATGATGGTGATGATGATACGGCTGACAATGATTATTTTGATGCTGATGATGATGCTGATGATGCTGCTGCTGATGGTGATGATGCTGATGATGACAGTGCTGATGATTCTGATTATGATGCTGATGCTGATGCTGATGATTATGAGGATGATACGGACGATGATGATGCTGATGATGAGGATACTGACGATGAAGAGGATGGGAAGGAGGAAGAAGAGGACGATTGGGATGAGGATGGGGAAAGGGCTGAGGGCGAAGGCGAGGGCAAGGACGACGTCGAGGAGGAGGAAACGCAGTAGTAGGCAGGAGGATGAGGACCATGAAGTGGCAGAAGGAGGTGATGGTGGTGGATGAGTTGGAGGGAGCGATCGAGGAAACTGAAGGAGCATGCAGCAGTAGGAGCCGGCACGAAGGGAGGTGGGAGGAGAAGGAGCCGGCAGGAAGGGAGGCGACGACGACGGGGATGACGGTTGTGTTGACGAAGCTGGTGAAGGTTATGGCCATGACGACAACGGCGATGACGACGATGACGATGACGACGACGATGACGGTGATGACAACGATGATGCTGCTGCTGATAATGATGGTGATGACGATGATGCTGATGCTGATGATGATAATGATGAGTATGCTGATGATGATGATGAGATCATGTTAACCATGCTGATGTTGTTGATGATGGTTATGATGAGGACAGGACGATGAGGATGAGGAGGATGATTCTGATCATGATGATGAGCATGCTGACCATGTCCGTGCTGATGGTGATGATGATCATGCTAATCATGAAGGCCATGGTGATAATGTTTATCATGCTGAATATCACGATCATGAAACTCCTCCCCTCCCCCGTCTTCCTCTCACCTCCTTCTTCCCATGTCCGCCTCCCTCCTCCTTTTCCCTCTCTCCTGCTGCTGCTGCTCCTCCTCCTCCTCGTTCTCCTCCCCTCTTCCTCCTCCTCCTCCTCCTCGAGGACGTTGCTGGTACACGACACCATCTCAAACGAGCGTACGCGCAGGGGAGATGCCAATTGGGGCGAGCACATCTGACATGGGAGTTGCAGACACCATCTTTATTCCAATGTGGCTTGTGTTCCTCAGTATTTGATACCTCAAGCGAGCTTTTCGCACACCTTCGACGAGTACACTTGCCGCTATCCCTACCACGCCTCGTGATATCGAGGGGTGCTCATCCACGTGCTGCGTCGGCCGCGGCCCATGCCAGGAACCCTCGGCGCAAAGAGGACTCCACTGGACACGGTCGAGACGTTCAAGCTCGGCGCCAACAAGACCCAAGAGCGGGCAGAAGGAAGTCAAGGCACTCAAGCAAGGCGAGAAGACGCTTCTTGGTATCATATCCAGGCAGACTCTACGATCCGCGAAACAGATACGCGACATGCAGGCGGCCATGTACGAGGTATGGCTGATGCTCGAGACGTGCTTCGTGGTGCTGGCAATGCAAGAACATGCATCGAACTATTCAGATCACGTGACGGGCAAGAAGGGTCACGATCTCGGGCCGTCCTACATCTACTCGAGAGGCGGCGCTTTCAAGACGTGCGCGGAGGTGAAGATCGGACAGGGCGGCACACCAGGCTTCTCGCTCACAGAAGGATTGCGCACATAATTTCGAAAACCATACACGGAGTACGATCAATGGTCAGTCGAAAGGAAGCGTGATTTGATTCTACATTGCAGACTGGAGAAGGGCTATCAGCGCGGCGTGAAGAAAGTTACGGCTGCTTTTCGCGACCCACAAGTTCGCATCCTGATGAACAAGGCTTTCGCCAAGAAGGTGGGCAGGGCTCCACCGACGTTCCTCGAGCGCGAGCTTCAGGAGTGGCTTGCGGGCATGGAGGGCTAGATGCCACTGCTTCGTGCAGTGAGATATTTTTTTTGGGCGATGCTTCACACTCCATACCAATGGTGGAGAGACAACATACAGAACATGGAGATCAACATATCCATTGGGAGCGAGGTGATACCCCTTCCCTTTCTCTCCTGGCTGCTCGGGTGAGACGAGCCGTCTATAGTTCACGCCCTCCGAGTTCGGAGGTACCTCTTCCTGAACGCGTAGTTCCAAGCGCCCCCTCCCGCATGCGTATGGTAACATATTTTTCAGTTTCACGCCAAATCACGCCAGGCACATCAATTTACAATCGTATGCTATCAAATGAGCGTCCATATTCCCTAGCCTTAGCTTGGTATAGTGCACAGCATACTGGGACTTGAGCAGCTTGTCGGGTCTCTGTGCGGGAGGGGCCTATCATCCAACGGGGATCCTCCTCCCAATTGGGGGGGGGGTCTTCTTTGGCTTTTGGGGCTGCCTTTCGTTTGGTCTTGTGCATCCTGGGGCTGTCTCGGGATAGTGTTCCGCGGGGCAAGCTATGCCCTTCACAGGCATCTCATTTGTCGATGACGGTGGGGATGTGTCCTGGGAGCGAGACGGTCCCGTAGGGCAGCGCCCCGTCACATGGAGGCCCGGTCTCCGAGGCTTCCCGCTAGAACAGGTTCGCCGCACCAGATTCCTAGACGTGTATATCATACGCGGTCGAAGGACATTTTGAATAGTATGGCCGTTCCAAGTGCACGGCAGAGACAGACAGAGATAGCGCCAATGGTGATTCTAAATCTAAGTCTAAGTCTAAGTCTAAGTCTAAGTCTAAGTCTAAGTCTAAGTCTAAGTCCTACGTCGAAGTCTAAGTCTAAGTCTATGTCTAAGTCTAAGTCTAATAAGACTAAGTCTAAGTCCTCCTCTTCGAGCGGGCACGCGACTTGCAAACCAGTCTCCCCATCCGCAGCAGCAGGAGGTTTTTCCTGCTAGTGGAGGATGAGGAAGATGATGAGGATCAAAAGGATGAGAACGAGCTTGGGTTTGGTGCTAATGCCGATCGTGCTGCTGCTGATGGTGATGATGATCATGTTGTTGCTATGATAATGCTGATGACGAAGCTGAATATGATGATTCGGATGGCGACGACGATATTGACACGACGATGCCGACGATGCGGATGATGTTGATCATGATGAGTCTGATGATCATGGTGGTGGTGGTGATAATGACAACGGTGGCGATGATGATAATGCTGATGACGGTGATGCTGGTGCTGTGTATGGTGGAGATGCCGACGATGCCGTTGATGATGATGTTCACGATGGTGGCGGTGGTGACGATGGTGGTGGTGATGATGCTGCTGATGATCATGATCACGACGGCGACGATGATGACAATGCTGATGGTGGTGATGATGACGATGATGGGCTGATGCTGATAATGCTACGGATGATGATGATGATGCTGATGATGATGATGATGATGATGATGATGATGATGATGGTGATGGTGATGATGATGATGATGATGATGATGATGATGATGATGATTCTGAAGATTGTGATGGTGATGGTCATGGTGATGATAATGATGATGGAAATGCGATTGGTGATGATGATTATTATGCTGATGGTGGTGGTGATGATGATGCTGATGATTTTGACTATGATTCTGATTTCGATGATGACGACGATGATGTCGATGACGATGACCATTTGATGATGATTAGGAGGAGGAGGGGGAGAGGGAGAAGGACTAAGCTGACGGCGAGGGCGAGGGCGACGACGAGGAGGAAACAGAAATAGACGGCAGGATCAGGAGGAGGAGGAGAATGAGCAGGATGCGGCAGGAGGATGTGGTGGTGGCTGAGGTGGATGAGTCGATGAGGAGAAGGGGGCAGGATGATCATGCAGCAGGAGTAGCCGACATAAAAAATAGGCAGCAGGATTTGCTCGCACGAAGGGAGGCACCAGGAACATGCAGCGGGAGGAGCATAGTGCGGAGGGACAGGAGGAACAATGAACGAGGAGGAGGAGGAACGGTAAAAGGGCAGAGTGAGGAGCCAGGAGAAGGAACACTGGGGCCCAGGGTGATGAGGACAAAGAAGAGGGATGAAGGGAGATTGCGCATGTGGTGTTTACAAATGCAAGACGAGGGGAGGATGATCATGACTGGGAGGATGAGGATGAATCAGATGATGATCGTGATGCTCAGGAGGACGATTGTTTCGAATGTGTTTTCCGAACTATTCTTCCAACGCTGCACACATCCTCGAATGAGCAGCTGGGCTTATCATGTTGCTTCGAAACTGCTTGTTTGAATGTTACAATGAAGAGTGGCACAACTGCTAGTAGATCGCTTCCAGTGCGCCTCCAGATGGTTCTTTGTGCGGCTACCTTTTCCTGGGCGGGAACGCAGGCCCTAAGGTTTGCCAGGAATTCTAGAGCTGAGGAAGGAAACCTTGCTTTCAATTACAGGGTCCGAGAGGGACGTAGTGAGACCCATCCGGCCGCGCGCCGAGCCACACAAGAACCCAACGGGCCGCACAAAATATCAATGGGCCGCAGAAAAAAAACAGTGGCCCCCCTCCTTCCCGTCCTCCCCTACTCTTCCTCTCTCCCTCTCCTTGGGCTGGCGCCGGCGTCGGCGGCGGCTGGCGGCGGCGTCGGGGAGCGTTGATGAAGACGACGGCTTCCTGTTCTGGGCCGGCGCCGGCGCATGCGGCGGCTGGCGGCGGCGGCGGCGGGGAGCGTCGACGAGGACGACGGCGACGACGATGACGACGACGACGCTCCAACACCGTGCCTTGGTTTTGGGTCAAGGTCCTTACTTACGCAGGCCGAAAGATTTTCCTCTTGACCCCCACATGTCGGAAGGGACGCGCCGTTCAGGTGAGCGGATACATGTAGCGGTCGCTTCGAGGTGGGGTAGATATGTTATGGGTGGAGATGCGGGAGTTGGCCTCCGTTCTCCTCCCACCTCCTCTTCCCTCTTCCCTCATCCTTCCCCTCTTCCTCCCGCCTCTTCTTCGCTCTTCCCTCATCCTTCCCCTCTTCATCCTGGGAAGACCCCCTCCCCCGTATAATCATAGCATTGGTCTGCAGATCCACAGCTCCGTGGATAGCTTGATGCTTCACTTGCGGTGCTCCGCGGATCCAATTTCCCCTGGGTCCCGGATGTTAATTCTTTGTGTATATATATATATATATATATTATATATATATATATATATATATATATATATATATATATTCCCAGAAAATAAATGGACCCATGTTTTTTTGTTTTTTTTTGTTTTTTTTCCACACAGGAAATTGGATTCGCGCAACACAGAAATAGGATCCACGAAACTCCCACACCCGAAAAAAAGGATCCAATTTGATCCATTGCTGTGTTTGTATTTTTAGTCCAAGAGGAAAAATATCTGCCTGGGGATGTATTGCTGCCTCTTGGGGTCTCATCGGAGGGGCCTCGGGGACCTCGGAAGGGCATTTGTGAAACCTCCTGGGCGCCTCTTGGGCGTCTCTTGGGGCCCCGCTGAGGTGGTGGTGGTGATGGTGGGCTGTGGTGGTGGTGGTGGTGGTGGTGTGGCTGTGGTGGTTTGTGGTGGTTGTGTGGTGGTTGGTGGTGGTGGTGGTGGATGTTGTGGTGGTGGTGGTTGTGGTGGCAGGTTGTGGTGGTGGTGCTGGCGGTGGAGGTGGTGTGGTGTGGTGGTTTCCGGTGGTGGTGGTGGTAGTTGTAGGTTGTGGTGGGTTGTGGTGGCGGTGGTGGTGGATGTGGTGGTGTGGTGGTTTGTCGTGGCGGCTGTGGTGGTGGTAGTGGTAGTGGTAGTGGTCGTGGTTGTGGTGGTGGTGGTGGTGGTGGTGTGGTGGTGTAGTGGTTTGTTGTGGTGGTCGAGGTTGTGCTGGTGGGTGGTGGTGGTGGTGGTGGTTGTGGTGGTTTGTGGTGGTTGTGGTGGTGGGTTGTGGTGGTGGTGCTGGTGGTGGCGCTGGTGGTGGTGGTGGTGGTTGTGGTGTGGTGGTTTTTGCTGATGGTGGTGGTGGCGGTGGTGGTGGTGGTGTTTGGTTATGGAGGTGGTGGCGCTGGTGGTGGTGGTGGGGGTGGCGGTGGTGGTGGTGGTGTGGTGCTTTGTGGTGGTGGTGGTCGTGGTGGTGGTGGTGGTAGTTTGCTCTGGTGGTGGTGGTGTTGCGTTGGTTCTGGTGGTGGTGGTGCTGGTGTGATGGTTCGTGGTGTTGGTAGTGGTGTGGTGGCTTATAATGGTGGTGGTTGTGGTGGTTGTGGTGGGTTGTGCTGCTGGTAGTGGTGCTGGTGGTGGTGGTTGTTGCGGTGCTGGTGGTGGTGGTGTGGTAGATTGTAGTTAGTGGTGGTGGTAGGGGAGGTGGGTTGATGTGGTGGTGGTGGTGGTGGTGGCCGTGTTGGTGGTGGTTGTGCGGTGGTTGAGTGGTGATTTGTGGTGGTGGGTTGTGGTGGTGGTGGTGGTACTGGTAGTGGCGGTGGTGGTGGTGATGCTGTGGTGGTTTGTGGTGACGGCTGTGGTGGTGGTGGTGATGGGCTGTGGTGTTGGTGGTGGAGGTGCTGGTGCTGCTGCTGGTGTTGGTGCTGGTGGTGGTGGTGGGTGGTGGTGGTGGTGGTTGTGGTGATGTTGTAGTTTGTTGTGGTGGTGGTGGTGGTGGTGGATTGTGGTGGTGGTGGTGGTGGCGGTGGTGGTGCTGGTGGTAGTGGTAGTGGTGGTGGTGGTGGTGGTGGGTTGTGGTGGTTGTCGTGGTGGTGGCATTTTTGGTCGTGGTGCTGGTGGTTTGTTGTGGTAGTGGTGGTTGTGGTGGTGGTGGTTTGTGGTGGTTGTAGTGGTTGTTGTGGTGGCGGTGATGGTTGTGGTGGTGTGGTGGTTTGTGGTGGTTGTGGTGGTGTGGCCTTCGGGTCTTCGCGCCACCGTGTTTTGGCTTTGGGTCAGAGTTCTAATGGGTGCCTCTTGAAGGCTCGTCAGAAGGGTCTCGGGGGCGTCTGCGGAGCATTTGTGCAGCCTCCTGGACATTCCTAAGGGCCTCTCGGTGGCTTTTGGGGGGCGAGGGCTCGGCATGGCGATTCGTGTCTCCCCTCTGCGGTCTCTGGGCCCTCTCTGATCATCGTCGCTGCGTCCCCGCCGTCGGCGCTGCTGGCCGGCGCCAGCGCTGGCGTCGAGGCCGGCACCGGGGGAGGGGGGGGGGTTTGGACCCCCCCCGCCCCCCCCGTGGACCCTCTCTGGTCATCATCGCTGCGTCCCCGCCGTCGGCGTTGCTGGCCGCCGTTGGTGCCGGCGCCGGCGCTGGGGGGGGGGGCTTTGGACCCCCCCTTTGAGCGCTCTCTGGTCATCGTCGCTGCGTCCCCGCCTTCGCGCTGCGAGCCGCCGCCAGCCCCGCCGAATGTTTTTTTTGGGCCCCCCCCTGCGTTTCGGAACGCGCCGCCGAGTGTTCCCAAGGCAAGCGCCCATGAAACGCGCTCTCTCGTATGTATGTAAGTATGTATGCATGCATGCATGCATACATGCATGCATGTATGTATGGATGGATGCGTTCATGCATATATATGCATAGATGTATACATGTATGTATGTCCGTGTGTGTGTGGCTGTATGTATGTATGTACGTATGCATGCAGGTATGTATGCATGTATGTATGTATCGATGTCTGTAGGTATGCATGTATTTGTGTGCATGTATGCATGCATGCATGCAAGTATGTATCTTTGTATGGATGGAGGAATGGGTTGATTTGTGTATGTAGGTGTGTATATGTGTATATGTGTGTATGTGTGTATGTGTGTATGTGTGCACGTATACATGTATGTGTGCATGTATGTATGTCGGAGGTTGGGGGGGTGAGATCGCAGTGCGACGGAAACCCCCGTGTCCCGTGGTGTCCGCCGTTGCTAGGGCGAAGTCAAGACAAATGATTTTTCCCCGCCCGCCCGTCCAGCGGTGGCTCGCGGTGTCCCGCGGTGTCCCGTGGTGTCCCGTGGTGTCCCGTGGTGTCTCGTGGTGTCCCGTTGAGTGAGATCGATAGTGAGATCGATAGTGAGATCGATCGTGAGATCGATAGAGAGATCGATAGAGAGATCGATGTGGTGCCCCAAGGTGTCCCGTGGTGTCCCAAAAAGTGAGATCGATAGTGAGAGCGATCGTGAGATCGACTGGTGTCCCGTGGTGTCCCGTGGTGTCCCGTTGAGTGAGATCGATAATGAGATCGATACTGAGATCGGTACTGAGATCGATGTGGTGCCCCGAGGTGTCCCGTGATACCCCGTGGTGTCCCAAAAAGTGAGATCGATAGTGAGATCGATAGTGCGACCGATGGTGAGATCGACAGGTGTCCCGTGGTGTCCCGTGGTGTCCCGTGGTGTCCCGTGGTGTCCCGTGGTGTCCCGTTGAGTGAGATCAGTAGTGAGATCGATTGAGTCAGATATTGGTTTCCCCCCCTCTCTCCCCCCCACACATCCTCCTTGTCACCCGAAGGGTGGCCGTATCGGTATAAGCGGATGTATGTATGTGTGTGTGTGTGTGTGTGTGTGCGCATGCGCGCATGCATGAATGGAAGGATGTAGGTATGTACGTACGTACGCATGTGTGTCTGTCTGTTTGTTTGTCTGTCTGTCTGTCTGTCTGTCTGTCTGTCTGTCTGTCTGTCTGTCTGTCTGTCTGTCTGTCTGTCTCTGTCTGTCTGTGTGTCAGTCTGTTTGTGTCTGTCTGTCTGTATGTATGTATGTCTACATACTTGTGGTTTCCTGGGCCCCTTTCTCGCTCCCCCCGCGGGCCCGCCGCCGGAAATTGCATCGTCCGGATTCCCCGGGGGGTGGCGCGCTCCCGGCGGCGCCGTCGGCGGCGCGGTCGCGAGGAGGTGCTCTACGAGCGGCTCCTCGCGGCGCCGTCGCGCTGCTCCGCGGAGGCGCCAGAGGACCGGCAGCGGCCGTGTTCGTCGTCGTCGTCGTCGTTGTCGTCGCCGCCGCCGCCGACGCTGCCGCCGCCGTCCTCGTCGTCGTCGTCGTCGTCTTCGTCCTCGTCGTCGTCGTCGTCGCCGCCGCCGCCGCCGCCGCCGCCGTCTGCGCGGCCGTGGTCGTCGTGTGGTCATCGTCGTCGTCGTCGTGGCCGTCGCCGCCGCTGCTGCCGCCGCCGCCGTCGTCGTCGTCGTCGTCGTCGTCGTCGTCGTCGTCGTCGTCGTCGTCGTCGTCGTCGTCGTCGTTGTCGTCGTGCCCGTCGGGTCGTTGTCGGCGGCGGCGGCGGCGTCGTCATCGTCATCATTGTCGTCGTGGCCTGGCCGTTGTCGGCGTCGTCGTCGTCGTCGTCGTCGTCGTCGTGGCCTCGTCGTCGTTGTCGTCGTTTTTTGTTTGAGTTCTCATTTCTAAACACAAGTTCTGGTTCATCTCCCCTCCCCGGTAACAGGTTCGTTTTTCAAGTTAAGTGCCCCTTCCGGGGCTCGCACCTTGTTTTTCAAGGCAAAGTTTTACATGCCAGATTGCCCCCCTGGCCCCCGAACTACAGCAACAACGGCTCCCGCCAAATATTTCTTACAATTTATTGCGAAGGACTTACGGCCGGTGCCGCCGACCCTGAGAACGACGAAGATGAAAACGAGGGGGGAGGCAGGGGGAGGAGGATGAGTGGGAGGTGGAGGAATGGTGGAGGAGGTGGATGAGGGAGGAGGAGGGGGGAGAAGGATGTGCAGGAGAAGCAAGCGGAGGAGAAGGAGGCAGAGGAGAGCAGGAAGAGGGGGAGCAGAGGTGGGGGGGGGAGGAGGAGGAGGAGGAGGAGGAGGAGGAGGAGGAGGAGGAGGAGGAGGAGGAGGAGGAGGAGGAGGAGGAGGAGGAGGAGGAGGCCAGAGGCTTTCTTGGGACAGCCTGGGGCTCCCTTGAGGCCGTCTTGGGCCGTCCAGGGCTCCTCTTGCGCCGTCTCGAGGCACTCTTGGAGGCCTCCTGGGCAATTTGGGGCTCTCTTGGGCTGTCTTGCGGCAGATTGGGGGCCCCTTGGGAGCCTCTTGGGGCCTCTTGGGGCTTCTTCGGGGCCTCTTGGGGGCCTCTTGGGGCTGACGGCTCGAAATGTCTGTTCGGGTCCCCCGTCTGGGCACTCTCCTGGAGCCGTCTGGGTGGCCTCTTGGGCCGTCTTGGAGGCGTCTTGGGCCGTCTTGGGGCCCTATTCGGCCGTTAAGGGACCCTCTGAGAGGCCTCTTGGACCGTCTCGGAGCGATCTTGGGGGCCTCTTGGGCCGTCTTGGCGCGTCGGGAAGCGGAAGAGGCAAGAACGCCCAAATCTTCAAATAGCGTATGGGAAATCCATGAATTTTGCCTCTTGGGGCTCTCGTGGGAAAGCTCCTGGAGGCCTCTTGGGGCGCTTTGCAGGCCTCTTGGGCCGTCTGGAGGCCGTCAAGGCGTCTTGGACAGATCGTTCGGCGATTCGGGGTTCTCTTGGACTGTCTTTGGGGCCTCTTGGGGCATTCTTGGCCCGTGTTGGGGCTTTTTTGGGCTCCGGGACTTTCAGGGGGGGCGTCTGACCCCCCCCTGGGGACCCCCCCCCCCGGCGGGGGAGGGATCGAAGGGAAGGGGCTTCCCTTCGACTCAATTACGACGTTGCTCAACTTTGCTTTGGCTGGCGCGCTGAGGAGGTCCCTGGGAAAGGGGGGAGCTTCGACGAGCCCAGGGAAAGGGGGGAGGCAGGGAAAAGGGACGACAGACGACGACCAACGAATGACGGAGATGACGAATTGAACGGACAAGCCCCTCACACACGCCGACAGGGTCGGCGGATTCAAAAATCGCGTTCTCGCGGGGGACCGCCTCAGTATTTACCCAGGAATCGTGTTCCCGCGTTGTCATTCTCCGCACTTTATCTAACAGCCGCGCTCTCCACACTCAGGAACCACGCTCGTGTTCTGGACTCCCTTACGATTTACTTGGGAATCGCGCTTCTCGATTCATGCAGGGCTAACGCTTCCAGCGACCCGCCCACTCGACCCGGCCGTCTGGGCCCGCCCACCTGACCCGAACGTTACGGTCCGCCCAGCCGAGCCGCCAGTCTGGTGCCGCTGCCTGTTTTCCTGCTTCTGACCCCCCTTCTGCTAATCTCTCTCGTGCTCCATCCTTCTCCGTCCCCCTTGTACCAGCCGATGGGGCTCCTGGAGCTGAACCTGGTTCCTTGTTGAAGGTGCTGGTCCGTGACAACCGGCTGGGCGACGCGCGCGCCGCTGCAGTTGTGCAATAGTTTCACCGCGGAGGCGCTGGCCGCAGGCTTTAAGATCAGCTCGTACGACCCGTGCCTACTCTACCTGCACCAGGATGGCAAGTGCCGGGGATCCCTGGCACTGGCCGTGGACGATACCTTCGGAGGAGGAGACGAGTACTTTCAGAAGGCGATGGGGACGATCAACAAGAGGTTTCCGTTCGGCAAGTGCCTGAAGGGCAAGGGCGAATTTCTGGGGAACCAGCTGGAGCAGTTACCCTACAAGTTTAGGAATACCCCCTCGGACGTGCGACCGTTTAGGTTGCCACATGGGCGACCCCGAGGCGCTCACAGGCCCCCCTCTCCTCTCCCTGCCCCTTCCTTTTTGATTCGTGGAGCCGTTTAGTTGTGCTGGCCTGAGGGCCCGTGATGCAGGAGAGACGCTCGTCGTGGGCGATTTTTTGGGGATGCCAGCCCGTCGATTTTGGATCTCTTAGGGGGCCGTTTGTTGTCCCAGCCGCGTGGCCAATAGCGTCACATGCGTGCTGTCTTTTCTTGCCAGGTGGGGCACGATTGGTCGGCTCAGGGTTGGCTGGCTGCCAGCTGCGCCAGCCTCTAGCCCCCCCCCGGGGCCCCACGCCTGGGGGCGGGGGACCGCCCTTTTCCTCTCTCCCCCTTCCTTCCGTCCTCTCCACAATTACTCAATACGAATAATACTCTCCCTCTTCCCTCTTCCCCCGCCCCCCCCGCGTATTGTTTTTTTTTACACACAGGTTTCCCCGGAGTTGGGTTTTCGCATTTTTTTTTGTTAAAAAAACAATGCTGCTCTCGCTGAGGCGCCGGCCTCATTTTCGGGCCCCGCTCGTTCCGAATCGTGCTCCCGCTGCAGCGCTGGCCTCATTTCCGTGCTTCCGCTCGTTCTGAATCGTGTTCCCGCTGCAGCGCTGGCCTCATTTCCGCGCTTTCGCTCGTTTCGACTCGTGCTCCCGCTGCAGCTCTGGCGTCATTTCCCGTGCCATGCCACGGCATGCAATGCAATGCTAGGTTGATACTGCGCTTTGCGGTGCTCTTCTACGCCATGCCATGCCGTGTTCTACAATGCATCGCGTCCCCTTTTTGGATCATTGCCCTGCTCGACATCCGACTGTGCGAGTAGAGAGGGGATCTGCGCCATGGTAAGGGATGGGAGGGAGGGGTAGGACGTCAGATATGACGCGAGCGCACCTAGCTTGTCTTCCTGCCCCTCCCTCTCTCCCCTCCTCTTCCTGGCCTCCTTCCTCCTCTCCCCCTCCCTCGTCGTCGTCGTCGTCGTTGTCGTGGTCTTTGTCGTCGTCGTCGTCGTCGTCGTCGTCGTCGTCGTCGTCGTCGTCGTCGTCGTCGTCGTCGTGGGGGGCGGTCCTCTGTCTTCCTCGGGCTTGCGGCCCCCCGCGTGGGGGGGCTTCCGAGGCAGCAGCATCTGACTTTCACACTCCCAGCCGAAAGTGTCTGGGAGCTGCTGGCATTCGGATGCGTGTCGCACGCTCGGATGCGCGTCTCACGACAAATCGGAGCGCTCCACATGAGCGCGCAGTGACCCCCATTATTTCTTGTCCTCCGTCTCCTCCTCCTCCTTTTCCTCCCCCCGCAAGCCCGTTCTCCGGGCAGTAATTGGCGCCTGCGCCGGTGCAGGTGGAGGTGGCTGGTGATGGGCAGCCCGGTCTCGCCCACCGCTCCCTGGCCAGGGAGTCGCCACGAGCCCGCACTGTTTTGTGTAGTAACAACGTGGGCATTTCCATATGCGGTGGGGCCGCATTCAGATGCCAGGGAACTGCATTTTCTCCATGGCATTTCGCCGGCTTGGCTTGGTGCTCCTTTTGCGCAGCCTCCTTGCCTTCCCTCTTCTCGGCGTCGTCGCTCTTCCTCCTCCCTGACCTGCTTGCAATTCGAGCTCGATGGGTTTTCAATGTTGGATGGAGATGCGAGCTGTCTCCATGCTCCAAGGTTCATTGTTTTTGCCGCTGGCGCGAATTCGCTGGGACGTCGTTCCCCTTCCTCCTCCTCCTCCTCCTCCTCCTCCTCCTCCTCCTCCTCCTCCTCCTCCTCCTCCTCCTCCTCCCCGCTCCAATGCACCGATTCCGAATCATTTGCATCTGCTTCGCTGCCCCAGTCCAGGGTTTTTGCTACGGGCCTGGCGGCTAGCGCGTCGTTGCGTGTACTCGACAGCCAGCAGCCCGACTCTGGAGACAGTGTGTTGAGGACGTTGGTTGGTGCCTCGCGAAAAAGACATACTACCTGACAGGTCATTCAATATTTACCAGAAGAACATGGTGGAGGAGATCGAGCTGATCAACATACCTGCAGGGCGACGCGCGATGATATATGTGCGACGAGAAAGAGATTTCGCGCTGAGGGCCGTGGCAGGCTCACTCAATTACATCGGTCGGGAGACACGCCTGGACTGGAGCGGTCTCGTGTCGCTGCTGTAGAGCGCGTTTCCGAAGCCGAAGGTGTCAGACCTGCTGGAAGGGAACCGCCTGGCGAGGATCGGCAAGGACATCTCCCACGCGAGCCTCTGGATCAGGCCGATCGAACTGAAGAACATGGTCTTCTACGACGTGGCCGACGCCGCGTGGGCGAACGCGAAGCTTCGGGCGAGCCAGGCGGGCTGGATCCTCATGGCCGGGGACTTGCGGATCTGCGACGGGCTGTGGAGGCAGACCTCCCCGCTGGCTTGGCGGTCGCGCCGCCTCGCCCGGAAGGTGCCGGGTTCCTTGGCGGCCGAGACGCTGGGCGTGGATGAGGGATTGGCGAACGGCATCTACCTGAGGAGCTTGTTCGCGCAGTTGGCGTTCCCTGGGTTGGACGCCCGGACGGCGCCCGAGGCAGGGCGGACTTTCCCACTCTCGGTCGTGACCGACAGCAAGTGCCCATACGACCACCTCCGCCATGTCTCAGCAGGACCCAGCAAAGACCGAAGGACGGCGCTGGACATCGCGATCCCCACGGAGAGCATGAAGGAGAGTGGAGCTGGGATCCGTTGGGTGGACGGCAAGCGCCACCAGATCACGGACCCTCTGACGAAGAGTCACGGTTGCGCGGATTTGCTGAGGGGGATCTAGCAGAATTGCGAGTTCGTCATCGTCGTGGAGGATAGGGCGCTCAAGATACGTGAAGCGGAGAGGGCGTCCCGAGTCACCGGGAGAGGAGCGCTCGGAAGGCCGACGCCGGCAAAGACATGAGTCCCGAGGGCTACGACGAGCTAATCCCCTACTAAGCCGAGCCCGACTTTACCATCCAGCGCTGCGCGCTCATTTGGATTCTTGGCATCGCTGCGCTGTGCCTTGCCGTATCAACGCGCTGCGCGCGAGGCTCTGTTTCAACTTCCTTGTCCGAACCGCTTTCAGGTGGCGGAGAGGAGCTGACTACAGGTGTCCTGTCATCTAGAATTCTGGGGTGTGCGACTTGCCCCGGAGTCTTTCTAGAGGTCACCTGGAGATACCAGACACTCAGCCCCCTCCGTAACCATGTGCTAGTTCGAGCAGGGGCTTCGGCCCCTTTGGAGGCAGACGCGCGTGTGCTTGAGCTGATACCGGAAACGAGGTTTCGAGCTAGCTGGCGCTTCGTCCCGCATTTCCACCGTGTCTGGTCTTACAATATATTCAGGAATCGTTTTCTCGTCGTTCTCGCTGGAGATTTGCTTGCGATTTATTCAAAAATCGCGATCTTGCGTTGGAATTCCTAGCAACTTACGCAAGCGCCGCGCTCCCGACACTCAGGCACCCAGGAGTCGTGCTCACGCTTGGGACTCCCTCGCAGGTTACTTAGGGATCGGGATCTCGCTGCCTGTCGGGGCTCCGTGGCAGCCCCTCGTGGCCCCCCCCCTGTGCCCTTCGTGGCCCTGTTGCAGCCCTTCGTGGCCCACTCGCTGCCCTTCGTGGACCCGTTGCAGCCCTTCGTGGCCCATTCGTTGCCCTTCGTGGGCCCGTTGCAGCCCTTCGTGGCCACGTCGCTGCCTTTTGTGGCCCCGTTGCAGCCGTTCGTGGCCCCTTCGCTGCCTTACGTGGGTCAGTTGCAGCCCTTCGTGGCCCCGTCGTTTCCCTTCATAGCCCCGTTGCAGCCCTTCGTGGCCGCCCCCTCGCTGCCAGTCGTGGCCACGTTGCAGCCCTTCGTGGCCCCTTCACTGCCCTTTGGCCCCGTTGCAGCCCTTCGCGGCCCCCTCGCTGCCCTTCGTGGCCCCCGCTCGTTCGCTCCCTTCGTGGCCCCCCCACTGCCCTTCGTGGCCCCGCTGTCGCCCTTCGTGGCGTGGCCCTGTCGTTGCCCTTCGTAGCCCCGTTGCTGCCTTCAGTGGCCCCGTTCTTGCCGTGTGCGGCCCGATATACGCATGCCCTTCGTGGCCCCCGCTCGTTCGCGCCCGTCGTGGGCCCATACGCATGCCCTTCGTGGCCCCATTGTCGCCCTTTGTGACCCCCTCGTTGTCCTACGTGGCCCCATTGCTACCCTCAGTGGCTCCGCCGTTGCCCACTGTAGCCACGCATTATCTGCCCTTCGTGGCCCCCGCTCGTTCGCGCCTTTCGTGGCCCCGTACGCATGCCCGTCGTGACCCCTCAATCGCCCTTCGTGGCCCCCTTCCTGTCCTACGTGGCCCCGCTGTCGCTCTCGCTCTCGCTTTCGCTTTCGCTTTCGCTATTCGTCGTCGTCGTCGTCGTCGTCGTCGTCGCCGTCTTAGTCGTCGTCGTCTTAGTCGTCTTAGTCGTCGTCGTCGTCGTCGTCGTCGTCGTCGTCGTCGTCGTCGTGGTCGGTCCCCTGTCCGTCCCTCTTGGGGTCGGGCTGCCGCCGATCAGCGCTTCCAGTGGCCAGGCCGACGGTCCGCGGCCGCCCCGCCGCTTGCCAGGGCCCGGCTCGCAGGGACGAAAAATATACACCCCAAGGGCGGGTATCGAGGGTTGGGGAAATGTACGTGAATGACATTCGAGCAGATAAGAGCGATCAGTCTTAAACTGATTGTTGTTGGTGTTGTTGAGTTCGCATTCCAAAAGGCAAATTATTGTTGATCCCCCTGCCGGGTAACCATTGTTTGTTCAAGTCAAGTGCTTCTCTGGGTTCGCACCCTGTTTTTTTTTTACAAAGAAATCGAAGTGCCACCAAACTGGGTTGATGGCTCCCAGTTTGCAGCAACAGCGGCTCCCGCTTGACACTTCTTCACAATATATTCTTACATTCGCGTCCTCGCGCGGGACTTCCTCACGCAGTATTCAGGAATCGCGCTCTCGCGTGGGACTGCTTCGCAATTGCACGTTGCAGGTAAGAGAGATATGTTTCTAAGGGGGCTACGATCGAAGGCGAAGAGTGCGGGTAACGAGGGTTCGGGATATACGTGCTGAGTGGCCCGCGAGCCGATCAGAAACAACAGTCTTAACATGATTATTGTAGTTGTCGTTGTTGTGCTGTGTGCTGCTGTTGTTGAATGCTCATTTTGAGAACATAATTATTGTTGATCCCTTTGCTGCGGTTGCCATCCTGTTTTTCAATTGAAGTGCTCCTCTCTGGGGTCGCACCGTGTTTTATGCAAGGGGAAGTATGGGGTCCCCAAACTGCGCCCCTGGCGCCAACACCAATAACAACGGCTCCCGCCTGACACTTCCTCACATTTTATTGAGACATCGCAGTGTCATGCGGGCCTTCCTCACAATTGGCCAAATCGCTCCCCAGCAACAACACCACCAACAACAACGACAATATTTACGCACAAAAGCAGCAGCAACAACACAAAGAGCAAAAACACCAACAAGACCAACACCATCACCGACAACAACAACAACAATCATTATAATATTGTTTGCTTTGTCTGCCCGCGTGTCATTTCAATACGTATATCCCAAACCCTCGATAACCGCCCTCTTCGTTTTCGACCGTGCCCCCTTATCAGGGGTATATCTTTCTTACCCCACATGTATTTCGTGCAACCCCTATGAGGCAGCGAGGTAGGGGACGGATGGAAGGAAAAGACAATGGGTGAGGGAGGAGGATGGAGCACGAGAGAGAGAGTACCCGGATGGGGCTAGGACCAGAAAGCACGTGACAAAACTTGACGGGCTGATCGGGAGCGTAGACCTTAATAGGCGGGTCGGGAGGGCGGGATCAGGCGACCAGGTTGAGCAGGCGGGTTGCTGAAGCGTGCTTCCTGCATGAATCGCGAGGAAATCTCGAGCGATAGTGCGATCCCCAAATACATGATGAAACATGCACAGCGAGAGAGTGGTTCCTGAGTGTATAGGGCGCGGCGTTTGAAATCAATTGCGAGGAAGTCCCATGCGAAAGCGCGATTGCTGCATACATTGCGAGGAACCCCCGCGCGAGAGTGCGATTTGGGAATGTACTGCGAGGAAGTATCACGCGGGAGCCGTTGTTGTTGTTGTTGTAGTTCGGGGGCCCGGGGCGCAGTTAGTTGACACTTCGCTTCCCCTTGAAACGACCAGGGTGCGAGCCCTGGAGTAACATTTTCATAGAACAATGCAGTGGGTACGGGAAAGGGGAGTCAACAACACTTGTTCTTTAGAAATGATAATTCAGCAACAATACCACCTACACCAGCAACAACAACACCACTTACAACCAGAACAACGACAATGACAACAACAACATCACCAACAGCAGCAACGCCAGCAGCACCACCACCAACAACACCAACAACACCAACAACAACGATGCGCCCGTGCGATACTTCCTACGAATTTACTCTGAGAGGCCCTGGCCAGAGGGCCAAAACTTCAGGAAACCCGTTCAGAACGGTTTTGTCGCTACTTGCGGATGCTGGAACGGCCGTTTTGCTTGAATTTCTTTTGCAATTTAAAACTGCAAGGGGGTGCTTCAAAACCAGGCTGCTGCTACTTGCGGATGCCGGAACGGCCTTTTCGCTTGAGACTTCCTCGCGATTCAGCACCGCAGGAGGTTCTTCAGAGTATTCCTGTTACTACTCGCGGATGCCGGAACGGCCGTTTCGCCTGAGATTTTGTTGCAATTCAGCAGCGCAGGGGAATCCGTCAGAGTAGTCTTGCTGCAGGAGACCCAGGACGCATCAGAGATATGCGTTCGGGGTTTTCCCGCCCCGAGGAGTCCCCAGGAGGCATTTGCCTATGTATTAGGACGTGTGTTCGGGGGGCGCCTTTCGGGCCTCCGCTCCGAGGAGGCACCAGGATACGTTTTTCCTGCATTGCGACATTGTTCGGGGAGCGATTTTCGGCTTCCTGCTTCCAGGAGGGCCCAAGTCGGGGGTGGATAGGACCTCCTACCCTGACACGTCGATTGAGGAATTGGCCGTTTTCGGTTCGCGAGAGGGCGTCGCGTGCGTCATTTTTGCGGATCCAGGTCCGTCGGTTTCGGTCCCAGGCCGTTTTCATTAAGGGGAGGTTTACTAAAGGGAGGTTTGTCCACCGCCGACCAAGAAGCCCAAGGAGGCTTTTCTTGTATTGGGATCTGTGTTCTGGGAGTGTTTCTCGGCCCCCGTAGAGTTCGCCCCCATCGGCTCAGCCTCCACAGACTTCGCCGCCCCTCTCCTGGGGCTCGAATCCTCGGTGGCTTACGTGTGTACGATCGATTGCCCTTCTCCTGGGGCTCGAAAATGTTCTGTTCTATTTATGCTCTTCTAGATTTCCCCTCGACCGATGCCCGAATCCTTAGTGTTTTACGTCTGTCCCTACATATTGCCCCTCTCGTGTGGCTCGAAACCTTAGCGTTTTACATCTGTTCCTATGTACTGCCCCTCCCATGGGGCTCGAATCTCTTGTGTTTCGAATCCGCTCCCCAAGGTACACTGTTTCCCGGACAGGGCTCGGGCCCAGGGTTTTCTTTTAATGTGTTTACCCCTGGTTCTGACGGCTGTAGGGCCGGCGAAATTATTTGGCGATGAATAACGAGGTCGCGTAGGGAGGGCGAAATTATTGTTGAGGTGACTTCAGAGGATCTCTCAAGTGAAATGCTTGTTTTCACGTGCACAGGTCTTGAGGATGTCTCGAACGAGACGCTCGGTTTCACGCCTCCAGGTTGCCCAGACAGATGTCTAGCATGAGGATTTGTTGAGGATGTCTCGAACCAGAGGCTTGTTTTCACGTGTCCAGGTCGCCCAGGCGGATGTCTAGCATGTGGATGTGTCGAGAAAGTCTCGATCGAGACGCTTGTTTGCACGTGTCCAGGTTGCCCAGGCGGATGTCTAGCATGAGGATGTGCTGAGAACGTCTTGAGCGAAACGCGTGTTTTTACGTGTCCAGGTCGCCCAGGCACAGCGCAGCCCTCGGCACGGTACATCAATATCGATACCTTTAGCATTGCAGCCTGGCATGTTGCCTGGCACGTTCCGCGGAGCGTCCCGTGGCGAGTCCCCCTGGCACGTTGCGCGGTGCACGTCCATTGGCACGTTCCGTAGCGCTTCCCCTTGGCACGTCCCGCGGTGCGTGCCCATGGCACGTCCCCTGGCACGTCGCCTGGCCCGTCCCTTGGGACGTTCCGCGGCGCGTCCTCCTGGCATGTCCCCTCTGTCGATTAGTTCTGGGGCAGCTACCATCTGCTCAGGCAGCTTGAGCTCAAGATCCAGATCAGTTCGGTCAGGACTCGGATGTAAAGAGGGCTCGATCCACAACGCTATATAGAGCACAATCGCGGAATGGCACATCGCTGTTCAGCACGGCCCAGCACAGCACAGCCGTCGTCACGGTACATCAAGATCGATACATTCAGCATTGCACCTTGGCACGTTCTTTGGCGCGTTCTTTGGCGAGTCCACCTGGCACGTCGCGCGGCGCGTCCCCTGGCACGTCCCGCGGCACGTCCATTGGCACGTTCTGCAGCGCTTCCCCTTGGCACGTCCCGCGGTGCGTGCCCATGGCACGTCCCCTGGCACGTCGCCTGGCGCGTCCCTGGGACGTTCCGCGGCGCGTCCTCCTGGCATGTCCCCTCTGTCGATTAGTTCTGGGGCAGCTACCACCTGCTCAGGCAGCTTGAGCTTAAGATCCAGATCAGTTCGGTCAGGACTCGGATGCAAAGAGGATTCGATCCACAGCGCTATATAGAGCACAATCGCGGCATGGCACATCGCAGTTCGGCACGGCGTAGCACAGCACAGCCCTCGGCACAGTACATCAAGATCGATACATTCAGCATTGCATTTGCCCGTCGCCCAAACAGGTGTCTTTGAAATGTTGCCATGCCTTACATTTCTATATTCCTTTCCGGGTTCGTGGGTCGATCATGTTTTGGTGTGTCGGGAGAGGTGTTGGCTCGACCTGTGGCATCATGATGGATGCACGTGGCATGTAGAGGCATGGCGCATGAAGGTCAAATGGTAGTCTTCGTCGTCTTCGTCGTCGTCGTCGTCGTCGTCGCGTCGTCGTCGTCGTCGTCGTCGTCGCGTCGTCGTCGTCGTCGTCGTCGTCGTCGTCGTATGTCGTCGCCGCCGCCGCCGCCGTCGTCGTCGTCGTCATCGTCGTCGTCGTCGTCGTCGTCACCGCCGCCGTCGTCCTCGTCGTCGTCGTAGGTCGTTATGGTCGTCGTCGTCGTCGTCGTCGTCGTCGTCGTCGTCGTCGTCGTCGTCGTCGTCGTTGTCGTCTTGGTAGCCGAAGCGAGGTGGGTGGGATCAGTCGAGGCGGAGTGCTGTGCCGACCCTTTCTCCCCATATCCTTTCTTCTTCGGTCAGGCCGTGAGGACGCAGCGCCGGCAGCAGCTCGAGGCAGGGCGGCTGTGGGAAGGGCTCGAATTTCGGAGGCGGAAAAGGTACCGCTACCGCTGCCCTTCCCTCGTTTTCCTCATTTTGAGCCTCCTGGGAGGCCCTCGTCGCTACCGCTGGATATGCCTCGAAGTTCTGGTCTGGACGCACCCTGGGAGAGGGTCGGGGAGTAGCGGTATCGGTATCTTGCGGTTTCTTCGGGCTGGGCTAGGACGAGGATAAATCCGTTCCAGAGCGTTCCGGAACGCTCTCAGAGCGTTCTGGAACGCTTTGAGAAGGCCGCGGAGCCCGAGACATATTCCAGAACCGCCGGATCTCAGAGATTCTCCTTTCATCCTCCCCCGATGTTATCCCCGTCCTGGCTTCGTTGCATGTCCCCAGAGATGTCAACTCGGGCTCTCTGCCCGAGGTTCCCCTCTTGGGGGCGTCGGCGTCTTGGGGGGCCCTCTCTGGGGCCGCCCTGGAGACCTCCTGCCGGCCTGGGCGCTCCCGAGATCCCCCGCGCCGAGCGTGCTCGAGCCGTGCAGCGCCCATGCCGTTTTCGGTGTTTTTGGCCTGCTCGAGGCGGGGCCCCCGGAGCTTCAGGCCGGCCCGAGAGGCGCCACAGGGGGCTCCAGGACGGGCGCCGAGACCACACATAGCCATGCTGGAAGTGTGCCATCCCATCCTCCTCCCTCCTCTTCCTCCTCCTCCTCCTCCTCCTCCTCCTCCGCCAGGGTCCTCTTCGATCCCATCGATCCGATGCGATATCGGTCTGGGCGGGGTCGAGCCGATTCGGTTCCGATGTTCCGAGGGTCCGATGCGGGCCGGTGCTTGCACGGCGTTGTGGTGCATTTTGGCGGAGCTCATCCGATCCGATTCGATTCCAGTTCCGTGGCGATGCGGACCGATTCGGTGCACGTTCCGATCCGATCCGATTTCCCCATTCGTTCCGAGGCGTCTGAGTTCTTCCTTCGCCCTCCTTCCCCCTTCCCCGTCCTCCTCCTCCCTCCTGCTTCCTCCCTCCTTGCTTCCTTATTCCTCGCTCCAGGTTTAACTAGATGTCCCTGCGGATTACTAGAACAAAGTTTGCAAGGACCTCGGCCCCAAAGAGAAAGAGTCACCCTAGTGCATGGCACTTTCTGTGTGCCTTAGCCATGAAGCGCAGCGGCTGTGCTCCAAAATATCCTTCCTCCTTCCCTCCTCCGCTCCTCCTTCCCTCGCCCGCGGGGAGGCTTGGCTCAGCTCCGCCGGACCCTTTGGCAATGTGCGCGACGAAGGACAAGGGGTTCGCTTTACGACATTGGCTCGTAAGCTGCACGCGTATGATCGCCCGTCAGGTCCCTCGTTTCCGATGTAGCGTACCGCGCTGGCGGCCCGCGCAAGCCACCACGTAAGGTCGCTGCGTCGTCTCGCGCAAGACCCGTTTCTTTTCGCCGCCAATGTGGAGCTCGGGGGGGGGGGCGTTCGCCATCGGTGCCCGTGCCCAGCGCCTCCAGCACTCCAGCACTCCCTGATGGGTCTGTTTTCCACCCCCACCACCATAAGTTGGAGGGGGGAAGGAGGTGGAGGATGAGGAGGAGGAAGAAGACTGGGGGGGAGGAGGACCCCCTCCCCCCTCCAACTTATGGTGGTGGTGGTGGAAAACAGGCCCATCACTCCCTCCCCCCCGCCGCCCCCCCCTGCGGGCCCTCGAGGAGGACGGGGACGCAGACGGGGGCGCGGGCGCCTGCGCGGACGCGCGGCCCTCCCCTCGGGAGCAGCCGGCAGCGCCCGAGGCCTGGCCGGTGGAGGGAACCCAGGAGGGGGGAGGAGGGGGAGGAGGAGGAGGAGGGAGGAGGAGGAGAGAGGAGGAGGAGGAGGAGGAGGGAGGAGGAGGAGGAGGAGGAGGTGGAGGGGAGGAGGAGGAGGAGGAGGAGGAGGAGGAGGAGGAGGAGGAGGGGATGGGTCAGGGGCAACGATTGGGGGGGATAGGCGCAGGGGGGGCAGTGCAGCGGTTCCCTCTCGCCCTATCGCCGCCGATGGATTTAGGGGCCCGATGTTCCAGCCCGACCAGGAGCGTGCGGATCTGCTATCGTTGGCCGCTTCGCCGATCTCATGGCGATGTGTCGCCGATTCCAGCTCGATGGTTCCCTACTCGAGCCGCCCCTCCCCCCCTGACGTTGTCCCTCAAGGGGAGAGGGGGCACGAGGGGGCCGGATGGGGGCAGGGAGGTGCGCCCGCGCTACTTCTGTCATCCTTCCTACGGTGCTGAAGCTAGTTCGGTCCGCCGACAGGGTCGGCCTGGAGGACCTGGATCTCCAAATGGAATCTGGAGGATCTGACCCAGATGTGAGGCTCGTGGGCGCAGCGGTGGGCCTGAAAAAGCTGAGCCAGGCCCATGCGGGCTCGCTTAGTGGGGCTTTTGGGGGATGGGGGTACGGCTGGACAGGCGAATCTGTCCGATGACCGCGTGATCGTGGAGTGTGACAAGGTATCCATGGCGTGCCCTGGCAATCGGGAGCGTTGCTAGATGCCCATTGGTAAGTTCAGCGCATTTGGCTGGCTTAGCTTCGTACGGACTTGAGCTGGACTGCGGAGTTTTCTGCTCGATAAGAACTTGTCTAAAATCGGGGGGCGCTGGGAGATGTGGTCTGTTGTGCAGGGGGGGCAATCTTTCTCAACCATCCTGTGTTGTTGGGTCCTCGTTTTGAAGAGACGGTCTCCGCGTTCACTGCTGCTCCTCCTCCTCCTCCTCCTCCTCCTCCGCTGCCCCCTCCTCTTCCTCTCGTCATCATCATCATCATCATCATCATCATCATCATCATCATCATCATCATCATCATCATCATCATCATCATCATCATTGTCGTCGTCGTCGTCATCATCATCACCACCACCATCATCATCATCATCATCATCATCATCATCATCATCATCATCATCATCATCATCATCATCATCATCATCATCATCATCATCATCTGTAGCCATTTTGGCTCAAGCATGAAACGTGCGGCCTGGCGCTTCGTGCTTGGTCGCTGCCGAGGGCCCGGCTCGAGGATATTTTCGCCTCAGGTGGCTCTGATAATTATCCTGTGTGCGATCCCCCCCCGCCCAGTGCTGTTTCGATCCCCAGATCTCAGCATGGCGAGCGCTGCAGAGATCCAGAAGATGCTGCAATATCACATTGCAGCCACTATCGAAGCTACATCGAGAATGCTAGACGATCGGCTGGACATCCAGGGTCAGACCCTGAAGGAGATGACCGCTCGTATCGATAAGAATCCAGGAGTTTCAAAGGATGACAGACGCGAGGATGGATGCCTATGAGCACGCTCATCAGCTTGATATGTCTCGGAGCCCTTTGTCACATGTGGTATAATCGGGCAAGCGTCATGCAGTGGATGGTGGGTCGGTGGGAGACGGATCGACATCGGCAGGAGGTGGAGGAGGAGGTGCATCGGTTACCAGTCTCGAGGATGCGCATAGGTTGCTCATCTTGGATTCCGGGACCGTCTCATGGCATCGACTCTCGAGCGCGTTGGCAAAGATATTGTCTCGAAGTGTGCGACCACGGAAGCTGCTCGTCTCCTTCGGGTGCGTGCGTATGATCTGCAGAAGAAGGTCACCCTTGACTTCCCGCCCCCTGCAATGGCATCTGATTTCTCGGATGACTTCAGGAAGTTGAGTGAGGAACGCTCGTTCCCCAACCCCCGTGCCCCTGAGGAATTATGGTCGCTTTGTGTTCGTCGGGATCTTTCTCCACAGCATCGGCTTCTCTTCTTTAAGATGGGGGAAGTGCGTGCGGCAGTCCAGGGAGAGCTGAGTAAGAAAGGCCTTGAGGCGAATTCGAATGGGATCGGAAGCCACGTTTTTGCGATTCGGTCGTTAGAGGGCCCGGTTCCGCTGTTTCATGTTTACTGCTGCCCTCAGAAGCAGGACGTAATTCATATTAAAGCCGACGAAGTTGGGTTGAGGACCCTGGGCCCTGACACTGTGCCGCTGAGGAAGAAATTCCAGGATGCGTTCGAGACTGCACCAACGCGTCCCTTTTGATTTCGAGCCCAACTGGCCCGATCGAAATCAAGTTTTGTGTAGATCTTCAAGTTCAGTTTTGCCTTTGGGTTCTTCAGCTGCGCAGAGCCAGCATGAGGCCATCACTTTCGAGCGGGAGATTGTGTTTAATCTCTCCTCCAGTTCGAGCTCGGGGTCTGGCTCGTCCTTTGATTCGTCTGGTTCTGACTCATGCAGCAGCGACGGCTCGGGGTCGCCGTCTGATGTGTCTCTGCCCTTTGCCCCACCTCCTTCCTGCTCTCTCGCTGTTCTCACCTGGAGTACTAGTGGGCTCTTCGCTTCCATCGCCGCTTCCACTCTCCGTGCCTCTCGTCGGTGCAAGAAGTTACTAGCCTACTCCCGTCGTGCAAGCTTACTATGCATTCAAGAAGCTCACAGAACTGCTGGCGCTGCGAAAGCGAGTCAGATGGATTTGCGGAATTGGACTGTGGGCTTCTCGGGGCACACGTCGCACATTGCTGGTGGTTCTCTTACTGCTGTCTCTCCATCCGTTTGCTCTCTCTTCACGGGCATTAGGTGCTGCGAGGTCGAAGATGGTCGCATCCTTCTTACCACATGTGCGGGCAGATTTGGTTCCATCTGAGTCCTCGATGTACATCTCCCTACTTCGGGAGGGCCCACCTGGGCTTTCAATCGCGCTCTTGGGCGGATCCAGGATTGTCTGCGTGGCGCCGGGAATGCTGTGATTTTGATTGGGGTAGATTTCAACTTTACTTTAGAGGGGGGTGGGGGACAGTGTGGTGGCGGATCTGGGTGGCGCCTTGGGGATCGGCATCGGGGCGATTCCTCTTCTCGGTTCTTCCCGCGGTGGGCCGGAATTCACTTGCCAGATCCTGCGGGGAGGGAAATTCTGCATAATGCACTGGTCCATGTCAGCCGACTTGACCGTCTATATCTTGTCAATCCCTCTGCTGTTGTTGTTGCTCTCTCGATCTCATGCTCTGTTATAGGGCAAGCGAAATTCACTGGTGACGTTTTGGGCCATATCCCTGTGGTTGCGACTTTTCGGACGTTCGTTCTCTTTGATTTTCGGAGAATTACCTCGTGTGTCGGGTCCCGCCTTATCTTTTATACGGAGCTTGAATTTCTCTTGAAAGACATGGGCCGGTCGGCGCCGATTGGTGGGCTGATCTGTCTGGTGAAGCAGTGTATGTGGGAAGCTGCTAACCAAACTCGTCGTCGCATGAAGCGTGTGTTAGCTGAGAAGGCAGATGAGCACATGCACTTTGCCCTTGCAGCATTGCGCGGGGCTCGTGCACGGAACTTGCGGAGGTTTAGTGATGCAGTGCAGTGCTATCATGATATTGCGCGCTTCTTTGACCTCGCGGCTGGCATCTGCTTCTCGCTGCCTTCTCTCTGCGATCGCATTCAGACGTTGCAGATCGCTCGCATCTCGGTGCTGGAAAGGGCTGCGGACCCGGAGGAGGGGCCTGACATGGAGGCGCGCGCGCGTGCAAGGTTGCAGCGCCGTAAGGAATTCTGGAGGCCGCTTCAGAAGAGAGCCCCCCTGGGGAACATCATTCCACCCGATGGGGGCCCGCGTGCCTCTTCGGATGAAGCCCGCGAAGCTCTCGCTGTGCATTGGGGGTCGGTCTTTGGCGAACATGTGTGCGATGCGGGTCTGCGGGGCGCTCTGGAAAATCATATTGTCCTGTTCCTGAGCTTTCTGACGAGCAATGGTATCTGGACTTACAGTCATTCGAGGGACTCGTGAGAGGGCGTAAAGACTCCATGCCTGGCCCCGACAGGATTGTGTGCTCGTGTTGGAAGTCTCCTACGCCCATTGCGGTCCTGTCTGATCTCTACTGCCATCTGATGGAACATCGCGGTGCGGGTCTGCCAGTGGGCATGGGCGAGGTGCTATTGGTGTTTCTAGCGAAGGGGGGCCGCCCATCTGATCTCCCCTCGGCCCCGCCCCGCTCTCCTGGGGCACGCCGACCGCCTGCGGTGGCGGGCGCGGATTGCAAGATCACGTCGCTGGCTTTTCTCCTAGAGGTTAGAACAAGCGGCCCGTGAGACCTTGTCGACAGCTCAGGCGCGCCTCGAGGGGCGCTCGATGACGGGCCAAATTCTTGCTGCCGAAGTCCGGGGGCTGCAGCAGTTTTTGTTGGGAAGGGATATCTCCTGCATGTTTCTCACGGACTTTGCGGCGGCGTGTCCGAGCATTGCTATTTCCTGGCTTCTTCGGGTCCTGGTTATGATGCAAATTCACACGGGGGTCGTTGGTTTCTGTGAGGCGCTTTACTCTGAGAATGTGGGGCATATTTGTTTCGGTGGGAAACGGCGTGGGCGCGTTCGTCTGGATCGTGGTGTGCGCCATCTAGTATGCTTCTCTTCGTATTGGCGCTTGGCCCGTGCACGCGATGGATCAGCTCACGTATTTTCCAGAATGATTCTTGCGTGCGCTGACGATCTGGTCTGCACTGCGTTGTGTTCTTCTCGGGCTTCCTCTCTTGCTTTCTCTATTGCAGAGATTGGATGGTGCAGTTGGCCTCTCTCTGAATCCTAAGAAATGCGCATTGGTGCGCTGTGGGCTGCTACTCTCGCCGCGCATGTCTCGGCGCGCACGGCGTCACCTTGAGCCCCTGGGGCCCGGTGGTTCGTCGATCCAACTTGTGCGGCGCACTCGTTATCTGGGGATCCAAATTGGGCCTGGGAGATGCCTGCGCGCGTGGCACGCTGCGCGTCAGAAGTGCCACCAGCGCTGTATTGAAATCCGTCGGCTCCGGCTCGGTCTGGCTGTGACTATTCGCGCATGTGTGATCTTCGCTGTCTCGTTGCTTCGGTATGTGATGCAGTTTTACCCTTTCTCTCGTGCGGTTCGGCAATGTGAGCTTATGTGCCAGAAACTCATTGCTGGCCCACGCCTCTCCTTCAACCGTATCATGTGCACTCGGCTTCGGGACCTGGGGCTCAGTCTGGAATTTCCTGAGTTGGAACTAGTGGGTCATGCTACAGAGGTGCGACTGGCTCACCAAGTGGCCGCCACCTCACTCGCACCCTCCTCCGACCAGGGCACGTCGGCCCAAGGCCAAGAGGGGCGTCGGCGGCACCCTGAAACGAAGAGACGCGGACGATGGAGGGCGAAATCACGACGACCCTTTAACCCAGCGGCGATGTGGAAGGAGGCGCAGCCGAATCCACCCAGGGAACGGAACCAGGAGAAGCTGCTGCTCGAGGATCTTGTTGCGCAAGACGACTTCCACCCTGGGTGGATCAGGTGCCCGTGTTGGCATCTTTCGTTCGCTCGCACGTTGGTCTCGACATGGGCAGATAGTGCCGATCTCTGTTCGGATTTCGGCAGTAATGGATTCCAGAGGAAACTGGTCAACCGACTGCGTGCCCGCCCCGACCCTGTTTCCCCCAAAAGCTGCCTGTCGGCGCGGGTGAATCGCTGGCTCCCGGGTGTTTCTGTTGCCCAGCTCTCAGGTGTTATTCAGGCTATCCGCAAGGTTACCAAACATAGTTCTCTGTATCTGGGTCTTGCTGTTCTCCGAGTACTTCCTGAGGTGTATGCGCTAGTGCCCGCTTCCACCGTGGACCTGAACGATGTTGTTGGAATTGCGGGGGCCTTGGAGCATATGATTCTATGGGGCAATATGCGGTATGTCCTGATTTTGGCCGACTGAGTTTAGACCTCGCTCCCTGGTTCCTTTTTTAAAGCGAAGGGTCCAGGTTCCGTTGTTTAGCTCTCGCTGCCCCCCGCCGTTCCCGAGTTTGAAATTGCTGTGTGTCTCACTCCTGGATGGTTTCCTCTTTGTCCAAGCGCGTGTGTGTGTGTGTGTGTGTGTGTGGTGGGGGGGGGTGGGGGTGGGGGTGGGGGTGGGGGTGGGGGTGGGGGTGGGGGTGGGGGGTGGGGGTGGGGGTGGGGGTGTGTGGTGTGTGTGTGTGTGTGTGTGTGTGTGTGTGTGTGTGGTTGTGTGTGTGTGTGTGTGTGTGTGTGTGTGGGGGGGCTCTGGTCTCCCCGCGAAAGACCTTTTTAAAGCTCGTATTCGTGCCCACTGTTGAAGGCGCCCTAAGATTCAGGAAGCCTGGTCTCACGGATAGGCACGGTGGGTGCTGTGGGATTTCAGGAGATGCTGCAAGATCACCTTGCAGACGCATCGAGAATGCTCGACGATCGGCCGTCTCGGTGTTTGCGCTCTCGCTTTTTCTGTCTGCCTCTCCGCCTTTCTCTGCGCCGCTGCTACCGCGCGCCGCCGGCTTGCGGGCGGGGTGCGTCTCCGACCTGAGGTTCCCCGGGGGCCTCTCTCTGGCTGCTCTTTCTGAATGCGTCTGTGGATTAGCGAGGGTCCCATGTTCTCGCGCGGGCGGCATGGATCTGACCATCCTGCGCAAGCCAGGGTGTGCGCCGCCATGCTCTCCGCTAGCCTTTGCCGTGTTTCCCGCCAACTGCAGGTTTCCGTTGAAGTGCAGCAGGGCACCGTCTCTTTTGTGACGCGCGCCTCTTGCGTCCCTTGGCCTAGGGGCCATGAGAGACTTGAGATAGAGGTCGCTGGCTTAACTGCTGATCGTGATCTTCCCCCCCCCCTCCAATGGGGCTCGCGCGCAGGACTTTCATTCATTGCGTTGTCATTGTCCGCCGCCGTCGGTCTCGCGGGGGAAAAATCATCGTCGTCATCGTCATCATCTTCAGCGTCATCACAAACATCATCATCATCATCACCACCAACCTCATCAGCAGCATCATCACCATCATCATCATCATCTTCATCACCGTGGTCATTATCATCATCCTCATAATCAGGATGATGATGAATGTTCGAGAATGTTAGGCGATCGACTGTTGCTGTGTCCGCTCTTTCTCTTTGTGCGCCCGTCTCCCTGCCTCTCTCCGCCCCGTAGCTGCCGCGCGCTGCTGGCCTTGTGGGCGAGGTGGCGGCTCCTGATCCGAGGTTCCCCGAACGCCTCTCTTTGTTTCGCCTGCTCTCTGGACATGAACGGGGGTTGAGTTCGAGTCCATCATTCGTCTGCGGACGGCATGGAGCTCTGTGCATCCTGTGCAAACCAGGGTGAGCAATGCCATGCTCTCCGCTGGGCTCTTGTTGAATTTCCTGCAAATGCAGGTTTCCGATGAAGTACAGCAAGGCACCCGTTTTTTTGTGCCGTGCGCCGCCTGCGTCCCTTGGCCGATGGGGCCATGTGTGACTGGAGATGACGGCCACTGGCTTAATTGCTGATCTTGTCTCCTTCCCTTCCTTCCTCCCTGGAGCTCGCGCGCAGGACTTTCTTAGAAATATTGTATTGTGTTCTCACTCCTCGCCGCCATCGGTCCCGTGGGGGGAGGACACAAACATCATCATCATCACCATCATCATCATCATCATCATCATCATCATCATCATCGTCACCACGCTCATCATCATCACCGACATTATGACCGTCACCCCCCATAACCTTCATCGTCACCAGCGTACTCATCATCATCGTCATCGTCGTTGACGTCACCGTCGTCCTCATCATTGTCATCGTCGCCATCATCATCACCGTCATCAGCACCGTCACCATCATCACCATCACAACCATCATGATCAGGATCGTCATCCCCATCATCAGCATCATCATCATCATCATCATCATCGTCATCGTCCGTTTCAGCGCACCCCTCACACGTGTCGTGGCCCCATCGGGAGCTCCACCGACGGCCCCCGTGGGGGTGCTCGCATGCGTCCGCCTTGCCCAGTACAGCGTTTCGTGGCAACGTAGGGAGCTTCACCGAAGGCCCCATAGGGAACTCCACCGCGCGCGTCCGCCACGCCCAGTACAGCGTGTCGTGGCCCCATAGGGACTTTCACCGAAGGCCCTGGTGAGGATGCCCGCACGCGTCCGCCACGCCCAGTGCAGCATTTCGTGGCCCCGTATGGAGCTCCATCGAAGGCCCCAGCCGGGGTGCCCGCATGCGTCCGCCACACCTACTACAGCGCTTTGTGGCCCCATTTGGAGCTTCACCGAAGGCCCCAGTGGGGGTGCCCGCATGCGTCCGCCGCACCCAAAACAGCGCTTCGTGGCCCCATAGGGGGCTCCACCGAATGTCCCAGTGGGGGCGCCCGCGTGTGTCCGCAACACCCAGTACATCGTTGCATGGCCCCGTAAGGAGCCCCGCCGAAGGCCCCAGTGGGGGTGTCCGCATGCGTCCGCCACACCCAGTACAGCGCTTCGTGGCCCCAAATGGAGCTCCACCGGAAGCCCCAGCCCCAGTGGGGGTGCCCGCGCGCGTTTGCCACATCCAGTGCAGCGTTCCGTGGCCCCATAGGGAGCTTCACCGAAGACCCCATTGGGGGTGCCCGCATGCGTCCGCCACACCCAGTACAGTGTTTCGTGCCTCCACAGGGAACTCCATCGAACGCCCCAGTGGGGGTGCTCGCGTGCGTCCGCAACACCCAGTACATCGTTCCAGGGCCCCATAAGGAACCCCACCGAAGGTCTCAATGCCGCAGCCCGCATGTATTTTCCCCTATCGAGTGCTGCGTTTCGTGGCCCCATAAAGAGTTCCACCTGAGGTCCCAGTGGCGTAGCCCGCATGCGATCCCGACGCCCAGTACAGCGTTTCGTGGCCCTTCAGGTAGGTCCACCGAAAGTCCCAGTGGCTCAGCGCGCATGCGTCCCCTCCGCCCATTACAGCGTTTCGTGGCCCCGTAGGGAGCTCCACCTAAAGTCCCAGTGGCGCAGCCCGCATGCGTCTCCCCCACCCATTGCAACGTGTCGTGGCCCCATAGGGAGCTCCACCGAAAATCCCAGTGGCGTAGCCCGCATGCGTCTTTCCCACCCAGAACAGCGCTTCGTAGCCCCATAAGGAGCTCCACCGAAGGTCTCAGTTGCGCAACCCGCATGCATGTCCCCATCGTGTATATCGTTTCGTGGCCCCATAACACTTTAAGGCATCGTCTGTGGGAGTGCGAGGCGGTCGAAGAACTTCGTGCTGATCTTGTCAAGCCTGACGTCCGCAGACTTGCAGCTGTTGCTGATGATGCCCTGGCTTGCTACGGGGTCTTCCCGCATCCTGGAGATGACGTTCCTGGGCCTGTTTCGTCTGGGGGCATCGTAGTGGAGTGGGTTGGAGAAGCCGGAGATCTCAATACCGACGTCCAGGGAGATATTTTCGCCGACGGATCCTGCACGAGACGTGTCATTTCGGAGCTTAACCGCGCTGGTTGGGCCTTCAGTGTTTGGTGTCGTGCCACAGGTCTCGAGAAACTCAGGGTTCGGGGGCCAGTCTGGGCTCCTTGTCCCCAGACGCCCCAGGCGGCCGAGTTTTATGCATACAGCGTCGCTTGCCAGTGGACAAATGGCCCTAGCGAGCTGCTCCTGGATTGCCAGAGTTGCATTGGTTTCCACGCTTTGCCATTTGACGCCCAGTGCTCTCCCAAGCGTACATATTCGGGGGTTGCTCAATTTTGTAGGCCTTTTGCACACCAGTGCTCTGTCAGTAAAGTGAAGGCTCACCAGGACCTCAGCTCGTGCGAAGATGACTGGGCGCGTTATTGCTGCGAAGGTAACTGCGCCGTCGACGCTTCGGCCAAGCTCGCGGTGGCCTTGCACCCCACTCCGGATCCAAAGGATGCGGAGAGGATCGATCAGGGCATTTCGGTTGCGAAGGCTGTCGCCGTTTTGGCGGCCAACCTGATGCCGTCCTGGCCTCGCCTTGTTATGGGTCCGGGTGTGGAGCGCACGCCAGATCCGCCCAAACCTGTTTCTACTCGTCAGCGCCCGCCTCATAAGTGGTGCTGGGTAGGCTCTTTTTGGCAGTGCTGCGAGTGTTTGCGAGGGCGTCGAGGCAAACCAAGTCCACCCCCGGTGGGTGGAGCCTGCTCCCAGTCCTTACGGGTGCAGCCTGAGGCTTTGCGAGCCCTCGGCCACCGCTGTATTGTAGTCGACTGTTCCGACGGGTCTTTCTTGTGCATATGCCAAAGATGCAGCTATATGACCTCTGGCGCTCGGCTTGCCAACCTTGGCAAGAAGTGTGAGCTTCAGAAGGTCGCTACGCACATGAATCCGTGGTCCAAACTCCAACGCGGGCTCCACCCTTCGGACAAGAAACGTGGGGTTACAGTTGACGTGGACACTTTATGCCCGATTTATGCGCTTCAGGCGCGTGCTGTTGCGTCCCCCCCTGTGCCAAGGTGCGAGGTGGAACCTGGGGGCCAGCGCTCTGGGGGGCGCCTTCGTGCTCGTCTGGGGGTGGAGGGTGGCGGTCGGTTGCGCAGTGCACCCAGCCTTGCTGGACCCAGCGAGGGAGAGCCAGGGTGCCAGGTCGAGCCTGGGGACCAGGCCCAGCTGGAGATCCGCAGGCTAGATGATGAAGAGGAGGATGCTGCTCTCTTTCTCGCGGCCTCCGTCGGTTCGGAGGCGCCTGCTGCGAGCCATGGTTCAGAATAGGCTCTGATCCTGTGCTCTCAGCTTATTTGTTTGTTGTTTCATTTCTTTCCCCTGGGGTGGAATCGCCCGCCCCCCAGGGTGTATGTGGGCAGCTGGTAGCCGTTGATCTCAAAACAAAAAAAAGGAAGAG